>JAMPIV010013122.1:0-181210 GCA_024509875.1 Oreohelix idahoensis
ACCAATTCTTTTCTTGGGGTTTTCTTCCCACTTTAAGTTCATTGTGAGAGATCTTCGCTCTCTTTTCGTTTCCTCCAGTTTATATAATTCTGACCGAGGGATTGTCAGCTTAGTCTGGGGTAAAAACTACTCGTCGCATAGTGGCCATTCTAATACATTCAAGTGAAGACTGTGTGTGAAAAGGGGGCTCCCATTCCACGTTGTTTACTTTATTCCAATTATTTTTATTTCCAGGCCTAAGTTTGCCCAGTGGCATGTCTAGGTCCTGATCAATTTTCCCACTTGTGGGTGTTCCCTCATGAAATACGCCACATGCTTCTACAAAATTCTCAACGATGACCATCATATCTGGCCAATAATATTTTTGAGCTACTTTTTGGCAGATGGTACCTACTTTCTCGTGGTCCCCATCTTTTCCAACATGTAAACTCCGTATTACGTCTGCCGTATACATTTTAGGAAGAACCAGCTGTCCATGACCAGCTGAACCAGTGCCGGCCTTCCTATATAACAATTTATTCTTTATGTAGAATTCTCCTTTTCTGGGAGGTGTATGGCAGGTACGCAATTTTTGAAAGCACTGCTCCAGTGACCTATCTTGAGCCTGTGCCTTCCTCATCTTCTCTGGATGAGTATTTATAGGTTCATCTTCTTCCTTTCTGGATTGTGATCGGGTCTGGACTGCTGCCAAGACCACAGGTCTCTTGGGATTTCCCAAGTAGACATAACGACACCCCAATATCAGAGGGTAGATGGGTGCGTCTATCACTGCTGCTCTGATTATCCCTTCCACATAGCGAGTTTTCACTGTTATCCTTGCAATGGGAAGTTTCATGAGTGGTAGGTCCTTGGTCGCCCCTTGTATCTCCACTGTTTCTGTGGTATACTGATCTAGGTTCACCAAGTGCGCGCTCACGACAGCATCAAAATCTAGACCTGTATCATAGAGACACCTTATGGTGACATCAATACATACAACATCCTCACAAACTGGGGGGTGATAAGGTTCCTGCTGTCCAGCAGGTTTGTCCTTTACTTCCTGGTTCCCCCTTCTCATAGCAGCACATCCAGAAGGTTTACTTTTACAGAATTCGGTGTTATGGTTGTTCTTCCTACAATGTTTACACCACCTCGTTCCTTGGTTAAAAGGTTTTCTTTCATCATTCTTTCTGTCATTGAAATGTGAGGTTTTATTTTTAAAATCATTTCGAGGCCTATCAAAGTTCTGCTTACTTCTGTTGTCATATTTATTATGGTTTTGAGGAGCCTTATACTGATCTGCTGGTTTTTTTCTTAATGCCAGCTACCTCTGCCTGGGCTGCCTTATACCTCTCAGCGACATTTATGATCTCACCCAGTCTCTCCGCGCCCTGTTCCATGAGAAATTTTCTCATGTCTGGAGCCATGGACTCTCTCATCTAATCAATGAGTATCATCTCTTTGAGATCTTGAGTTTTCCCCAAAGAAGCCCATTTCTCCATATACGTTTCCAACAGGGCGGAGAACTGGTGATAGGTGTGGTGAGGTGGGATGTTATAAATATTTATAGGGGACTTAGTGTACTGACTGAGATCAGCTGTGAAGGTATCTATATCTATTAAGAGTAGTGTATTATAGATAACCTTACTTGCTACCACATATATATATATCTCAGTCAGAATTATTCTGGAATAGTGTGATGACTACGTTATGTGTCTAGGGTATGTGTATGATGAAGTGTAAGTCACAACAACAGACAGATAAACAATTTAATTTAATCCACTACTCTTGACAACACTGTGACACTCACATACATATAACACTCTATGAGAATATCTTAAGGAGTCACTGATAACTTTTCAAATAACAATATGTATTCATGGTTATCATAAAGGTATATGTGTCCTGATTCAAATACAAAGGAACCAGGAATCACAATCAATTTTAATTACAAGTATATGTACAGACTTTATCAATATGAATATTGTAGTGACATATATTATTAAAAATATCCTATGTGTGTCAGTTGTGTAGTGGTAATATGAGGTAATACTGGTTTTGTTTTGTTCAAGCTCTGTTGGTATTTGTCATCATGACTTCAATAGTTTGTCTTTTGGGACTAGTATTGGAGATGTTCTCAGTTCCTGATATTAAGACAATTAAATTCCCCTCTGAATGTTATTTTTACAAAGTTATTTCAAGATGAGGGGACATAATGTTGAGCTCAGCTGGCCAAATCAGCTTATCTTGCGTGATGGCGGCAGGAAAGGACTCCTCTGCTCGAATTCTCCCCTGGGCTCTGGAGACACCTCACTGATAGCTAAAAAGACCAAGGAGTATGCTGTCCGACTCTGGATTCAGCAAAGCTCTGACCAGGTGCTGCTCAGTACCATCAAGACCACGGTCCCTGAAAGCAAGAAGGATGTACCTTCTACTTCATAACTAATTGATACTCTAGTTCTACACTGAGCACAATACAACACAAACATTGAGTTCAGAGCGTTAGGCCAACTGTCAGCTTCATCTGAAATACTTTATACCAGTATTTACCTCCTTAATGGTCACTACGCCTCTGCACTTCCAGCATTATTTCTGTCTAATCAATCATCCAGGTGTCAGTGTACTATTTGGCCATTCCATGCCGTTTTACTTCCCTCCGACACCCTCTGTTCAGGCTGGAGCATTATAGGCTTTATCTCCTGTTTGCCACTGAACTACACATATATATACAGGCATAAATTAACAATTTACATTCAATTTTCATTAAAAGATACTGAATGGTTCAAGCTTACCACAATTTCATGGAAATAAACACAGATACGTTGATTAGCAATGAATTCTGGCACAATTACTGGCACAAATTCCCATCTGCTTATGTTCCAGGCTTTTATTTAACACAAACATGAGCTGGCTTCAACGCACTGTTGCTTTATCAAGATTATTTGCACTAGTGGTCTCGAACTAACGCTCCTAAGTGAGTATATCAGCGAGTCTAGCCAATGAGGCCACGTTTCGACAAGTGTTTGAAAAAATGTTACCTTTTCACGTCTCCCCTAACAACGAAAGATAGTATTTATAGCCCGACCAATCGTGGTTAGTCTTTCATTTGTTGCGCTCCAATCAATTTGGAGTTTACATGGTAGGCTAATTCTGTAACGTAAGATTTTTTTTTTCAAACACGTTATAAAAAAATTTTATGAGCAGAAATGATTCCATGCTGTCAGGCATCCCCACTATTTTATTTTGGGTATAATTTATTAATTCCTGGACTATTTGCGTAACGTTTTACATATTCTTTGTCAGCAAGCCCCAAGGAACCCAAATATCCAAATTTAAAAGAGCTACGTGGCTGCGTTCAAAATATGTATTTTCTACCTCCTGTTTCGAAGATGTGCTGTCTGGGTACTGTTATGTTTTCAACCGTAAACCCATCTATTGTTATCTTTCCTAATAAGCGTTTTTTTGTGATTTTAAAACCTAACTCTGGGAAGGGTAATGTATTTTATCACTGTCCGTCTGAAAAAAAGTTGGTGCATGTAGTCTTACACGCGTGATGGCAGCATTTGTGTATCGCGCGACGCGTGTTGCATGCGTTCCTGATTTTCAGCCCTCCCTCTCTCTTTATCCTTTAGTCCATCTGTTCGTTCGTTTTGGTAACGCAGTATAATTAATGTTAGGATTAATTTAGGTCATTACGCAGTCTGCCTCTCAATGTTTTTCCAAGAAATACAGCACACGTTTCATTGAAGAAAGCGGGTATAATACAGTAAGCTTTTACTATCAACGTGAAAGCGTTACAATTTGCAGACGAAGCAGAAAACAAGGGGGATTTCGAGTACAGTCATTGTGACAGCACTGTTCTTTACCATTCTTCTTCCTTTATTTATTATATGTATTTATTAGGCTTTATATTTACTTGATAATTTATATATGTGGATTAGAATATTCCACGACAATAGGTCTCACCCGACAGTAGCCTGGCATTCCTAAATTTCTTTCTATAAACTCTCCGTTCTTTTCGTATCTTAACAAAAGAGCCTGCTTCAACATGTCATAGTTGTCTTGGTCATCCCTGCTCATTTTGGAAAACACTTCATAAGCTGTTCCCCGAAGACCCTGAGACAACTTTACACCCCATTTTTCTCTTTCTAACCCATAAGTAGTGGCTAATATTTCGTATCTGCTTAAATATGACTCAATGTCATCATCCTTTTCTACAAAGTAATCTAAATGGAACCCCATGGCTGATGAGGAGGCCCCTGGCTTGCAGCTGAGTCGGAAGTGGATGGGCTAGTTCCATTTTTAGGAGCATGGCCTTGCAGCTCTAACTCCCTTAGTCGTATCTCATGTTCTCTTTGTAATCTTTTATCTTCCCTTTCCGCCTCCAATCTCCTTTCTTCTTTCTCTCGTTCCGCCTCCAATCTCCTTTCTTCTTTCTCTCGTTCCGCCTCCAATCTCCTTTCTTCTTTCTCTCGTTCCGCCTCCAATCTCCTTTCTTCTTTCTCTCGTTCCGCCTCCCTCTGTAGACGTTTTTCCTCCTTCTCAGCCTCAAGTTTCTTTGCCTCAACCTCAGCCTCAAGTTTCTTTGCCTCAGCCTCAAGTTTCTTTGCCTCAGCCTCAAGTTTCTTCTCCTCCAACTGCAGCCTCTTAATCTCAGTCTCCCTATCAGCCTCTAATTTCTTAGTCTCCCTAGCATCTTCTAATTGCATTTTCCTTTCCTCAGCTAACCTATGTTCTTCCCTAGTAATAAATTTATCACATTCTGAGGTGACATAATCAATTAAGATTTGACCCTCCATATTCATTTCTTTGGCAGTCTGAACAGCCGCAGATCGAAACTTGGCCAGATCTGCCATTCTGATGAATACAAAATGTTCTAACAAAGTTTCTAAATAAGTATAAATTTATCTAATTAAATCTGGGTTCTGACAGTTTCTTGACTTCCCAAATCTTGGGCAATAATGATTATGGGGATTCCCTGGGACAATAGAATGTTGTTTATGCTAAGACCCAGACCCCAATGTACGTAGTACTAAGAGAAATTCAAATGCCCGGACAAGCCTACCAATTTATGTAGCAAAGTTAGATTTTTCTGGGGAGGTTATGATGGTATCCTAAAAGAATGAAATCCGTGTATGTATTAACCGTGTGAGGTCAAGCACATGTAGGCCCCTGACTCTATAAATGATGATGATGAATTATGTGCAGGGAACCTAAACCTAACGCTACCTCTCTAGATCTCACACGGTCACTATTTTGGCTCTAGTGTCTGGTGTATGATGTACCTAGTGTCTAGGGGAGAAATGAAATGATGGTACACAACACAAAACACTTTAAGTTTCTACGAGGAAGTGAGTAAAAACCTGTGGTTAAGTTTTTCTTTAAATTTGATAACTTTTTTTTACAATTTATTTTGCCTGTCCAGTCATATCTTTTGGACAGGTCTTTGAAAATGAGGACAAGATAGTTTACAGAAAAGATTAACTAAAAATGTGTGGACAATCTGCCCAATAACTATAAAGTTAATATCTGTCTTTCCTGTTGGAATGTTCACAGCTTACACTTTATTCATCTAAGAGGGAGAGTCACTGTGTATGAGGGGCTGTATTATCATCATACCCCATCAACTTCCTGAGTATGATTTGAAATACCAGTTTTTATTTAAAACGAAACTGTCAGATATACCCAGGTCCTTAATATATCACCTGGGGTTTCTTGTTGGATGATAAGATAGTGTGTAGTTGCAGAAATATCGATATCACATCACACGCCCAAGCTACTGCTGTTATCTCTTGACAGCATAAATGAATTTTCGGAGTCTTCTTGGCGTTATCGTCACTCCTCAGGTTTCCTGTTACCAGCTGGCAACAGGAAACAAAACCTCTGCAACAAAAGAACACCCTGGCCTTTTATATCTGATCACTTTTGGTATTATTTATTTCCCTACGGAGATATGGGGTCAGCCTCGCGTGCATTACAGGTGCACTCGCCCCTAATTTTACATGACTCCCACCTTGCTGTGACCACACCTCAGATCCCTATGGCAGATACGCCACTGTACATTTACATAGTTTTCCTCAATTATATAATGTGGGGTAACCACATTTCCTTTTATATATTTTTCTCTTCTTTTTCTTTTTAAATATAAATGCTTCAGGTATGTTGAACAGTGTTCACGGAACACGGAGGCTTTCTAATATACTCTAATACAATAATATTCAAACATAATCATGACAACATACATTAGTTAGATACATTTCAATGAGAGGACTCAACAATGTCTGCTCCAGACATGTCCTTCACTTTCCCCCAATAGCAGTATCTAACTTTGGCAGTGGGATTAAACATATGAATTCATAAAGCATTCTTACCACAAATCAAGAAATATAAACAAATGACGCTGACTTGCAAAGAAATGGCCTCCGTTTCTTCTGCTCCGTCCAGACTGTGAAATACTTATATAGTTATTTAATTTACTTTTAAATTTATCACAGCTGTTCTCAGCGTATCTGAATAAAAGTTTTGTTCAACTGGCAATGAATAATGAAAGCTTTTGCAAATATTTAGTAGCACTGGTCAATGGAAAGCTTGCGACTACCAGAATTCAAATGCAGTTTTTGAAAAACAAAAACAATTCCAAACATACTCTGCGTCTGGTAGTTGATTGGCCAGTCTGCTTTAGTTATGCCAATACAAAACGA
The DNA here is from genome assembly GCA_024509875.1 of Oreohelix idahoensis. Taxonomy (NCBI): domain Eukaryota; kingdom Metazoa; phylum Mollusca; class Gastropoda; order Stylommatophora; family Oreohelicidae; genus Oreohelix; species Oreohelix idahoensis. The sequence goes on from JAMPIV010013122.1 coordinate 6,681, forward strand.
TGTTAGTTTTTGGTAACAATTTTCCTACCGCTCCCCTCTCCTCCTATACTTTTGTTACCCAAGCGAATTTGAATTTACCTCACTGCCTCCCTTCTAAGCCGGTGTCCCCATTAACGTTATGAAAAACAAGCAGGAACAACAGTCTGTCTGGTCGTGCGTCCGTAGACATTTAGTATTTTCTCAATAACTTGGCTAATACTGGGACTATCATATTATTTAAAACACATTCTTGCTCAGTGGACTCTAAGTTATACTACCATATGATTTTTATGGTCTTCATGATGGTTTAGATTTTTAATTTTCTCACCGGCAATCGTCAAATAAATTTTTTACACAAGACCGCCATCTTTCCCTCTCTTTCATCTCGCCAGCATGTATTTTCAAATAACTAACTTGTTTTTGTGACGTCAGAAACATTACCGCGAGGAGGCAATAAAATTGTCTGCGTGTTTGCCTCTGTTGGCTTATGCATGGCAGAATGTGTCAAGCGAAGCGGGGTTTTGCATGGCGGGTTAAGAATAGGCGTTAAATATTTGGAGTGTCTCGTGTTACACTACCAAATTTGTAAGGATTATTACTTATTACCAGCGTTAAAGTTGACAGAATACGTTAATTCAGATAGCAGTTTGGCGGCATACTTCCGCAAAATCGTTAATTATAAGTCTTGGCTGCAGTATGTATGCAGCAGATCTGGCAAAATGTTAAATATTGGTAGTACGTTTTCGAAACCGAAACTAAAACTCGTGTTAGATTTTGACCGTGGGATCGTTCTATAGGCTTTAGCACTGCACAAATTTCAGAGCTATGCTGGCGTGTGAGAGGATCACCGTCAGACACAATAGGGCGGGTTTATTTATTATCATTTTATGACTAAACTCTTACTGAAATGAGCGATTATTCTCGCAGATTTTACTACAGGGTCTCTTCTGAGGACATGGCCAACCCAGCTCTAGCGTCTGCCAGCTATGATGGTGTGAATGTCCTCTTGCTTGCTACGAGTAAGCAGATCTTGGTTAGTGATGGTATTCGGCCAAAAGAAAGTTGTTATGGCACTAGTCAATTCCATTTTTATGCTTTGCAACAGTTTACTAGCAACATTAATTTCGTTTAAAACATAGTGCCATATAACCAGACAACATAACAATTTAAAATCTCTGAGTTTTAGGGCAAGGGTTTCAGCTTCATGTCTCGCCATTTTGTCTACTGACTCGTCATCAGCAATTTCTATCAATGCATCATAAAATTCCTCAATATAATATCTTAAAGGACGAATGACCTCGATTCTAGATTCCCAGCGAGTTGTACTTAGTGGCTTGGGCGTTAGAGTTGTAATATGTTTCTTAAGGATTCCCCAACGCAGTGTTGACGCTGAGAAAAACACATACAATTTCTGAAACGTTTCAAAAAATAAAACCCCTTCTCTTGATGACATCGCGGCATCATTGACCACCAAGTTGAGAAAATGAGAACAGCAAGGGATATAAAAAGCTCTCGGGTTCAAGTCCCTAATACGTTGTTGAACTCCTGAATGTTTTCCTTTCATATTTGATCCATTGTCATACCCCTGGGCACGCATGTTTGCGATTGGAATATCCATGTCTGACAATTTTCTTAGAATGCATTCGGTTAACGCTGAGCCTGTAGTGGCTTCTACAGCAATGAAACCAAGAAAATGCTCATAAATGTTGATATCATCTGGATTCGTATTAACAAATCTTACAATTAGTGTTAATTGTTCAATGTGACTTACATCGGGAGTACAGTCTGCAACTATGCTATAATATTTAGCTTTCTCCACCATAGAAATTATTTCTTTTTTTTATGGTTCCAGAGAGAAGAGCAATTAATTCATTTTGAATGTTTTTCTCAAGGTAATGTTGGGTCAATCCACGAGCTACTCTTATTAAATGTTCACACATAACACTATCAAATCTGGCAATCAGTTCAAGAAGCTTTAAAAAATTTCCATTGTTAGGGTCATATAATTTATCAGATGTTCCACGAAATGGCAAGCATTGTTGGCTCAAGAACTGGACAATAGCAATTAGGCGTTCTATTATGCTCCTCCAGTGTCGAACTTCTGAATTTAATAACTTTTGTTGCATTGAATCAATTGTCTGTACTGATTTAAGCCTGGACGATAATTAAATCCACTTTGTATGGGACTCCAAGTGGTTTTTAGATTTTTCATGTTCATTAAGATACATATACAAATGACCCCAATCATTATAGCCATCAGTAGTGAGTGACATTTTATTACAGGAAAACAACTTACAGCAGAAACAAAATACAGAATCTTTTTCTTTTGAATACACTAACCATGATCGATTAATATGTTCTCCATTGCTTAGCTCCCTAGTGTAAAATTTTAGTGAAAATTTCCGACCATTAGAGTTGCGCGGAAAAACGAACTCATTTTTTGGTCTCTCTGGCAGGCCTTTTTTTACGATTTCCAGTCTTTCGGTATCGCTTAAAGAAGGACTCCATCTTGCCGGATCAGTGTACCTCTTAAGTTCATCACTTAAATCTCTGGAATTGGAAACAGTCAAATCAGTCTCATTTTCGACATTGTTAGTAATATCTACGTTACTGGGGTCCGAGTTAGAAGTACTTGCCATGAGCTCAGAATCATTTGTTTCGGTACATTTGCTTATTTTCTTCTGTCCTACATCAGCTGTTTCAGTTTTTAGATATTTATGTAAAGCCCCGCTATGTTTTTGAATATCGCGTTCTTTTTCCAGTTTCCGTTTCCGATATTCAGCACCTGATAGTTTTTTTTCTTTTATCGGACATTATATCTATTTGAATATTAAAACTGTTTTAATAAACCCTACAATAAAATGTATTATTTAGTAATGAATGGAGGCTGAAGCACTGTACTAATTTCCATAAAACGTTTAAATAACTTATTTATCACTGTAACTTCCTCGAATGCACACTCCAAAACAACTGAAACATTCGAGCCGCCAACATAGAACAGTCGATAAAAAAATAAATTCCTGATTCCCACGCCAAGTTAATTAATTCCCGTCTCTCGTTCAGCCATGCCGAAAAATTTATCGTGGCGGTCTTCAGTTGACCACTGAACACGGAAATATAATCCTCTTAGAACAACTGTGGTTTCGACCAAGCGAATAAATTGTACTGACGTCTCTAAAGAAATACCTTTTACTGCCTTTGTAGGAGGAGAAGATAGCTGTCATGACATAGACTTTTGCTAAATTTTATATTGGTCACACTGGAGAGCAACAACACTGGTTCGTCTCGTGTAGAAACCGGCTCATCCAGTTTTCGATTAGAATGAAAGCCGGAAGGGACCTTTTGGGCGCAAAGGGATTCTTGCGATGTCCACCGGCCGGTGAGGTCGTAGATGGTTTTTGTCCGCAGTTTTGCTGGGGAATTATTTGGATGCCAATTGTTGTTCAGTGCTTGCCGATTTTCATATGTGCAGGAATATTTGATGGGTGCTAGATTGAGCTTAGAAAGTTCTAGTGTTTATTCCCTTCCTGATTATTAATTGTGATACGTTGGTTGCTATTGTGTATTGCTCTAACCTAGTATCAAGTGCCGCCTCTGAGCGATAGTTCAGTGCCTTCACTGATGAGTTTATGTTGGTAACCATTTTGGTTCTCATAACGAATTACAGTGTTCGCCAGGATATGTGGCAGTTTTTCAGTGCATTGTGCTGTGCCTTTGTGCTATTAGGAGAGTTGGTATTGTTATCGCAAGTAAGTTGGCTTATGTATTCATTATCTTATGTATTGCAGTTTCATGCATAGTGATTGCCGTGTGTATTTCTCATTAAAGGGATATTACTGTATTTGAGGCGTTATTGTATTACTCATGTCAGCTATTGTGTGCTGTGGTACTATTTTGTAGACAATGAGCCGTGAGTTAAATCCACGGTACCAATAGGGTTAAATCCAACAGCATCTATAGATTGTTGTTCTGACAACTGGGTGGCTCTTGTCCGGTCAGTTAGAGGCCATGGGGCCAATGATTTTCTATTAATTCGCTTATATTTATTGCGGACTATTCTTTTGGTCATGAGGACTGTATGTTATAGCGTTAATTCCCAGCGAGCTGACGTTTTGACCCAGTATGATTATTGCCATTGAATTTTTGTACACACACAGTGTTAGAAGGCTAGTAACGCCACTGTGTTGGCGCCTTCATATTTTCCTAAACTCACGGGTGTGAGTTGTTTTCGTTTTTTTTTCTAGTGTCCAGTGAAAGGGTAGGGCGTAGGTCAGTTTGCTACGGTATTGTTTACGGTTGCGTGACCTGACCTCGTTCGCAAGCGCTGACCTACTTTACCAGCGCAGTTCGTTATGGCTATTTTCTGTAGGTTTTCAGTTTATTGCAGGTGAAATAGTGTGTAGTGTAGTTGCAAGTGTATTGCTCTGATATGGTTGCAGGTTTGGGGAGGATTGTCAAAGTGATAGGCTAAGGTTACAGAGTGCATCAGGACGGTCAGTTTGGTGTAATTCTGAGTCTTTTTGGTGGTTGTCGACATTGTTCCAGGTGGAGCACCGGAGCTTGGGGGTTGGTACGACTTAGCTAGGGCCCAAAAGGCATGACCAGGTGCAAGATGGGAGTTAGTTTGGTCAACCTCGGGAATAGGGGGGTATGAGTTGTTTGATAGAGTGGTATTAGTTGATAGGAGGTGGTTAGAAGTTGTTGGTACCCCAGGTCATCGTGATGTGCTGCTGGTCCTGTCATGGCTTCTCATATGTGCCCACACAAGGTGAAGAAACTCTGACGTGACCTTCCTAAGCCGACGCCTGTAACATTGCTCTGACGTGCCCTTCCTAGGCCGACGATGTCAACCCAGAAGGGCCCAATCAGGGGTGAATCTGTTTGCGCTGGTGCCCTGCTGACTTACAGAAGACTGTGTAGTCAAGCTATGTAGCTGAACTGTGAAATAGTACACATTTTCTGTGATAATATAGACAGTGCTGTGGTAGCACCGTGGTGTACCGTGACACTCAGTCTTGACAGTGTACTTATTCCTGGACTATATTCGTTTGGATCACGTATTTTCAAGTGTGGAGTCTTGTTTGTTCTGTTCATCATCTTCGTCAGTGCTGAGGATTCTGCTTACTCAAGCGCCGTTGGAGCTTCAGTTAAGTTATTGTTTGTATGTTTATGTATTATGTCATATATTGAAATTTTCTTGTTTTTCTGAGTATTTAATCTTCTTGGCTGCCTTTCTTACTGTTACTTTGATGTGTTGTATAGTATAGTGCGGTTTTCTTTATCTGCTTCTTAATTTGTTGTTGTTTTCTTTCCTTTTGTTTTGTCTTTTCTCATTGTATCAGTATGACTTAGTTTGTTTGATTGTATGTTCATTGTTGGTTAATTTGATTTTGCTCTGTGTTCTTTGTAGTTTGGAGTTATTGTATGTTATATTTTGATACATTATAATATAATTGTATTGATACTTTGCTTAGGTTATTATTACTGAAGGGAAGACAGTGCTGGGTGCAAGAGTTAGCTTCTAGCACCTCATTGTTGATTGTGGTTTTCGTTGTGTCTTTGGTGTTATAGTGTATTGGTGTGTGAGTGTAAACCAGTTTTGGCCTTTCGTAGGAAAAGATTGGATTAGACCAATTCTATTAGGTGGTGGCTGTATTTGTTCTGTGGTGGAGTCTGGCAGACGAATTTCCTGCGGCTGCCCTGCATAACATTCCAGAGCCCTGTTGGTGTTAGCTGTAGTTGTGAAGTGTGTAGTTATATTGTCGTGTATATTTAGTATTTCTTGTGTTCTGTTTAAATGGTGTTTTCTCTTGTCCTATCTTACAATCTTGTAAATACGTTTACAGGTATCCCTTGTTTTCGTTCGTGCTCAGTCACGCATTGTAGATATTAATCTATCTCTGCTCTTTGTGTTCTATCGTCCTGTTCCTCGTGACTGGAATTTTGTTTTCGTGGTGTGTTGTGGGTGTTTCCTTAATCTGTGTAGTCCTCATTTGTGTTCATTTTCCATAGATAGTACTTGCGTAACAGAGAGTATTGAGTGTAATAATAAGAGGAGTGGTATTGGTTCATAGCACCAGTTTGGTGCCATTAGAGAATTGCGGAAGTAATACCTATTTTGAACCAGGGTGACAGTATTGTCAAGGTATCAGAAAGTTGTGATGATACAACTATTGATTATCCTAAGTTGATACATTGTTTTCAAGGTATCAGGAAGTTGGTATTAGACAGCTACTGACTATAGAATAAGGTATCAGAAAGACCTAATTTTGCACAAGTGGTGATAACATAGCCAAGAGGCTAAGTGTGACTTTATTTATATTATAAGAGGTAAAGATTGATGATATATTTACACGAAGAGGTGAGGTGACATATACTTACACGCAAATATATAGATATATGTATATTGAGAAGTGATATTTTTATTTATTGTATTTACTGCACCATTGTAACCAGAGAGTTATCTACTGATATAGGGAAAGAGTTTACAGTACATACAACTGAGTGATTTCATAGTAAATCTATTGTAAGAAATAATACTAAGCATTTTGAGTGTCAACATGGACATTGATACTTACACGCGGATGGGCCAAGCAGCCGGGTACACAGGAAAAGAATTAGTGGAGTTTGCTAAGGCAGAATTCCATTCAGTGGAGAATCAAAAAGCTTTGAAAGAGAAGGAAGAGAGGGAGAGAATTGATAAACAAAATGCTCTAAGAGATGCTCGAGCTGAAGAGCTAGAGCTAAAAAGAAAAGAATTCGAATTGCAAGAAAAGAAGATGACAGAAGAGAGAGAATTGCAAGAAAAGAAGATGACAGAAGAGAGAGAATTGCAAGAAAAGAAGATGACAGAAGAAAGTGAGTGGAAACAGAGAGAATTCGAATTGCAAGAAAAGAAGATGAAAGAAGAAAGTGAGTGGAAACAGAGAGAATTCGAATTGCAAGAAAAGAAGATGAAAGAAGAGAGAGAATTGCAAGAAAAGAGGATGAGAGAAGATAGAGAGTTACAGTTGGAGAAGGAGAGAATGAGAATAGCGTTGGAAGAGAAAATGATGGATAAAGAATTACAATTAAAGAAGTTAGAAGTGGGTGCGAGTGGTCAGAACTCAACTTCTGGTGGGGCTCATCGTCCTTTTAGGCTGCGACTACCAAATTTTAATGAGAAAATATTCAGTTTAGATTTCTTTTTGGAAAGATTTGAGGCCGAATGTGTTGCCTATAAGGCTGATAGGGATCAGTGGCCATCTCTTTTATCGACACTGCTAGTGGGGCCCGCGATGGAGACTTTTTATAGCCTCCCTGTAGAGGAACGGGTCAATTATGACAAAGTGAAGGAGAGATTGCTCCGGAGGTTCCGTCTGACTGCTGACGGCTACCGGACGCGTTTTAAAAACGCGATGCCTAGTTCAGACCAAGACTTCGAGGATTTTATCTCGAAGATAAAACTTCTGCTGAATAGATGGATCGAAATGGAAGGGATTCCTAAGGATTATAATAGCTTGCTGGACTTGGTGCTACGGGACAAAGTTTTGTCCTCGTGTTCCAGTGAGTTGGTGGCGTTCTTCCAGGAACGTCAACCAAAGGACATTGAGTCCATGGCCCAGTTGGGGCACCATTATGTCCTGGCCCATCCGGGCAAATCCATTCAGAAGTCGGGTCTGACAGAAGACGTAGTTGCCAGTGTTGGCAAAGTTCAACGCCAAACTAGGCGAAATCAGTCAGATAAGGCAGACAGGGGTCAAGAGCAGAGTTATGAGAGGCCCTCCAGTCCTTATCGACCATATAGAGGTACTTATGCGAATTTTCGTTCCCATGGGAACAGTTGGCCGAGGTGGCAGAGCCAACGTTATGATAGTTATAGCGACGGAGGGGATCGTCAAGCGCGAAAGCAGGTACGATTCGAGGACTCGCGTGACGAAGACCGATTTTGGTATAAAACCAAACATCATAAGCAGAGGAGTGCGTCCTCAGAGAGTCGGTCTTCTGACTCTGATGCGGGGTCTTCGTCATCGAAGGGCTCCAGCAAAGGTACACGCGAGGAAAGGAAGAAAGAGCGTCTGTGTACCAATTGTGGTGGCAAGGGTCATTGTGCTGATGTATGCACTACCCCTATAGAACACGCGAACTCCGCGTTTGTGCTAGATACGATCAACAGTGAGGACTGTGCAGGGTGTCGCCCTCTATTCCATGCGAATGAGAGGTTGGTGCTTCAATGCGGGCACGCGGCACCATGTCTGTCAGCAGTCCATGAGACTGGCAAGGTGGATCTCCACAAAGGCATGGTGGAGAGGAAACCAGTCTCCGTGTTGAGGGACGCGGGGTGCACGACAATTGGGGTGCGTCGATCATGCATCGACGACTCCTGTCTGACAGGCAAAACGGTAAAGTGCACCACGTTCGGGGGCAAAGTAGAGTCTTAGCCCCAAGCATGTATCAATGTGGACACGCCGTTCATAACAGGTAGAGTGAACGCGTTCGTTCTCGAGGATCCCATTGCCGATTTAATCGTTGGCAATGTACGGGGAGTTCATAAAGCCAGGGGTGTGGCTGGAGCAGAAACTCACCATCACCAAACTCCCAAGGGGAATGACCACAAGGTACATCAGAGAAGTGATAAGCGACAAGTGCCAAAAGACCAAAGTAGGAGCAGTAAGTACTTACATGAGGGTCCGAAAGCTAATAATTGCACAGTTTGGGTGCGCAACGTTCCCCGGAATACTAGTTGGCGCACTCTCAGGAGAGTGTTTGATGAGGTTGCGCCGGTTAAGTTTGTAGAAGTATTGTCGCTGCGCGGGTTACTTTTGTGAATAGTTGGGGTGCGCGTAGGGCAGTTAGGCAGAAGCATATGTCTTTGCTTCAAAACCATCTGCTAATAGTTCAGCGTTAGCTAGAGCTAGATTTTCGGGTTCGTTTTAGTAAGATGGTACGGGTGAAGCGAACTGAATCTGAGAGGCTCTGACCCGCGCCCCCAGTTCTATTATGATATGGTTATAATGATTTTAAACACTCGATGAGAGGTCACAGCAATTGGGTCTGAAAATACACAGGGAAAAGACAAAAATAATGCGAATAAATGCAGGTAATGATAACAGGGTTGAACTTGAAGAAACACCAATACAAGATGTAGAATCATACACATATCTTGGCAGTAATATAGACAAAGTTGGAGGGACAGACAGCGATATCAAAATAAGAATACAAAAGGCAAGAGGAGCTTTCATTGCATTGGGAAATATATGGAGATCAAGAGAAATAGGATCCAACACGAAAATAAGAATCTTCAACTCAAATGTGAAGTCAGTCCTATTGTATGGCTCAGAGACATGGAGAACAACAAAGACAACAACCAAAAAGCTACAGAATTTCATAAATGGGTGCTTGCGTAGAATAGAGGGATTAAAATGGTATGACAAGGTTACCAACGTGGAACTGATGACAAGAACTAGACAAGTGCCAGTGGAACAAGAAATGAGAAGAAGACGATGGCGATGGATAGGACATACACTGAGGAAACCTGTTGATAGCATTACAAGGCAGTCCTTGTTCTGGAACCCCCAGGGCAAGAGAGGCAGAGGAAGACCAAGAAGTACATGGAGAAGAGAGTTGGAAACAGAGGTGAAAATGATGAGGAAAACATGGAAAGAACTTGAGATGATGGCACGTGACAGGAGGACTTGGCATGTGTTTGTTGAAGGCCTATGCTCCTTTGGGAGTGGAGGGTTATGAATGGAATGATGATTTTGTATAAATTGGTAAAGATGGTGAGATTTCTTGTTTATGTCATGATGATGACATTTTTGATATACAATGGATTATTTATACTGCCATAAAGGCAAGATCTAGTAAGTGTACTCTATGTGTGGATATACCATATTATATTATGCCTATAACTATGTTGTGACAGGATGATTGTGTTACGAGAACTTAGGGTTTGATTGGTGACAATCAGGTATTTGAATTTTGTGGAACGTGCATTATGTGTAGGTTACTCCAGGATTAGTCAGTCGTTGTTATTTTTCACGACTGTCAGTACCTGGTGGAGATTGGTACATATTTCTTTGTATTGAGTCTAGTAAGTGAATAGGCATCTACGACGAGGGTATAGCACAACTCTGGCATTCTTTATTTGCATGAGGAGGTGCTATCTCGGCATTTGTTCGTCCATACTCCAAAGGGGGGCTGGGCGTGACTCCTCCAGTGGAAGAAAACTTCGTTTTCTTTCTTAAGAGGGGGGTGGATGTCACGACATAGACTTTTGCTAAATTTTGTATTGGTCACACTGGAGAGCAACAACACTGGTTCGTCTCGTGTAGAAACCGGCTCTGCCAGTTTTCGATTAGAATGAAAGCCGGAAGGGACCTTTTGGGCGCAAAGGGATTCTTGCGATGTCCGCCGGCCGGTGAGGTCGTAGATGGTTTTTGTCAGCAGTTTTGCTGGGGAATTATTTGGATGCCAATTGTTGTTCAGTGCTTGCCGATTTTCATATGTGCAGGAATATTTGATGGGTGCTAGATTGAGCTTAGAAAGTTCTAGTGTTTATTCCCTTCCTGATTATTAATTGTGATACGTTGGTTGCTATTGTGTATTGCTCTAACCTAGTATCAAGTGCCGCCTCTGAGCGATAGTTCAGTGCCTTCACTGATGAGTTTATGTTGGTAACCATTTTGGTTCTCATAACGAATTACAGTGTTCGCCAGGATATGTGGCAGTTTTTCAGTGCACTGTGCTGTGCCTTTGTGCTATTAGGAGAGTTGGTATTATTATCGCAAGTAAGTTGGCTTATGTATTCATTATCTTATGTATTGCAGTTTCATGCATAGTGATTGCCGTGTGTACTTCTCATTAAAGGGATATTACTGTATTTGAGGCGTTATTGTATTACTCATGTCAGCTATTGTGTGCTGTGGTACTATTTTGTAGACAATGAGCCGTGAGTTAAATCCACGGTACCAATAGGGTTAAATCCAACAGCATCTATAGATTGTTGTTCTGACAATAGCATTACGATCGTATGGCAGAACTATTAGTGAAGACTTGAAAAACAGCTAAAGAACAGATCGCAGGTGCAAATATTTCGTAGAGAAAACAGACAAAATGTGAAGGAATAGAAAAGTAAGGAATTTTAAAATAATCTAGACGAAACCTTCGAACACTCCGCGACACCATCCACAGAGGGTTTATTTCAGGGGCCGTTCAGGTTATTCAGTCAAAATCCCGGTCGATGACACTCTTACAAATGCCTGCGCCTAGGCTTGAACACCTGATCGCTAGCGCAGTGTGGTAACCATTACACCAGCGAGGCTCCCAGGCGGAATATTTTGGCGGGATTGTAAAAATAAGTAAAAAGATTTTTTGCCGCCCCCCCCCCCAAAGCTTGCCGCCCCGTGCAAATGCACGTATTGCGCCGTCGGTAGAGCCGGCCCTGAATAAACCACCCAATGACGCTTCATACTTTTTTTTCGGTAACAGTCTCTTTAAATTGAAAACAGAGAACTAAATTTAAAAAAAAATACAAAAACATTTTCGTACCTCAGGTGATGTAAGAAATGACAAGAGAGTACAGGGGTATACGATATCTTCAACATGCCCATTTCTCCTGTGCTCCTTCTTTTATTTTGACGATGGACTCTACGGCCATTAAAGAGCCCAATGATACCAATGATTTCCAAGTTGAGTTCTTGAATCCACAGTGTCCATCAGAACGTCTTCCCGAAGCAGTCTTAGCCGATGGTCAACTTAATATAGAGCTCCTGCTATGAAGGAACACAGGCAGTCTATAAGTATATATTCAAGACACAGACTATGAAAGGAAAACAAAAATAATGATAACCGTAAATTTACAATATGAATAAATTTAAAAAAAATACAAAAACATTATTCGTACCTCAGGTGATGTAAGAAATGACAAGAAGAGTACAGGGGTTACGTTATATCTTTCAACAGGGCATGTATCCCCGCACCATTTTTCTCCTAAACCACTGGCGTCCGACGGCGCGTTTTATTAAAGGGTCTCGGTGTCCTCAAAGTGATGTCCGCGAAGATCTTCTTTCAGAGCAAAAAGATGAAGTTAGAATGCAAGCAATTTGACGATGTAATAATGTCCAGCCACAAATTCTCAATGGTGCGTTTAGCGGCCATGGCGTGGCATTATCGTGCAACAGTAGTGCAGTTCTCTGATATTTTAATGGGTAAAGACGCCGAAGACGACCTCTAAGCTTCTTCAAAGTATCAATGTAACGGTCTGCATTCATTTCCAAGTCGAGAAGAATGACAACCTTTCTTGAGGCCAATCAGACACTTTTGTCTGTCAACATTCTGGGTACCCACCGTGCACAAACTTTTGAATAACCCAGGTCTTTAATGATGTTCTGGATACTGCCTTTACTAATGGACAACATGGAAGAAAGTTCACCCAGTGTTACCCGACGATCACCACGAATGATGCCATCAACTCGATGAATGTTGTGTGGAGTCACTGCGGTAGACGGACGGCCAGTCCGCTTTGCGTCAGCCATTGAGGATTGACCTACTTCAGCTTCGTCACAACGATGTACCAAACGTCGGACAGTGCTAACATCCACTGTTGAATCTCCATAAACATTCTTCAAACGTTCGTGGATGCGAATTGGGGTCTCGCCTTCAGCATTGATGAATTCTATGACATAACGTTGAAAGCCATTTTTAAAAAACTGAAACAAAATAATGAGGAATCCTGCTAAATTTACAAATTGCACACCGATGCAGTATTTACATACATAAAAAATAGGAGGCATTACTTTTTGACCTTCCCTCGTATATATATATATATACATTTTTATGCGCAAACAAATTTCTTCGTTTATATATCTGGTCGAGGAAGGCACATCAGCCTTATCAGCGATTAAACAAATTCGCTGGGTGATTTTAGTTCTATTCCGTAGCCTGATGTCGGGCACATCCGAAATTTTCCAACATGATTATCGGTTAATATTATCCCATCTGTCTCCTTTTCCAGCAGGGATGAAGGGATGAACGGGTAAATGAAACAGACATGACGACTTATCACTGAGAGAAGTGTAAGATGATTTGAAAGTACTAAATATCTGCTTGATAGCTGGGAAAGAAAATGTGCCGACCACAGAAAAGCACGTAATTTAGTCCACTCAAAAAATGTAACTAAATACTCCCGGAGAGGAAAAGAGACCGACCCAATACTTCTGTGACAGGGAGTTGCTTTGCGATGCTGAAAATGCAGTTAGTTTGAATGTCGTGTGAGTACCGCATCGCTACCCGAATCGGTTCTTGTGCGTTAATTAACCGCTAAAATCAAATTGTGGAAATTTATTACCCAAACTGAGAACCGTACTTTTTCTTGACTGAAAAAGGTTGATTTCACATTGTGATTTGGGAGGGCAAGTTAAAAAAAAAAAAACGTTCCTCGTGCATTCATAGTTGACACGCTTACGACAGACCCGCCCTCAATCTCCCCCCCCCCCCTTCCCTGTTTAGACTGTCAGATACCAGGTGGTCCGCTTGGGCAGATGCGACAAAAGCACTTTTACACAGCTTTTCTGCAATAAAACAAGTCTTGGATGATATTTCAGATAACAATGATCAGAAGGCAGAGTGTCGTCAACAGGCTCGTTGTCTACTTTCAACCATGATGAAGCTAGAAACTGGAATAATGATCATACTGTGGGATCAAGTATTACAGCGTTTTCAAATGACCAGTGCTTCTCTGCAATCTTCTGACCAAGATTTGAATACAGCTTGTGCACTCTATGAATCCCTGCGGGGGTATATTCAAGCTATGCGGTCTACGAGACATAAGCTTATAGCTTTACCAGGCAGTCCTTCGGGACGCGCCTCGCCAAGACGAGGCAAAAATTTTACATTAAAAATAATAAATAAACAAATACCAATGCTACCAGTCTGCCTGCGAAAATGCATAATAGACTAACCCGCAACCCCTACCTGTCAAATGTACTAACCCCGTCCGCAGGCGAAAAAAAAAAATTATTGTAAGAAGAAAAAAAAGTAAGAAATAGTACGTTGCTCGAATTGGGTAATAAATTGCCAAAATATTAATTTGACGGTGAATTAACGCACAAGTACCCCCCAATCTACTACACACTGAAACTGGCAGTGTGACAGTTTCGCTAACAGCGCAGATGGGGGTTTTAGCGAGGCGTAGGCAGGAAAAATTAGAGGTGGACAAGCAGGGGTGTGCAGAGAAAGAGGAGTTTAGAACCGGCCTGTGGGCTCGGAGGATGTGTAGAATGTGTGTGGATGTCCACAAAATATATTGATATGTACAAAGTTTCGTATCGTGCGAGTATGCACATTTAACGCATATTGTGGACATGTTAATTTCACATTTCATTATTGAGAGGATGATATAAATCTCTTTTGTGTATGTGATGAAGATATTCAAGATCACAGACAGTGTGAAATCCTGAGTGTGCAGTATTGTGACTAATTATGTATAATTTGCCTGACCACATCGATGGGTTTTATTGTGAGGTTATTAATGTTTATTAAAGTTTATGAACCGTCACTCGGTAGTATTTACTTTCTTAAAGAAATAGATGTATGAACGAAAGAAAACTAATACTTGTTTGTAGACACGTAAAGAACGAACCCTGTGTAGAGTGTCAAGGATATGCTAAGTCTGGCCACTACTGTAGAATAAACGTGTTGTTGTGTATTGGCCACTGTTGAATGAACCTGTCATGTAGACCTTGAGTGGGAGTGTCAAGTAACGCGAATGGTGTAGTAGTTCGGTGTAACAGACCTCTTGGTAATAACTCTCACACACTCTCATGTAATGCAATGACGACTTGAACTGCCTCTGACATTTCAATAGTTTAATGAAGGCACGCAAACTGGACAGCACGGATACAGTCATGGACATATGTTGACATACATTCATTGGTTATTTGAATCGTGGATGATACATTCATGTAGTAGTGAAATATCATTCAACCCAAGGTGGTATTCACTGTTCTGGTAACTAATCGCCGTATCCTCTACTGACTGAACGCGTCAATGAGGATCGGTAAACATACAAAAGTCATTGGCCGAACCTTCATTTCATAGCTAAGTTCTTAAGCTGAAATATGTCCAATGTTTGTATAACACTCATAAACCACGATAGTGGGTTTTCACCTCATAACAAGATCTCGATACCACTGCCCGATAGTAGGATACATAATCTGTTCTCTTGACAGTGATCAAAAATATGATGACAGGAATATAACATGGCCGCCTTCCTGAGTTGTAGCTCACTCACTCGTAGGAAGGTAGATATAAGCCAAAGTTAATTTATAATGTGCATATAAATAATTTCATAAAGTTTTCCATACAGCTCTACAGTAATCAAGTTAATTCACGTAGACATAACTGCTGTAGGAAAGCCTGTCATCTTCGTCGATACAAAACACAACCCTAGCGATACGAAGCACAATGTTCCATCTAGGTCTAATCGACTCGAGATCATCAAAATTAGGGTCTGGCATAACTGGAGTCCGAATCATACATATGAGGAGGATCTCTGACAAATAGACTCTTGCAGAGACACAAACTTCTCCTAGAAAAACATCTATGAATCACTGTTAAACCTTAAACAGTGCCAGCCCTGGAAAAAGCACTCAGCCATTTCTTGGCGACATTATCGGAACTCTTTACAACCCAGTAGGACTACGAAAACCTGCGCTAGATTCTGGCAGAAAGAATATAGTCCGACCTGAACATACAAAGGTATACAATATACGACTGAATCTACTTGCACTAGACAAGTAGTACACATGAATTCAGGCCATAAACATAACAAGCAAAATTAATCTATTTTCTGGCCCGAACAAATAAGAACGGACATGAATACAATATCCATGCGCCGATAATATCAAGAAAGATCACTCATATAAACAAAAGTGTAAATCAATCATGAATTATCTAGCTTTACCAGAGGAAGCATTTTCATACACAAATGAATGCAAATATATATTTTCCATATTAAATAGCCATATCGTATTTTTGTAATATGTGCGTCAAAATATGCACGCAACACCCTGAACCCTGGGCGTTAACTCTGAATGAATATTGTATGTAAACAACATACACTTGCAACACCATAAGGCGAAGGGGACCTCACAACAGTTGTGATGATGGAAAGGTGTCACTCGACCCACTGTCTGAGACACCTACTCTATTATGAGAGCTGCTAACAAGGGATACACGTTATTCCATTTGATACAAATATGCCTTTCAAGTTTAAAAGAAGACAATTTCCTATACGTTTAGCATTTTCAATGACCATCCACAAGTCACAGGGGCAGACTTTTGAAAGAATATGCTTATACCTCCGAAACCTGTATTCAGTCACGGGCAACTAACTATATGTTGGTCTCTCAAGAGTTAGATCAATGGACTCATTAAGTGTTGTATCAGAGAAGAATGAGATTTTTAATTTTGTTTAAAATGAAATTTATGAATGAATATATAAAGTGTGTTTATATTTAATTAATAACCTTTAAGATACGATGCTAATGGTGTATGTTACGCCGGTTAAAACTAGTTTAAACATAATACTGCTGGAAAAAAGGAAAATGCTGTAGATGTCACAGGTGTTAGACTTGATTACTGCATCGTCAGCGCTATTATAACATGAACTATAAAACACTCATTAAACTATTGGTACCAGGAAGAATACTATTATTTTATCTAAGCTTATCGTGTGACCTTTTCACGAAACCCTGATCCTGCTTAAAATAAGGTCTTCTAATATTATATATATATATATATATATATATATATATATATATATATATATATATATATATATATATATATATATATATATATATATATATATATATATATATATATATATATATATATATATATATATATATACTAACTAGCAATAACCCGTCAAAAATGACGGAAGTAAATCAAAAACTGTAATATATTTTAAAAATATTTTAAAATTCAATATAAAAGTTATTTGATGACAACATTGAAAGTGCATGGATTTGTTTCAAAGAATGTTCTCTGATAACTTTCAAGTTTTCATGATTTGTTCCTCGGGTGAGGGCGACATAGAGCTGTCCGTGTCCGAAAACAGGTCCAAGAAGGAAAACTCCTACGTGATCAAAAGATTGTCCTTGCGCCTTATTGATCGTCATTGCAAATGCTAAAATCACTGGGAATTGACGACGTCGCATCCTAAATGGCAAACTGCGCTCGCTCGGTTCTAAGTCAATGCGAGGAATTAAGACTCGTTCTCCCTTATTACTGCCAGTGATAATTTCTACATCAATGGAATTCCGATGCAAGACTTTTATGACCAAACGCATGCCATTCAATAGTCCGTTGTTTGCGTTCAGATTTCGCAATAGCATGATACATGCAGCAACCTTTAATTTCAGCAAAAGCGGTGGCATTCCTGATGAGCACTGCTTGTTAAGGAACTCGGTTGGGAAATCAACTTCGTCGTTGGGATCATCGGAAATCATGGTATCTATGCTCCAATAAACCGTTTCATTTCCAGCGAGTAGCTTCAACAGTAAGTCTGCAATACCTTAAATTAAAATGTTGTCTTGAAGAAACAATCAAAAACTTACATTTTAAGGTAATTTTTAACAAAATGATGAGTTAAATCCGTTTCCGTAATGAAACTGGGTTCTACAATCAAAAATGTACTTTTTATTCATAAATCACTGTCACTCACTTTGTGTTACACAATTCATCGACTTTTCTTCGTTGAGTGTTACTATTTTCGGGAGAGTACATATAAGGGAAACAATACAATTAATGTCTAACTTTCAACCACAGTTGCATCCCTTAGATGTGACCGACGTATAAACGGCGAGAATTATGGAGTTTGATGGTATATATATAAGTATTATTTCATACGTGTTTATAGGGTTGTATTAAGCGAAGAAAAGTTTACATTTTTGTAATAACCGCAGTCACGCTTAAGGCGATTGATGGGTCTAAGAATAATGTGACATTTGATTCGTTTGAATGGAAAAATTGATTTATTGTATTGTCGGAACAGCGTCTGTATATTAACAGACTTAACTCAGTTATGCCTCTCATGGACAAAGGGACATAACTAGAAAAAATCCTGACGCGCGATCATTATTCTGTATCAGGTTGGACATATGAACAGTGGTGCTTAACGTGAACTTATAAAGGAACGTATACGATAATATGGCAGAGAATCATGGACAAAAACTTTGTGCTCGATTATAAATATTTTCTCTGGACTTTAGTTGGTTATTATTCCACTAGTACGGATGACTATATAACATTATTACTTTAAATATAGTGCTTTAATTAGCTGTTGATTAGTTTGAATTATCGGGATGATATTCTGTCTTTGACACAAGGCATTAATACACTCACACTAATTACATAATTGAACATTTTAATGGTTCTCACAACTATTTACGATTTGTACCTTACATCAGCGTATTCTTACCTGATTAGACACACAGCTTCGTCATGTTCAAAATAACATTTTTTTTAGTAACACCACAGTATACTTTTTATGACAAGTACTTAAGATGTACACATGGCTTTAATCTTTTCGCGTATGATGTTGCATTCATTCAATTTACTGATATGATTGTCTGCCTAAATTTATCTATTTACGCTGTTATAAATCTGTATATTCTATAATGCTTTGCATTAGTGCTGTTGATCAATAAGTTAACTATTTGACAACTGATACTGGACTTGACAGATAGGTGTTATTGGACGGTGTGAGGTATGTGAGTGCATGTATTGCTACCATCATTTTTTAATATGTTCGAACTCTTAGTTATGGCGACCTCACATTGCTGTTAAAAGGAATTTGTCCGTAAGTAGACATTGGCTATGGTCTTAAAAACCATGGTCCACACTTTTAGTGTTAAATTGCCTACCCTATGGCAGAAACCTGGGTGCTATGCTGATTCTTACTTACAGTGAAATTTGATGTTACCATATTTTACTCTGTTGATGTTATACTCACACCACGGAAATAATGAACACTTTTTGTTCATTATTTTTGCGTGGGGGGGGGGGGGGGGGGGTGTGATGTTATGATTAAAATTCATAACGATTATGTCGGTATAATAGTTGGCTCGACAGGGCTCCTTTTCTGATAATTTTATACGGACTTACTTATTAATAAAGGAAGTGACGTCATGCCGATATGGTGTAGAGGCAGACGTGAACATTTTGAAGCAGAAGTGAGTTGATCGTCTGCAAGAAGGGATGCGGCCTGTGTTTGAAAGTGAGCGGACGTATGTGTATTGAGCTCCTGCAGTATACTGTGTTTTTCCTGCATCATTCCATCACCAGAACATCAATATACTTACTTGAGGTGACCCTGGTTTATTATAGTCAGGAAAACGTATATCTAATCATGAAGATGTCCATTGGATTGGACTGTTATAAATAAAGTTTGTATGATTGCCATTGACCAGCGATTGATAGTGAACGGACTGGACAACTACTTATTACTTCATTTGCCTTTGAGCGAGAACTGATTTCATGGAGCTTTGTGTCAAGTATAGGCCTAATAAACTGCATATTTGTGAATTGTGAAGGAGGTGTTTGTCAGCTCACTGCAGTTATGCTGATTCTTGTTGTGTGACTACCCCTAGTGTCTACTTTGGCCACGGAGACTTTCTCCGGAACTTTAATGAAAACGACACGCATCAACAGTAAATAAAGAAATAATAGTTAAACCATCACTTTTCGGCAGCAGTAATACTTCATTTAAAACACGTTTTTGTAAAACCTGATTTAACAATAATCAATCGACAGAACAAAACAGCTTTTATAGTGGAGGCAGCAATACCATATGATACCCATTTAGAGAAATGTTACCAACATAAATTTGACAAGTACTATCCATTGACTGCAGAAATTAGCGAACTGGGCTATCGTACGCATGTTATCATACTGATAATTGGTAGTTTGGGTCATGTGCATGCAAAGTGTGTGAGTGGATTAATGTCGCCTGAGGCTGCGGAAATTCGAAGCCAAAGTTCTATGTAAATATGTCAGCATTAGTGCAATTATAGGTTCTTACAGAATATGGAAACTTCGATGTAAAAAACACCCATTTTAAATTGCTGGAGATGTTTTCCACACTTTTATTAAGTCTAATCTCAATTGTGCTCTGTCTACTATACCAAACAACTATTGAACATGATGCTATATTTAATATCTCACTCCACTAGCTGTCAAAGCATTTTATGGCAAACAAAGATTCTGATAAAACCCCCATGTAAAAACACCCATATTGATCTACTTGAATGGTATTCCACACACATTTTGTAAATTTCAATAATACTCATTTTTGGCAGGTTGTATCATATCATATCATTATATGCCAATGTCTTTTAGAAAGCTTAAAGATTGTTGTGTATGTGTAACACAAAGATTCGATGTAAAAACACCCACATAGAACTACTTGAGACGTCTTCAACACTTTATGTAAATTCTAATGATTCTCCTATATGCCATGTTGTATCTTATTATATCATGTCAGTACATATCAATGTATTTTATGGAGAATAAAGATTCTGATATGTGTGTGTGTATGTATGTATGTATCATCATCATCTCAACCCATAACCCGTCATGGGTCGTAGGGGTGCCATGATGGAAGCATCAGCAGACAGGGTCCTCCACTGCTCTCTATTCTCAGCAATGCGTACAAGTGTGGAGAAACCGTGTCCTGCCCATTCTTTGATGTTATCAGCCCAGGATTTTCTTTGCCTTCCTCTTCTCCGTTTACCTTCGACTGTTCCCTGGAGGATCGTTTTCGAAAGGGAGTCATGACGAGTTACATGCCCAAACCAGGCAAGCTTTCGACGTTTCACTATTGACAAAAGTGGTTCTTGATGGCCTGCATAGGTGTTTATCTTCTCTCTAACATAGACATTTGTTTTGTGCTCTTTATAGCAAATGCGCAAAATTCTTCTATAACATTTATGCTCGAAAGCCTGAATCCTTCGCTCCGTATCTGCAGTGAGTGTCCAGCCCTCACACCCATACAAGAGAATAGATAATACAAGTGATTTGTATAATTTGATCTTCACAGGAAAACTGATGTTACTTTTCCAGATCACATTCAACCTTGTCATGGCAGCTGAGGCCATCTCAAGTCTTGTCTTGATTTTCTTTATTTGATCTTCCATCACTACATATAGCGGACCCGAGATATTTAAAGGTGTTAACTTCTTCTAACGTTTGCCCATTTAACGTAATGTTGGTCGGAACATGTTTCTTATGGCTATTCACCAATATCTTGCTTTTTTCTATATTAATTTCCATCCCATATGTTCTTGTTACTTTCTCCAGTCTAGAGGTAAGGTCTTGAAGTTCTGATTCTGTTCCAGCTATCAGATCAATATCATCAGCAAAACGTAGATTACACAGAGGTCGGCCTCCAATCGATATGGTTGATTTATAATCGTAGAGAGCCTCCTGCATAATATGTTCTAGATAAATGTTAAAGAGCACTGGTGACAGGATACATCCCTGGCGAACTCCTACAGTTGTTTTGAAAAATTCTCCAATGTCATTGCTTGCAAAAACAGCACTGCTTGCGTCCTTGTATAGTGCTTCAATGATATCTATGATGTTGGTATCAAAATTGAATTTTCTCATTATTTGCCATAAACCTTCATGCTAGACTCGATCGAAGGCTTTTGTGAAATCGATGAAGTTATGGTATAAATCATGTTGATGCTGGAGATGTTTTTCGATCAGTAATCTAATATTGAAGATTTGTTCTGAGGTACTTCTTTTTGGTCTAAAGCCAGCCTGTTCTTCTGACAAGATTTCTTCTGATTTCTGTTTTATTCTGTTCAAAAGTATCCTTAACATCACCTTACTTGGATGACTAATAAGGCTAATGGTTCTGTAGTTCTTGCACATTTTTAGATTTCCTTTCTTTGGAAGCGGTATTACTAATGACTGCGTCCATTCTTTTGGCCATTTTTTTGTACTCCATATCTTCTGGCAAATTGTTGTCATGATTTTTACTATATCTGGTCCTCCATATTTCAAGAGCTCTGCTGGTATATTATCCACACCCGGTGACTTCCCTCCTTTCATCGAACATATAGCCTCTTCCACTTCTTCCCGTAGTATTGCTGCATTTCCGAGTTCTCTGTTTTCGCACTTAATGTTGTTTAATATGCCTAAGTGTATGTATGTATGTATGTATATGCGTGATCTTTAATTAATAAACATTTTTGTTTACCTAAAATGCTCTCTTTATTTAACGCACAGGTGGAGCTATTTTATTATTTATTTACAGTTTGAAAAAACGACGAAAAAAGCGACAATGGAAATTTGTATTTGGTTGACCGCAGGGTCATCAAAAAAGTAAAATTAGACCTTGTTACGCTAAATTGCGTCCAGCATTGCTCTGTAAAAAAATTTACAGTGCGTGTGTTTGTGTATATGCTTGTGCGTGTCCACATAATCATTTTTTAAACGCAAAAACATTTACCAAACAATTTTTAAACATAATCTCTTCCCTTTGCATGATGGAAGTAGTTCAACCTAGTTTATCTACGCACGATTCTAATCTAATTCTGAGTGGAAGTTTATCTTGGATTACGTAAGAGATGTTAGGTGACAGCTGTTGTTTGGGGTATAAAAGGCGCATCACTCGCAGCTCTGAACGGTGCCATCCAAAACACAATTTTTGGGTAAGTTGCCATTTGTTGACACAGATTTTCTTGTATGTCTTTTAGCTGAGTATGGGATATAGGACAATATGCGTATACGAAAGCGTCCGATTGGCAGAGTGGTTAGAGCGCTGGTCTCTCTCGGAAACGGTGCCGGGTTTGAAATACGGTACCGACACGCTCCAGTCTACCCACCTGTAAATGGATACTTGACTCTGCTCTTTGAGTTCCGGAAGGAAAAGGCAGCGAGGAAGGGAAATGGTCACACCCTCCTCTCGATGCTGGACCTAGTATGGTGAAGTCTCTAACACTTTACTCCCTGTGACAGAGGTTATGTTATCGATTTCAAATATCTTTCTTTTTGTCTTTATTTTCTTCTTCTATGTCTCGTCACCCACGCCCGTCGGGACTTAACTCTCCCATTCAAACCTTTGTCAATTCTTTTCTAAGTTAGCAAGCATATAATTGCATTTTCTTTGATGTAGGTTTACGAGCAGACGTAATGAGTAACGCGAGTGGTTTTATGTTAATTGTAAGACGCCAGAGATCTAGAATCGACGTAACAGTGACGAAACAGAGGAGAGTGGCGTTAAGTCTTAACGAAATCTTCGTTAAGTACCGGGATCAGGGGAAATAAGTCAGAGACAATTGCTATTATCTTCCCCTGAATCTGTTCGCCTGTAAGTAATAATTCTCGATGAGTAATTTGAGATGAAAGACTTTGACCGCTGGGAATGGCCATTTGAAGCGGAAGGTGTAAAGTCTGGATTTTGGTCGCAGCGTGAGAAATGCGGGTATTTGCAGAAACGAATTAAGGAATATGTAGATTTTCCCAAAGTGCTACATCTGGCAAAGTGAGTCTGTTTCAGGTCTTAGACGTAACTTATTTCTTTCATCCGAGAGATATATACTCTAGATTTTCTACTCAAATTCATCCAAGTACCGCCAGCAAGACTAGAACCTTCTAGCTTTCGAGTCCTAGATCTCTGTTAATAGAGTATCATTTAGTTGGTCGAATTGGAGATAGTTTCTACTTCTGCGCTGTGGTAAATATATATATCTAGTAGTGATTGAGTGATTTAAGTGGTGATCGCTTATTTTATTTGACTAGTTAATTTCTGTGTAGAGAGATTAAATGATAATTTAGTTATATTCTCTAAAATTACTGCGTTACAGTGGAGAGCAAATAAATTATATTTCTAGCTAAACTAATTCAGCTATTAATAAATTGGATTAAACTGCTAGTAACCAGCAAGAGAATAGTTTAACTAACTAAGTAAATGCACTGATGCCTCATGAGTATTGACGAAATATATTTATATGTATTTCTAATTCATGATGCTTGATTTTTTTTAAATGACTAGAATTTATTTCACGGAAGTTTTAACGATGAGACTAGCTCTAAGCTTGTGGGTTCTAATTTAAGTTGAATAACCGAAGTGAATATTATTTACGCGTAGGATTAGATATACTATTAGGGTTGAGTATTTATGTGTTTCTTTTCTTCCCTATACAGTATTTTGGGTCATAAACCCTAAATCTTACCAGCGGCTTTCAGTACCTTTGTAACTGAGAAGAACTTTAGTGAAAGAACATTCTGAATATAATTATCGAGTTTTGCAAGTGACCTGTCTGGCCTTGTGTTTTTTTACACCCAGAAGAACGACAGAGTACTGGCCCAAAAGTAATATTAAGAATAAATGGTAACTGGACTTACAGAATATCCAGATTTCTTTCTCAAGTTCATATATACTTCGCCTGTGGTGGCGACTGAAATAACATTTCCCATATAACGACCATTGTGTTGTGAAGGAGATTTATCCTAAACCGATTTATGTACCTGACATTCAACTTAACGAGTGAAGTTCCAAGCTATTGTACCCTGTGAACATTAGATATCATAAGTACTTTCCTAACTGGACAAAAATTGAAGTGACCTTCATCAGCCTCCTATTACAACAGTGAGACAAACGTTTCCCAACATTTTGATTAATTAGTCTTTGGAGAAACTGGGGTTTGACTCGCCAGTAAACTCAAATTTGGATGGTCTGTGAGAGACTGAACAATTTGTTCCAGATGTTATGAAAAACAACGATTAGGTAAGAGTGCGCATGTTGTCTGTGATCACAGCTGTCAGAGCGAGAGAATAACAGGGACAAATAATTCGTTTATGATTTAACCCATGTAATAACTTTGTATTTTCTCTTGTATGCAAGTTTTGGCTAATGCTGTTTTCCTCTTAGGATAGATTAATATATATAAACTCTGTTCTTTACTGAGAGAGGGAAAACCTTGGACCTTAGCGTATAAATCTGTGACTCTTTGGGCTATAACTTCTCTTATAACGGGATCTTGGCAACAGAGAGGGAAAGGATTGCATCTATGAGTCTATCTCTTTAATTGATTCTTAACCTATGTTTATTGTATTTGATTTGATATTCAATATTGTCGATGTAAAGTTTCTTTTTGTGATAAATAAAAATTTACATAAATTTTATCTACGTGTGGCGGTCAGCTTGTTCAAAAAGATCCCTATTTCATAGAAATAGTTTTTTTTTCACGTATGTGAGTCTAAATCGTCGTCACTTATCTCTGTGTGTGTGTATATGTGAGTGGTTAAATATATAAATTTATAGAAAACTGTCTGATCTGAACTCTCAGTCGTAATCGATAGGCGGGTTTGATTATCTATCAAATCCAGGGACAGATTTTACCTTTCACCATTTCACTTGTGAAAAGTCTATTTCTTTACCTTATCTCCCACTGAGCTATCACATGTTCTAGTCATATTCAGTCCTATTCAGGAGGGACCAAAAGTGATCTTAATTACCCTATCGAAAATATACAACAAAATGGGTGCTCGTTTTTCCGGGAATTGAATTCTAATCCTGAGTAGAGCGACAAGAAATTTCTCGTTTACCGGGATTTTTTTGATCTGTAATCTTTATAGACTAGTTAGAGAAAGTGTGATTGTCTCGCAGGTTTTGGTATTTTTTAAAATAATATTATCCCCTAGACAAACGATCTGACATTGGCTTGCTGACCACACACATATATATCTATTGTTTTTCCACAGCATTATTAGAGTTATACAATTGATTACAGGGTGATCTTTGTCTGAATATGTTATGTATTGATTTTGAAATACAAAGCCGCTGGTAATAGATTTTATGATTGTATAACAATCACTGGGTTCTGAAGCAGAAAGGTGTTTGAGCTAAGTTAAGGAGCGCGTTCGGACTATTCGTCCTGTTAATTGCCTCCCTTACCCTAACTGACTTCAGGGGTGAACTTGTAATGGATTTAAAAATTAAGGGTATTTTTTTATTTTCTCCTTAAAAATTTTTGCAATAATTGTTTGTTTCCACTGTAGCAACTTATTTTTGTTAGTGATTAATCTTAACTACCATTTATTTGGCATAGTCGCTTGCTTTTAGAGCTTAATTGCCAATTAATAGCAGCAATAGTTAGATAACTATTTAGGAGGAGGTATCCCAGTTAAAATATATCATCTTTTGTTGGTATTTTCTCGTAAGTGGTAAGGAACCAGTGTATCCTTTTTTCCTTTTTTCACGAGTAAGTCTCAGTCTTTTATTTGCAATGGCAGAGCGGGCAAAGCTTAGGCAGATGCTCAGACAGGAAGCAAAGGAAGAGGGATTACAGGGAGAAGAAGCAAGAGCTTTTGTCAACGACGAACTTGAGAGATATGATGCGGAGCAGAAGGAAAAAGCAGCTGAAGCTAAAGAGCAGAAGAAGATGGATGAGGAAATGGAACTTCGCAGGGCGAATGAAAGAGAGAAGGAGAGACAGCATGAGGAAAGAGAGAAAGAGAGACAGCATGAGAAGGAGAGGGAGGAGAGACAGCACTAGGAAAGAGAAAATGAGCAACGACGACAGCACGAGTTGGCGCTTAGAGCTCTAGAAGTCCAAAGCCGTGGTGCTGCCTCTACCTCCAGCAATGGAGTGTCTTCTCCTCACTCTTCTTTAACTGATCAAACTAACCCTCAATCTCTTCAACTCAACGCTATGTCTTTTGCTCTAGAATCTTTCCCTTGTCCTAATGAAAAGATTGACACACGGCTAGAAAAATTTGAGAAAATTGCAACTCTGTACGGTTTAGAGAGGTTGCGTTGATGTATGAAGCTTTCCCAGGCTTTAAAAAGTACTGCTTATGAGGTGTACTCTAAACTGGAAAGCAGCCAACAAGACAACTACGACGTGTTGAAGAAAGCTTTGCTTGAACGGTTTGAAATGAATGCGCGCAAAATTTGTGCAACTGTTTCGCAACAGCAGGAAGGAGAGCTCTGAAACTTTTCAGCAGTTCTCGTCTCGTTTGAAGGGATACTTGACAAAGTGCCTCGAGCTTTCACAGCTCGCCTCTACCTATGAAGGTCTTGAGGAGTTCGTTATATGCGAACAGATAAGGAACACTTTCAAATCCAGGGACAGATTTTACCTTTCACCATTTCACTTGTGAAAATTCTATTTCTTTACCTTATCTCCCACTGAGCTATCACCTGTTCTAGTCATATTCAGTCCTATTCAGGAGGGACCAAAAGTGATCTTAATTAACCTATCGAAAATATACGACACTCCCCTTCAGCAGTATCTACTATGGGACTACCTTAATCCATATACGATTTAGTAATCCGCCAAAAAGGACAGGGAATCAATTGTGGTTAGCTCTTTTTGGCTGCATGATCTAATGTTGGCTTTATTTATCTTGTGGTCATTGTAGTCCTTTCCATTCCATGTCAACGTTATTGGACCGTTATAGGCGAACGTATCATTACTTATGGTCAGTGGTGGTGCTTGAAAAACGAATCGAAAGGCTTGAATGATGGCTACTTTTCCTGTGTAGATATTAAACAGCACTGGTGATAGTGGATAATCCTTAGGCTATCCTGGGATGATGTGAATTGGTTCTGAAGTCAAGGTTCATAGGAGAAAAATTCAATGGACCTCTCCTTCAAGGCAGTCGCTACCCATCTGGTCAGTCATGGATTTACCTTACATTCCATTAAACAGGATATCAAGGCTACAAAGTTCACAATGTTATATGCATCCTCCAGGTCTAATGCCACAGTAGCTCTTTCATGCTTAACTTAGAATCTTTCGCAAACACCTCGAGATGAGACCATTGTTTATCCGGTATCAAAAGCTGGTCATGTCTGTAATCGATTATAAGTTGGGACTGCTCACATTAGCAAAGTTCAAATGTGAACGATTAGAACACATTCAAAATGAATACGAGATATACCCCCATTGTGACGATGAGGTACATGCTTGGTCTTCTGTCGATAACATCCAGACCTGCTATGGTCCAAGCAAAAGCCTAAATGCGTGTAGCTGCACACAAAACACAACTCCTGCATGGAAACATTGCTGACATCAAAGGAGCGAGAATTAAGAGAGGCATGTATTAGATGCCACAAGCAGACGAAACTAATCGGCAGGTGACCATAGAAGAAAAAATATTCAGGGGAAAGAGTGGAGTAAAACAGGACAGAACTTGACAAAATACCATCAAGTCAGCATCACACATGGCAGGGAGTGTAAAGATAGGTATAAGTAAAAAGTGTAAATGAAAATTAATAAGTTGATAATGATCATGCTGGAGTTGATGATGTCATGGTATTCACTGATTGGTCTGTTCTCCGTGGTGAGAATTCGGGATGGGGCTTCTCGGCGACGGTACAGGGTAGGTTCAATGCTGAACAGAGCGGAGCTTACCTCACAAAAACGTTCATCATGGGAATGAACATAGAGGCAGCCATTGTAGTCCTGAAATAGCCATCTGAAATTACAGTAACCAGGGCAATTATTATATCGAAATCTCAGTCTATGCGTCCTACTCTATTATTTGCATTCATTTGGAATCTTCACCGAGACCTTCCCTTTAGGTACTTTATTTATTGAAGATCCTTAAATAATTTTTGCAGTTTTTCTCCAGTTTTCCATATAGCAACATCATCTGCGAACGACAAAATTTTTTTTTTTAAATTTAAATTCTTCACCGAAATCCTTTAACATTATAACAAAAAGTGAAGTAATAGATGCAACATGAAATTTCATAAGAATGTAAGAAATTGCAAACTATTGAAAACACGTGCTTGCGTAAGCATTTGTAATAGTGTTGAAAGAAATGAAGAAGTGGTTGGCTAATGTAATTGCCCAAGAAGGGAGATCTTGCAGACTGCAATAATTGGAGAGGAATAACTCTTCTCTCAGTTCCCAGCAAAATACTAGGCAGGATAATTATACAGAGAATTTCAAAAGCAGTAGACCACAAACCGAGGAAAGAACAAGCAGGATTTAGAAAGAACAGATGATGTGTAGATCATATATTTACCCTCAGGAACATTATAGAGCAGTGCTCAGAATGGCAAAGACAGCTGTACATTAATTTCGTTGATTTTGAAAAGGCTTTTGACAGTATTCATAGGGACAGTTTATGGAAAATACTGAGGGCTTATGGAATTCCAAGCTGCATAGTGTCAATCATAAAAAGCCTCTATGCCAACTTTACGTGTAGTGTTGGGCAGAGCAACCTAACCTTTGAGGTGAAGACAGGAGTACGACAGGGATACCCCTTATCAACCACTCTATTTTTAACAGTCATAGACTGGGTGATGCGCCAGACAACAGAGAGCAGTCCAAGAGGAATAAGATGGATTACATTTTCTACATTGGAAGATCTGGAATATGCAGATGACATTGCACTGCTAGCACATTCACATCAACACATCCAGGAAAAAACGGATAGACTTAATAAGTATAGCCAGCAAGTGGGCTTCAACATCAATCTAAAGAAGACAGAGGTTATGGCACTCAATGTGAGCAACCCTGAGCCCATATCAGTAAGGAATCAGCAACTGGAACAGACAGACACCTTCACATACCTAGGATGCATAGTAACACCAGACGGCGGAGCAAGCAAAGACATCAACAACAGAATGAATAAGGCAAGAACAGCCTTTTTTAGTCTAAACAACATCTGGAAGTCCCCTCTCTTTGATTGCTGTGATGATTTCTTCTTTTCGGGAATGTCTGTATTAACATCTAGATCATTTTCAGCCTCAGAAACATTTAATTGTGTCTCTGGTGGTTCCTTGTTCAGAGTTTCTCTGAAATGCTCTGCCCATCTTGTTTCCTGTCCCTCTGCTGTCGTGATGAGATTTCCTTGCTTATCTCTTACTAATGTAATATTGTTTGCACCTCGTTTTCCGCTGATGATTTTAGTTATTTTGTATACTGTGCTTTGTTCATTTCTCAGTGGTGCCTCTTCTGCCTGTTTTGCAAGATCGTCTAGGAAATTCCTTTTGTTGGCTCGGGTTTGGCGTTTAACTTCCTTGTCCAGCTGAATGTACTGTTTGCTATATAGTTGCTTTAACCTGTGGGACTTCGCTTCTGTTTTCTTTCTTTTCATTTCCTTTCTCATCGCTATGGTGTTTAATGTTTCTGGTGTTATTCAGTCTTGCTTCTTCCTTTCCTGGATCCCAAGCATGATTTGCTGCTTTCCTTATATATTACTGAAATGGTGTTGAATTTCTGGTCTATATCATCAGTCAATGTCTTTTCCTTACTTTTGGCAAATTGATATCGCTTCTTTATATCAGCCGCAAAAGCTTATCTGGTAAGGGGGTCCTTTAATTTGCCGATGTCAAACCTTTTCTGAGTAGTTATAGTTGGTCCAGCCGTTCTTAGTTTCACTTTCAGCTTTGCTGCTACTAAATGGTGATCACTTCCCACATCCGCACCTCTCCTTATCTTCACATCTTGTAATGCATGTCTCCATCTACCGTTAATCATATTGTGGAATATCTGGTCTCTGTCCCGACCATTTGGTGATTCCCATGTTAATTTGTAAATTTCTTTGTGTGGGAAAAGTGTTCCTCCAATGACCAGGTTGTTAATGCTACAGAATTTATCCCCATTTTCGTTTGCTGTTCCGCTGCCGCATTTCCATATTACTCTTTCATTATATGTATTGTGTGTTCCAACTTTCGCATTGAGGTATCCCATTACTACGATACGATCATATCTAGGTGTGTCTTCCATTTCTTTCTGCAGCTGTTGATAGAATTCATTCTTGACCTCATCATCGCTGTCATTCGTTGGTACGTAGCATTGTATTATTGTAGTGTTGGTGAATCTCCCTCTCAATCTTATTCTTATCAGTCTGTTGTTGATGGGTTTCCATTCCAGTAATGTCATTCCTATTGCTTTCTGTAGAATAATGGCTACGCCTTCATTGTGCTGTCCATCCTCTCTTCCAGAGTAAAGTACTGGTTTTCCTGGTGCTGTTTTAACGTTTCCTGCCCCTGTCGATCTACTCTCGCTTATCCCTAGTGTCGTGTGGTGAGTCACTGGGGCAACTACTACAGTAGTTTTTGCCAGGAATAGTCTATGAGATATAGATATAAGGTCTCTAGAAATTGGCTCGTTAAGAAAGAATAAAGACCTATTCGAGATAGGGACAAGAAGACAGGAATGCGAATGCTTTCCACTAGACAGTGTTTTCTAATTAATTATGGAAAGAGTTCTGTTTCCCCACGACCTTAGCTTCTGCCCTTAGATCCCGTAAAGAAAAAGCCCCCAACCTCATCTGAGTAGAGAAAGGTTCCTATAGGTGAATATGTAACACCGACAGCACGAGTGATACATTAACAAACTCTTGATAATGATCAACCGATCGTTGGGTTTATTAATGAAATATCCACACATATAGGGTTAGTAATGGTTAGAACGTGATGATGGTGAAAGACGATTCACACACACAAAACACACAGATGAGATAATAAAATTACAGTTAATTAAGTAATAGTTAATTAAGAATGAACTGGTGTAAAGTGAAATGATGATGTGTGATATGATACGTGTTACCAAAATGGTGAGTACTCTACACAGTCCATGTGTCTCTAAATGCTTCTCCTAGATATGAGGATTCACATGTATGCATAAAATGTCCCAAGTTGTTATACGTTATGTCGAGTGGGGTATCTCTAAGCTGAGGACGTTCTGATGAATACTGTTGTCGTTCGGAGAACGCTGACGAGATATCTATGTATATTCCTTCACTGTTTGAGTATATCTCTGTAGTGTTGATCAACAGTTAATAGCTGTCATATGAACAAAAGGTCTGTTGTCTAATCTCCCGAGGGTACTGGTCAGACTGGATATCTTCACGAAATGTTAGTGATATGTAGACTCATAATCTTGCGTATGTAGTCGTGATTCATATACTTTCGAGTCTGCTTCATAAAATGCGCTTAAGAGTATGTTGCACGTGGTATAAATATGCGATTCCTCTTTTGAGCTCTTTTGCTTGACTTCAGATAATAATGATCTTTCGAGTGAGTTGAATTTATGATGACTCTGTATTGAACTTGTGATAACGATGTATTGAACTTGTGAGCAAGCAGTATATGGTGACGAAAAATGCTGCGTCCACCTTATGACTTGTGGGTGAGACAATATTCCTTTTTAATTGAGGAATGAAAGATGTCCTATGGCGAATTCTGCTAGCCAAATGTCCGTTTTTGATAACTTATTTCTGGTTAGACGTCAGACACGTTGCGTGTAGACTCAGACTTCTGATGAACTTCTTTTCCCTTCGCAAAATCCTTTAAGAACACAATTAATCACAGAACTGAATTATCATCCACGCTGAATAAACACGTGTATTAGGCTATGCGTTTTTGGGTTTAATCTCTCCCTCACAAGGTAAAAAAAACTGGACTTCTCCACTCTAGTAGATTATGCGGTATTATATATTTCTGGAAGTCACCTGGCCAAGCTGGGCATCCAATGTGGTAAACCAACGCTTGTCTGAACCGCGGTGAGACGTTTTCCCCTGGCCAATCTGGGCGTCCAATGTGGTGTCACAGAAATTACCGCATGCCCATGTTTGATTCGGATGACCATATGTGTTTTTACCTGATTTATCACGATGCAATGTGGGCTTCAAACGATAATGTCGGGCATGTGGACTCAATCAAAGGATTTTATTTCCCCCGATGAAAGAGCAAATGTGGTTCTCTAGATACCGGTTGCGAGTAATCACAACGATGAAATAGCAAATATGGATCGCAAATGTTGCATGAAAGAGCAAATGTCGGAGAAAATACAATACGAAAGATGTAGGAAAAGATAGAGCAATAAGGCCTTTGCGCTCGTTTATCACAATAGCCCCTCCTCAAGTGTGATGTCAATCGTACTCAGGAGAGCTAAGCCTTCTTGCTCGGGATTCCTTAATCATTTTCCTCATCTTCGTTTTTCTCTTCGGTTTCCACCCTTTCCTCTACTTGTTTGTGCTCTCCGTCCTGCCTCATAGGATGACGGCTTAAAAAATCAGCTCCTACGTTATGTTTTCCTTGGATATAGTCCACTTGGAACGTGTAAGGTTGTAGAACAAGCGACCACCTCATCAGTCTAGCATTCAAATTCTTTGAATTGGCGAGGAAGGTCAGAGGTTGGTGTTCACGCTGGATTGTAAATTTCCTTCCGTACAGGTATGCTTGAAATTTTTGTATTCTCCAGACGAGGGACAAACATTCCTTTTCGATTGTGGAATAGTTTTGTTCTGCTCGGTTTAACTTCCGACTCGCATATGCGACCGGAAATAGGAACTCTAGCTGTTCACACCCAATTTGACATTTGGTTGGGCGGGCGGTTAGTCCCGCTTCTCTGAGTCTGTTAAACAGCAAGGATAGCGCTGATATATGTTCTTCAAACGACTCAGTAGCTACTAGGATATCATCCATAAAATTGCTGATGGCGGAATGATTCAAAGGATCCAATAACTTTCGCATCATCCTTGTGAAGACACTAGGAGCAGTGTTCAGTCCAAATGGCATCACATTAAACTCGAAGTGCCCATCTGGAGTACTGAAGGCTAACAGGTTCCTCACCTCAGCTTTTACCGGTATTTGATAGTACCCTTTACTGAGGTCGATCTTTGAAAAATAGCGAGACCTGCTCAGCTTAGTAAATAGCTGGTTCTGGTCCGGTAACGGTTCTGGCTGGAACTGTGTTAACGCATTCAGCTGTCGGTAGTCGATGCACAGGCGGTGTTCTCCACTGGGTTTGCGTAACAGCACCACTCCCGCACTGTAAGGGGACTCCGACTTCGAAATTATGCCTTCCTTAAGTAAGTAATCAATTTCTTGCTTTAATGCCGTCGCCTTGGCATACGGAATCGGATAGGTTCTCATTCGGACAGGCGTAGGATCCGTGACTTCCATGTCAAACTCCATCAGGTTTGTCCGGCCCGGTTTGTCTGTCAGAGAGTCGGCGTGGTTTTCCATTAATCTCCTTACTTTTTCTTGCTGGGCTTCCGTTAGGGTGGAGCTTATTTTCACATCTAAATGTGATTCCTCCTGTATCACCGGGTACTCTACGGATGATAATGGCTCTTCTTCCATTTGCATAGCAATGGCCATAGTCATGAGGTGCGCTGGTTCGGCAGGGGCTCGCTCGTAAAACTTCTTAAGCAGATTTAAGTGGTAAATTTTCTGCTTTCCGTTCACGGCGATTTTATAGTTGGTGCGAGAAATCTTTTCCGCCACTTTGTAGGGTCCCCTCCAGCAAATCTGCAATTTATTACTGCTACTTGGCAGAAGAAGTAGCACCTTCTCTCCTACTGCTAGTTCTCGGTCCTTCGCATTGCGATTGTAATATTTGGCATGTTTCCGCCTAGCCTCCCGTACTTTCGCTGTGGCTAATTCCCAGCCAGTCTTCAGGCGTTGTTTCAAGTCTGTGACGTACTGGAAGGCTGATGTGACAGTGTCGTCTGCCTTGGCATCTGTCCATGTTCTTAGTAATGCTTCTAATGGACCTTTAATAGGTCTTCCGAAGAGTAATGTGGCCGGAGGAACTCCAGTTGACGCATGCGGTACTTCCCTATAAGCAAATAAGGCGGCAGGAAGATACTGATCCCAAGTTTCTGGCTTCTCCTGTGCCAACTTCCGAAGAATAGAGGTGAGCGTTCCGTTAAACCGCTCTACTTGCCCGTTACTTTGGGGGTGATAGGGCGAAGTATGGATATGCCTAGTCTTGAATATTCTAAGCACCTCCTCTGTCAACTTGCCTCTAAATTGTGACCCGTTGTCTGTGAGAATTTCATGCGGGAAGCCCAATCTAGTAAAGATATTCAGTAAAGCGTCAGCTACATGCACTGAGTCGCATGCTGGCATGGCTATGGCTTCGCCCCACATGGAACAGGTGTCCACTAAGGTAAGGATATGGGAGTTCCTCTTCTTAGTTCTCAGCAGAGGTCCAATTATATCCACGGCCACTCTTTCAAATGGGGTGCCCAAGATTGGCATCTCCCCAAGGGTCGCGGGTGCCGTCCAGTGTTTTGGTGCAACTTTCTGGCACTGAGGACAAGACTTGACGAAACGTTCAATGTCGAATGTGATCCCTGGCCAATAATAGTGGCAGGCGATCCTTTGAGTCGTGGCGCTCATTCCCATGTGTCCACTAAATGGGATAGAGTGGCCCATCTCAAGCACCTGGTTCCTATAGGTTGCAGGAACTACTAATTGGTTGTGTTCCTATCTCTCATTTCCAGCTCGGCGATACATCAATCCATTTTTCATAAAGAAGTCTCCCTTGGTAGGTGGGTTGTGTGTCCTAGGTAATTTTTTAAAACAGGGCGCCAGTGAGGAATCTTCCCTTTGGGCCCTCTTCAATTCCTCAGGGAGGATATTGGTAGGAGGTTCCTGCTCTGCGTCTTTTCTTGACTGTCCTCTAGTCTGTACGGCCGCCATGACTAGTGGTTGAGTAGGTTCTCCAAGGAACACATATCTACATCCCAAGATTAAAGAGTAGATTGGTTCTTCCATGATAGCTGCACGAATCTCTCCTGTCACATAACGAGATTCCACTCTGATAAGTGCAATTGGCAGTGTCATGGGTGCAACATCCTTCGTCGGACCTTGGATGTCGACACTCTCTTCTGTTATTTGGTCAGGGGTGACAAGAGATGCCCTGACCACCGCATCGAAAGCAAGTCCTGTATCATAAAGGCACTCCACAGATTGTCCGTTTACGAGGACTGATTCGATGACAGGAGGATGAGAAACGTCTCCGGTCCTCTGCTCCTTCTGGGGTGACGATTTTGTCTGCAGACAGGCAGCATGTTGGGGAGGAGGTCTGCGCTTGCACTCATTAGTGTTGTGATTGTTCACGCGACAGTACTTGCACCATTTATCTCCCTGTCTCTGGTGCGGCGCAGCATTTTTCTTGCTTTGCTCTTTGTAGTTATCTTGTTTTGCGTGCTGTTTATGCGAGATGTGTGGTCCTTTGCTTTGTTGGTCTGGTTGGGAGCGAGCAGGTTGCTTTGGCGCCTGATCCGAAAACTTCTTTCTGGCTCCTTGAGACTCCATGAGAGCATTTTGGAATCGCTCTGCCAGTGTAAGAATATTTTCTAACCGGTCAGCGCCGTTTTCAGTGAGAAATCTACGCATTTCCACCGACATAGACTCTTTTAGTTGCTCTATCACAATCAGCTCTTTCAACCCGTCATATTTCTCGGTAAAGTTTCCCAGTGTACACCACTTCACTAGGTAGTCTTCAATACGGGCTGCAAACTGTGAGAAAGTCTCTCCTGCATCCTTCCTAGAACCTCGAAATTTTTTTCGGTAAGCCTCTGAATGAAGCTCGTACCTCACCAAGAGAGCTTTTTTCAATGCCTGGTAGTCATCTTGCTCTCCGGCCGGAAGTTTATTAAAAACTTCGTAGGCGGCTCCTCTTAGGCTCTGGGAAAGTTTCAAGTTCCACTTCCGTTCTTCAAGCCCAAACCCTGTTGCAAAGCGTTCAAAGCGGTCTAAAAAGGCGTCCATGGTATCGTTCCTTTCTGAAAAAGGTTCCAGCGGAAAGTTCATGGCATTGGGTGGTGCAGGTTGCAAAGTAGGCACACCATCTGAGCGGGGTGAGTACCCTCCATCCAAGTTGGAAGCCGCTGCACTTTTTGCCAGCTCTATCTGATTGGTCTGCCCCTGGATTTCCAGTTGCTTCATCTTAAGTGCATGCTCTGCTGCTGCTTTCTCTTTACGCTCCACTGCTTCTGTTGCTTCTTTCCGCTCCGCTGCTTCTGCTGCGGCTTTCCCCTTCCGCTCCGCTGCTTCTGCTGCGGCTTTCTCCTTCTCGATTGCAAGTTTCTGCACTTCTATCTCTCTTGCATGGAGTTTATCAGTCTCCTCACTCACAAATTTCATCAGATCTTTTCCACTTAACCCGTATTCACGCCCTGCCTCCATTAAACTAGTTCTAATTTTTGCGGCATCTGCCACGATATGCAGTATGGGTTCACGAAGGGAAAAATTGGCAGTGACCTCCAAGCAAATTGTTTGACTCGCACAAGTAATTATCTCTTAAAACCTTCTAGGTTTAAATTAGTAATCAAGTTCAAATAGTTCTTTTAAAAAAATCACTCACTCAGCATATTCTGAAAATTATATAACAGATTATCTCGAAGTTTTCTATGAAAAATTTGCTAAATATTTATGATAAAAATTTTCCCAGCAGTTACAGAAAAAGATTTTTTTTAAAAATCAGTTCCTTACAGTATCTTCCCTTCTCAAAAAGTGCTTACTCTGTCCGTTTGATACTCAATTTAAAAAGTATCACTCATGCTTTAGAGATATAAATTATCCCCCCTATGAAATAGACAAATTATAGTAAGAGTCAGTCTAGAAGGTAATCCCTCTAAATGCCAACAAATTTTGCAATTATCGCAACTGTATAGCAGGGATGAAAATGTGATTTATCACCCTTCTAAGTCCGGGTTCACTAATCACAAGACGAGTCCACAATTGTCGTGTGGTGAGTCACTGGGGCAACTACTACAGTAGTTTTTGCCAGGAATAGTCTATGAGATATAGATATAAGGTCTCTAGAAATTGGCTCGTTAAGAAAGAATAAAGACCTATTCGAGATAGGGACAAGAAGACAGGAATGCGAATGCTTTCCACTAGACAGTGTTTTCTAATTAATTATGGAAAGAGTTCTGTTTCCCCACGACCTTAGCTTCTGCCCTTAGATCCCGTAAAGAAAAAGCCCCCAACCTCATCTGAGTAGAGAAAGGTTCCTATAGGTGAATATGTAACACCGACAGCACGAGTGATATATTAACAAACTCTTGATAATGATCAACCGATCGTTGGGTTTATTAATGAAATATCCACACATATAGGGTTAGTAATGGTTAGAACTTTAACGGGCTGATCACCCGTTTGCCAGTCACTTCGATTACAGAAACAACAGCAGATGGATTGATTTGCCATTGCCCTAAAGACGCCAATAGGCGTGATGGGAAACAATGGCAAAGAAAACCTATCTGCTGTTGCCCTAAGACGCCACTAGGCGTAATGGCCACTGACTGCTTTGACGGTCGGTGGCTAAGGACGGAAGAAGAGAATGGTTAGAACGTGATGATGGTGAAAGACGATTCACACAAAACACACAGATGAGATAATAAAATTACAGTTAATTAAGTAATAGTTAATTAAGAATGAACTGGTGTAAAGTGAAATGATGGTGTGATATGATACGTGTTACCAAATGGTGAGTACTCTACACAGTCCATGTGTCTCTAAATGCTTCTCCTAGATATGAGGATTCACATGTATGCATAAAATGTCCCAAGTTGTTATACGTTATGTCGAGTGGGGTATCTCTAAGCTGAGGACGTTCTGATGAATACTGTTGTCGTACGGAGAACGCTGACGAGATATCTATGTATATTCCTTCACTGTTTGAGTATATCTCTGTAGTGTTGATCAACAGTTAATAGCTGTCATATGAACAAAAGGTCTGTTGTCTAATCTCCCGAGGGTACTGGTCAGACTGGATATCTTCACGAAATGTTAGTGATATGTAGACTCATAATCTTGCGTATGTAGTCGTGATTCATATACTTTCGAGTCTGCTTCATAAAATGCGCTTAAGAGTGTGTTGCATGTGGTATAAATATGCGATTCCTCTTTTGAGCTCTTTTGCTTGACTTCAGATAATAATGATCTTTCGAGTGAGTTGAATTTATGGTGACTCTGTATTGAACTTGTGATAACGATGTATTGAACTTGTGAGCAAGCAGTATATGGTGACGAAAAATGCTGCGTCCACCTTATGACTTGTGGGTGAGACAATATTCCTTTTTAATTGAGGAATGAAAGATGTCCTATGGCGAATTCTGCTAGCCAAATGTCCGTTTTTGATAACTTATTTCTGGTTAGACGTCAGACACGTTGCGTGTAGACTCAGACTTCTGATGAACTTCTTTTCCCTTCGCAAAATCCTTTAAGAACACAATTAATCACAGAACTGAATTATCATCCACTCTGAATAAACACGTGTATTAGGCTATGCGTTTTTGGGTTTAATCTCTCCCTCACAAGGTAAAAAAAAACTGGACTTCTCCACTCTAGTAGATTATGCGGTATTATATATTTCTGGAAGTCACCTGGCCAAGCTGGGCATCCAATGTGGTAAACCAACGCTTGTCTGAACCGCGGTGAGACGTTTTCCCCTGGCCAATCTGGGCGTCCAATGTGGTGTCACAGAAATTACCGCATGCCCATGTTTGATTCGGATGACCATATGTGTTTTTACCTGATTTATCACGATGCAATGTGGGCTTCAAACGATAATGTCGGGCATGTGGACTCAATCAAAGGATTTTATTTCCCCCGATGAAAGAGCAAATGTGGTTCTCTAGATACCGGTTGCGAGTAATCACAACGATGAAATAGCAAATATGGATCGCAAATGTTGCATGAAAGAGCAAATGTCGGAGAAAATACAATACGAAAGATGTAGGAAAAGATAGAGCAATAAGGCCTTTGCGCTCGTTTATCACAC
Source organism: Oreohelix idahoensis (assembly GCA_024509875.1). Taxonomy (NCBI): domain Eukaryota; kingdom Metazoa; phylum Mollusca; class Gastropoda; order Stylommatophora; family Oreohelicidae; genus Oreohelix; species Oreohelix idahoensis. Next base: position 46,211 of record JAMPIV010013122.1, read on the forward strand.
CTAGGATGTGTAATCTATAGTTTCTCATTTCTGCTGTGACCTGTTTTAGTTTGCCCGTCTCGTTCATTGTCATGACATTCCAAAATTCTATTCTTGTTTCACGTTTTGCGGTCAGGACGTCCGTTTTCGTGTCAGTGGCTTCCTTTCGGCTTTCACCACTGACAGTCATACGAGCCTCAGACTCCGGATGTGTGTCCCGAAGCAAAGTTTGTTCATTTGTTGTTGTTTCCGTAACTTCATTTCTTTTTACATAGACAGGGGTGTCAGCCCTATGCTAAAACCCCAACCTGGAGGACCAGGGTGTCTGCTTTAGTCTGACCCCTGCCCGCGCAAACCTGTCCAGTTTGGTAGAACCTTCCAGGAGTAAAATTCCAGCAGACATAGCTCTGGGGGTAATCAGGGTACGCAAGCCGCCACACCTCGACAAGGTATTGACACCGGTGATGGCAGAAGAAATATGTAGAAAAATATAATCCCACATACATTAATGCCAAAATTATAAACAGGCACTGGAACGAATCGGTGCTTTAGAAAGTGCAGCGAAGGAACAAATGCTTCTAAAGTGGCATGACAGAGTTATTAAAATTACAGTATGACCTAATAAATCGTTTAAAAAAATAATTTTTGTTGTAACAAGATGAGTGACTGTTCAGCATTATAAAGTGGTACTGGGTTCCGGTCCGTTCCTGTCAAATGTAAGCACTGGGCTGTATTATTATACCTATTGCAGGCAATTGACTGGGAGCAAAGACAACGGGTGGCTACGTGAACCATGACAACGTTTATACTTGCTATCCTACTTGCTAATGTCTTAACAGTAGCAGTTGCAGCCCCTGTGGAGGATGTCAAAGTAAGTTACTGTAGTGGTGGTCAATGTGCTTGTCACAGTGACTGATAATTTATTTTACCATTCCGTTCCATATGTTATTACTCTTTAATGTTCTGTTTTCCTAGTCATTTTGCATTTCTTTTCTTTCATTTTTCACCTTCTCAAACCCCACGCGAGGTTTGTTTACGTTCTGGCCGGCCTTCAGTTCTAATTCCTTCAACAGTAAGTTAACGTAATGTTATCTAAACGCACCTGTGGTACGTTTGACCAGAGACACATTTCTGTTACGCTTAAAGTGTTTGAACGAGCGAAAGGGTTTCTGTGAAAGAAACGGCTCGTTAGCAGGGACCAATCTTCTGAGGTAGGTAAACGAGTTTGATCTTCAATTCAGGAGAGATTTGTTGTGGCCCCTGACCATAATATTATGCATCGCCGATCTGGGGAACTTTCGCACGGGGTCTGTTGTCTTTGATGCAGTCTCTAGAGAAACCTCTGTCTTACTCTTTATTACGCATTACGCCGATACATCTGTAGAATCAGGCTATGCAGGTGTCCCGGGTAGCGTTGTTTGTAACTATAAGACTTGAGAATTTTAATACGTCAAACACACTCGTAAACGTTTCCTGCCCGAGATAGACCCTTATGGAAATAAGGCAAACATTAACACAGAACTAAATGTTTTTGCCTATTTCTTGGCATTTTCTCGGGGTGAGTTGACATATCTTATTAATATATAAATATTCATGTTAGCTTTTTATATATCTGATAGGAATGTGACGTGAATTCATTTTGAGGATTTCTCCTAGTAATTTTAGTTCAGTGATAATATAGCGCTATCTACTGCCTTAGTTAAGTGGTGCTTAAACAGAAGGTTTATAATGGGTTAAATGATAGACTTACAATAACAGACACTCACTAAGCGTAGAATCAGTCCACAGATGCTGATTATGAGTTAAGAATAGGCTAATTAACTGTCATTTCTGTAAGATAATGTCAGAGGTGTGGATTATTCACTTAAAACTGAATAGTGAGATACAGGCACTTAAACACTGAATTATAGGAGAAGAGTCGATTATTCCTTTTTGATAGAAACTTCTAATGGCAGGGTGGAATCATGATATGCTTATTTGTGTAGCTAGGCACTAGTCTATAACTTTCACAGAAAGCAGTCACCAGCCATAGAAAACATTTTATCCTATGATTCAGTCACAACTGTATTATTATAGCTAGAACATTGCATTTTCTATGTATTCATTAGTGGAATGTTAATTTTTCCCCAAAGGGACATACGACTTATTTTTGTAATGTCAAATGCTGTATTCTGTTTATGTAAATTCACTTAATGTTGTAAGATGAATAGAATCCATTCAACTGTAACTACAAGGTTAGTTTTCTGTATGTTTAGTTGGAAGAAGAGGAGTAGTTTTTGCTGTCAGAACATTTACTGACAGGTACCTGGGTGTACAAAATATATTAAGCCTATGTGGGCACATGCTGATAATTGATAGAGTGGAACGAGCGGAGCATAACTATGTTATATAACATTAGTGTGATTTTGTTGTTGCTTAATGTAAAGGGTGTCTCTTTTGGGTCTCAGTTTCAGGGATACCAAATCGCTAGAGCAAGATTCCAGTCAGGCGAAGAACGTCCCATTCTCTTCGTTCTAGAGGGTTTCTGAGTAACACCTAGCATTCACGAGTTGTCAACCCCAAATACCTGAACCAAAACCCTTTGTCAACGCTAAGTTAAGCTCACGCAGTGCAACGAGCCAACGCTAAATCTGAAATCATCTATTGCAGTAGTAGTTTCCTACTCGCCTATTGGATTACCAGTCAGAGCAATGCGGCTTCCAGCATATCAATCAGCCCAGCATGTCTATAGTAGAATTTCAATCACCAGCCTTTGTGTGCCTAAACGGGGCACTCAGTCAAGCCGCAGTCAAGCAAGCCCAAACTGGATTTAATGCCAAGCAAGCAATAGCGCCGGATAAGAGCGCCTGTGACGCTTTGTCCCCTAATAGCTTCGTCTGGTGTAATCCTGTGTTATGTAAAACCTCGCACTTAGGAGCGGCCAGCCAAAGATAGACAGAGTTCCAGCCCCCTCACGCAATTAGAGGTCACCAAAGTTAGCACCAACAAGGAAAGTTTTTCAGGTCAATTCCATCACCCATGGAGTATATATTTACGTAAAGACACTTTCTGGAGCTGGCACATTTGGTCCCACGAAAGCGGACAGACTGACACGCAGTTTATTCATTTGGTAAACCAGAGGTAAATAGAGTCTTCCAGCCCACCTCGCGCAATTAGGGGTCACCAATGATAGCACCTACAGGAAAGTTTTACAGGTCAATTCCATCACCCATGGAGTATATATTTACGTAAAGACTCTTTCTGGAACTATTACATTTGGTCCCACGAAAGCGGACGGACTGACACTCAGTTTATTCATTTCTCTGTGTTCTACAGTTTTATGACTGGTGGTGTGTGTGTTTGTGGGTGTGTATTTGCATATTTGTGGTTATTGATGATTATTGATGACTATTGATGATTATTGTGGTTATTGATGATTATTGATGACTATTGATGATTATTGAGATTATTGATGTAATTTTATGTTGTTGGTGATGAAATGCATTATTTTCATACATGCTTCTTCATTTAATAAAGTTTACACAGTTATTAATGCGCTGTTCACAACCCTTCCATCCATAATTTACATTTTTCAGCTCTTTGCTATACTCTCTGTGTATGATTAAGAGAAAAGAGTGAGAGCAGGAGGTGCTTAGACAGTATAAGTGAGTTGAGGGCTTGGAGAGAGTGATAACTTTAATAAATCTTCTCCAGGTTTGTCTCAAGTCCATCTCCTATTACACTTTATCTATGTGTAATCTATAACTCTGTCAGTCCACTATCCCTTGTCGATTTCACTACTATTGTCCAACTCGACTAATACTCTACACTCTAACTCAACCACGACAGTGCTGGAAGCAGCGCCAATAGCAGCAAAAGTAGACTGGGTGAAATAGGCACTCTTAAAGATTAGGCTCTGATATTATTGTAATGGTGCTGGAAGTTGCGATGGTGGTGGTGAAAGCTTTCTCAGCGCTTCGGCAACACCATATAATCAATATCATGACATTACATATTATAATACATCACTAGTGTAAAAGCCCGTCATAAGACGGGAATTAAATTCAAAAGCACCAATACCTAACGGCAATTTTACTTATTCAAAAGTATTTAAAAAAAACCACTGTACATCACCACATTACACGAACTACGTAGCAGCAGCGAGGATCCCAATGTGTGTATACGGGATCACACATTCTATAAATATATTTTTTGTGCTCACCGTCATATGCACACTCTTCTGTGGTAAGTGTTACTATTTTCGGGAGAGTACATATAAGGGAAACGATACAATTAATGTCTAACTTTCAACCAATGTTGCATCCCTTAGCTTTACGTACTGACAGAAATAGCTGGGATTTTATATATAGGATTATATCATCAATGTTATGGCCATACACAGTATACTACAATATCATATCAAATCATTACATCAGATGTTATCATCAATAAATCATAATATCAGTATTATTACATCAAATCATCAATATTATTATGTTATGTATTATATTTCATCACGTCTCATAAATAGTATTACATCACAAATTATATTACATCATAATCACCCACATCGTTGTTACTATCAACGTCTTTAAGTCGACCTCGACAGATAAAAATGCGAAGATTTTTCAACAAATAAAATATTATGGAACCGAAAATTTGAGCTTATCTGGAAGATAACTAGGTTCGCATGTCAGTGATAACACGACCTGGGGCCGGGTGGGTGGGGGGAGGGGGAGATGCTTAAAGACCAAAGACAAACGTCCAAAATGGAAGGGACACTAACAAGAGAAACCCTCGACAGCAACGGTTATAAATGTTTTTACTTGTTCACCCAACAGAGGTATTAGTTTACAGTGCTACAAACACAATACTTTCGTTTCCTGCTTTTTTCCTTCATTTTAAAGTACTTTTTATTATTATTATTTAAATCAGTATAAACATCATTTAAAAAAAAACACCGCTTAAGATATAATGATAATTATCGTAACCATTATCATCACAAATATTAACAGTACTTTCGTCTTTATTTTAAGGTCACGGCTGTCGATGCAGGTAAGATCCCTTTGTTTTAGAAACGAAGCAGTGTCGATGAATGTACAAATGCGCGTATGAAGCAGCGTGTGTGTGTGTGAATATGTATATATTCGTTGGATAAAAGATTTCCTCACAAATAGAACCATCTTCACAACGTTCAACGGAACAACATCAGGGAAAAGAACCACCCAAGAAGGCCTCCCACAAGGCTCGGCTCTAAGCTGCACCCTCTTCCTCATATACATAAACGATCTGGCAGACTACCTTGAATTACCCAGCGCCTTGTTTGCTGATGACCTAGTCTTTTGGGCAGAAGGGAAGTCCCATTTGCAGCTGCAAAAGAAACTAAACCGTGCACTGGCTGCTCTAACAACCTACTGCAGCTTCTGGAAAATGGTGATCAACACGAGTAAGACAGTCTACACTATATTCACACTCAGCAACAAAACAGTAAAGAAAGAACTGGATTTAAAACTTGATGATACAAAGCTAGCTAAAGAGAACAATCCGACTTATCTAGGGATACAGCTAGATACCAGACTCACATACAAAACACATGTTGAGTCCCAAACTGCAAAGGCCTCTAGAAGGCTAAACCTCATTAAGCGGTTGGCAAGCACTGATTGGGGGAGTCAATCAGAGCACGCCACGACAACTGTACTTGGGATACGTGCGCTCAGTTATGGATTACTCTCTACCCCTGCAAGCCACTGCTAGCCCAACACTTAGACTGAAACTAGATCGCATACAAAACCAGATACTCAGATTCATCTGTGGAGGCTTGCGAACTACTCCGACCAGCGCATGCGAGATTTCCGCCAATGTGGAACCCCTAGAGCTAAGGAGAGAGAAATCAGTTATCATCACGGCAGAAAGGTTCTTGCGAGCTGACAAGGATGACCCCTGCAAAAATGTTATCAGTGACCACAACTCCAAGTACCGGTACCGAATTAAAAAGACCTCTTTCACTAGAAGGTGCCAAGAGCTTTCAGGGAAGCACTACATACCAGAGACTAGACTGCCTACTCAAGCTGTACCTGACCTACCACCTCACGTAGAACTAAAAAGAACAATAATACGTCCAAACCTTCTGCGACCCGCAAATAAAAGCTTCATACCTACGCTGCTGAAAACACCTGCCATGGAAACCATCTGTCAGTATAATGAAGACATTATCCATGCTTACACAGACGGATCAGCTTCAAAGCAGTCATAAACGCTGGATATTGGGCCATAATCATCCCACCCAGTACAGAAGAACCCATCAAAATTGCAGATACCTGTGGCGCCTGGTGCACAAACTACGAAGCCGAAGTAGTCGCCATCCAGAAAACCCTAACTAGAATTTTTGAACTCTTTGAATCAGACGAAATGGAACCAAATGATGTTGTAGTATTCTCAGACTCGCAGGCTGCCCTCTTGGCAATAGGAAACTGAAAACCAACTCAATCAATACTATCCAGAAAGTCCAAGAAACATGCCACAAAATTATGAACTTGTATGGAACAGAAATTTACATGCAATGGATACCTGGCCACATAAACATCACATTGAATGAAGTTGCTGATAGACTGGCAAAGAAGGGAGAAAAAATACCACAGATTGACCAACCATTGAATATGTTAACAATTAAACAAATAGTCAAAAACAACTGTAAAGAATTTTGGCTTAACACGTGGGCACAGGCTAAAACAGGAAGAAGACTCTTCATACACCAAAAAGCCCCAAATAAGGAAGATGCTATAAACCATATCGAACGAAGATACCAAACCAAAATTTTCAGATTGAGAACAGGTCACTCTACACTAAGTGGCCACAGAAACAGAATATGTTCACAGAATATAGCAAAATGTAGACACGGCCCAAACCCGTTGGAGACAGTAGAACACCACCTACAACAGTGCCCTGCACTTCAGGGACTGAGACAACAACTGCTACCACACAACCCATCCATAGACAATACACTGTATGGCAGCTCAGAACAGCTTATACGAACAGCGCAGTACCATATAATAGCATCAAAGTCACCAAGAGCTGACGCTCAGTGACAGTGGATCAAAGTCAAGTCAAGTCATATATATATATATATATATATATATATATATATATATATATATATATATATATATATATATATATATATATATATATATATATATATATATATATATATATATATATATACTGAAGCACATTAAAAACGCACCACTATTATATATACTGATGCCGAGAAGCTGGCAAAAAAAAGTGTGGGAATGGATTTTCCCCGTGTTTGCCATGGGGTAGAGAGCAAATGGCTGCTGGAATGGAAAGTGCAAGATTCAACCCACGGGTTTGTGTACAGACTACATGAAAACGATGAAAGTTACACGTGCAACACGATTCCCAACAGCTATGACCCTGAAAATGTGTACGCGTTGTGGCAGTATACTCGGAATAAAAAGGCCGTTGAGACAAAACACCCAGTACATGTGCTTGAAATGCCACGACTATCTGAAAACGACCGCCAACGAGCCATTGGTATGTTGGAGACCGGAATGAGCTCGCGGACCATTGCCAGAAGGATGAATTGCCACCACAGCACTATTGTACGTCTCAATGAACGTTACGGAACCACTGACAGGGCCCGGGATAGACTTCGGAGTGGCCAACCACGAGTTACTACCCCTGCGCAAGATCGTCATATTGTGCTGAGTCACCTAAGGAATCGTACTCTCCCGGCAAGTCAAACAGTAAGAGCAATAGTGGGTAGACATGGGCAAGTCTCTTGAATGACAGTCATACGACGACTCAGAGATACAGGCCTTACTGCAAGACGACCTTATGTTGGGCCAAACTTGACTCACAGACATCGTTAGCAGCGCCTGCAATGGGCAGAGCAACATATCAGATGGACAAGACTGCAGTGGAATGCTGTCCTATTCACAGACGAGAACAGTTTCAACATATCCTTTGCAGATGGACGTATGCGGATTTAGCGACGGTGTGAAGAGCGCTTTGCAGATTGCTGTGTCAACCGATTTCGAGGTGGCAGTATTCACATTTGGGGAGGATTCAGTTTTCACCATCGCTTGCCTCTTCACGTCTTCCGTGGAAATGTTAATGCTGTGACATATCGAGATGAGGTTCTGGATGCACTGGTTGCTCCTGCGTTCACAATTTATCCAGACTTGCAGCTTCTCCAGCAGGATAACGCACGTGCATTTTTTTGTATTTTTGGTTTTCTCCCTTGCCTGCACAGAATGCAATGAATTTCATAACAATCAAATGTACAAATTAATGACAAGCATGGATTCATAGGAAAATGAATAAAGATTCCAAATATGTAAACTTGTACACACTTATATTTACATTTCACACTCTGTTCCTGGATTATACAGGTGGTGCGTTTTTAATGTGCTTCAGTATATATATATATATATCATCATCATGATGTGACGTATTCTTTCCAGAACGTTGTCTCCATTACAGCTGCTCTGAATGCATCACGATTCTGGGCAAGTCGACCTGCATCATCCAAAGACAAGTTCAGGCTCTTTGTGATGTCCTGGATCTACCGTCGTCTAGGTCGCCCCCTTCCCCTTTTTCCAGGGACCATGCCTTCCATTACTAATTTTTCCAGACTATTATGTCTTTTTATATGATCGAAAATTTCAGCTTCCTTATTGCGATGGTATTTAGGAGCCAATTTTCCTCTACATTTAGTGAGTGCAGTACTTCTCTGTTGGTCTTTTTTTCTGTCCAGGGTATTTTCAACATCCTTCTGTAGCATTTCATTTCGAATGATGTAATCTTTTTTGCAACTGTTTTATTGGGTGGCCATGTCTCGCAGCCGTATGTTGCTACTGGGAATACACATGCTCTGATCAGTTGTAACTTTGTTTCTTTGCTTGTGCCTTGCCCAAGGTTTTTCGTCTGTATTTGTTGTACATATGCTGAGCGACAGCAATAAAGCTTTCGTGTTTGAGAACTAGTTATCAGTTTTAAGTGTGGTAGAATTAACAGAGGAAGAATGAAAAGAAGAATTATAAATAATGAATAAATTAATGACAAGCCCCGGGTACTTCCCGGAGTCTCTGACAAGACAACGAATGGAACTATTGCTCTCTCAATCATTAATATACTTTAGCTCTCTAAGGAGCATTGACCTTCAGCAAACACATGCAAATTTCTCCTGTCGCGCGCTATCAAGTCAAGGTCTGTCCATGCCTTCCTCAAATTATTGTCATTTCTGTCTCCCTCTACATCTCTTACCCTTGGGGATTCTAGAACAAGGACTACCATGTAACGCTCTCAACAAGTTTCATCTGTGTGAGTCCTATCCATCTCCAGCATCTTCTTCTCATCTCTTGCTCCACTGGTTCTTGTCATCAGCTCCACACTAGCGATCTTGTCATCAGCTCCACACTAGCGATCTTGTCATCAGCTCCACACTAGCGATCTTGTCATCAGCTCGACACTAGCGACCTTGTCATCAGCTCCACACTAGCGATCTTGTCATCAGCTCCACACTAGCGATCTTGTCATCAGGTCCACACTAGCGATCTTGTCATCAGCTCCACACTAGCGATCTTGTCATCAGCTCCACACTAGCGATCTTGTCATCAGCTCCACACTAGTGACCTTGTCATCAGCTCCACACTAGCGACCTTGTCATCAGCTCCACACTAGCGACCTTGTCATCAGCTCCACACTAGCGATCTTGTCATCAGCTCCACATTAGCGATCTTGTCATCAGCTCCACACTAGCGATCTTGTCATCAGCTCCACACTAGCGACTTTGTCATCAGCTCCACACTAGCGACCTTGTCATCAGCTCCACGCTAGCGATCTTGTCATCAGCTCCACGCTAGCGATCTTGTCATCAGCTCCACACTAGCGATCTTGTCATACCACTTCAATCCTTCTAATCTACACAAGCATCCGTTTAATACAGTCTCAAACTATTTTTTTTCCCTTGTTCTCTATGTTTCAGAGTCATACAATAGGACTGACTGGACATTTGAGTTGAAGATTGTTATTATTGCATTAGACTTGATTTCTCTTGATCTACATTAATTTACCAATTCAATGAAAGCTCCTTTAGCCTATTGTATTCTTATTTTGATATCATTATCTGTCTCTCCAACGTTCGATATTGCTGCTAATATATTTGTATGATTCTACTCTACATCGTGTAGGGGTTTTCTTGAAGTGCAATCTTGTTATCGCTTCCGGCATTTATTTCCGTTATCTTTGTTTTCTCCCTGCGTATTTTCAGACCCACTTGTTGTGATCTCTTATCAAGTACTGTCATTTTGTCTCGCGTCTGATTTTTTATGAGACAGAAGAGCCAGGTCGTCGGCAAAATCTAGATGGTCAAGCTGTTTAGTCAGAACTGATCCCTCCGGCATATCGTAAATGGCGAGTAATATGAGATTATGTATTTGGCTCACAAAGTCATAATGTAAAACAAACTGCTTCAAAAAACTAGCACTGCAAGAGCACAGGAATACTTTGATGCAGGCTTCCAGCAAGAGGATCAGCTGAAGTGGTGACACCATGCATCGACAGGAGGGAAAAGGAAAAATGATGATGAAGTTTATGATAACATTGGGAGATAAAGCGGGGAGAGAGAGAGGTAACAGTCAGTGAGCAAAGAAGCAAAGAGATGATGATGATGAAAGTATGGAAGAGAAAAGAGGGGATGATAGATAGCAGACGATTGAAGAAGAAATAAGGACATAACGATTGTTGAAATAATATAAACGAGATGGGTGTTACAGACAATAATAAACTGGTTAGAGAAACGGATAACAAAAAAAGATATAGAAGATAAAAAGAATGAGGAAATGGTAAGTGTTATAGAGATTATGAAAATAGGCAAGGATTTACATTATCATAACAGTCATCTAGGTCACACACAAAATGATGCATACTACCAGGTCAACAGAAGAGAACAAGTGGTAATCTTCAGACTCCGCACTGGCCACAACAGATTGAGATACCATCTATTCAACAAGCTAAAGATAGGAACTACCGATAAGTGTAACTGTGGCACTGATAAAATGACTGCTGAGCATCTGCTTCAAAGTTGCCCAACATATGTGGAACAGAGAAAGGGCATATGGCCGACACCAGTACCATTCGTGGAAAAGCTTTACGGAGATTAAAATAGCCTCAAACTGACTACTACTTTCTTTGAAAACATTCAAGCAGTCGTCTGAGAGTGTACGAAGGAGAAGAAAAAGAAGATAACAGTAAAAAAAAAAAGTATATAAATGATGGTGCAGAAAAATAAAAGTAATCTCCTAAGTTTCATTATCATAATTTATCTTTCCGCTCCCTATGGAGAATAGAGCCGCCACTGTAGCTGGTTCCTTTGAAAGAAGACTGCATAAAAGCATTCATGTAATCTGGCAGTAGCTGTTTTTGTGACAATTTGTTTTACATGTTGAGATAGCCAGTCTTATGGCCAGATTTGTTGCTGTTTTTTGTACTTCGTAGCCCGAGAAGTGACATTGCCGTGGTGATCTGAAGGGAAGGAAAACACGACAGTTACACATAATCACCACCATCATCATTTTCCGTAGCGCTCCACGCGGAACATGGGACCAGACACTGTAGCTATTCCCTTTGCAGGGAAGACAGGAAGGTGAAGTGGTCAGCAGGGAGCCCGCACAAAACATTCACATGTTCTTGCAGTGGTAATTTTTTTAAACACGAGATTGCCGGCCCTGTGCTCAACCTCATATTTAATCGCCTTGTATGACATGCATGATGGCGCAGTAGACCGATTCTTTCTTTGTCTCTTCAGAGACCCCCGGAAACTACACGGGGCATTACGCAGAATGGAGGTATGACAATTTACATCTTTTTTTTACTGCAGTTACTGACATTTGGTCGCCACATTTGTTTGCAAAGTTTTAGTTCAAGAAAAGTTTTGAGGGCAGCACCCCTGTCAGCGTGTTTATGCGCTACGCCATGTCACCTTTTTTTTTGTTTTAAATTTCCTCGCATGAGGTTGCATATTTTTTCCTCGCATGAGGTTGCATTGGCCCCTGCCCATACCCGGCTCTGGTCAAGACCACATGTCCCAACACACGAAGACCCAATGACACCATGTGCCATTGTAGTGATCTTCTATGTTTTCACACAAAGGACCTCATGACATAAATGTCACTACTGGTCCCTGTGTGTAGACACATGATCCTAGCCAAAAGCCGGATATTAGTTTTTTTTTCTTTTAATAATATTCCTCGCATGAGGTTGCATATTTTTTCCTCGCATGAGGTTGCATTGGCCCCTGCCCATACCCGGCTCTGGTCAAGACCACATGTCCCAACACAAGAAGACCCAATGACATCATGTGTCACTGTAGTGATCTTCTGTGTCCTCACACAAAGGACCTAATGACACATGAATGTCACTGTATTGGTCCCTGTGCTTAGACACTTTGATCTTAGCCAAAAGGCCGGATATTAGGCCTTTTTTTTTTTTTAAATATTCCTCGCACGAGGTTGCATATTTTTTCCTCGCATGAGGTTGCATTGGCCTCTGCCCATACCCGGCTCTGGTCAAGACCACATGTCCCAACACACGAAGACCCAATGACACCATGTGTCATTGTAGTGATCTTCTATGTTTTCACACAAAGGACCTCATGACATAAATGTCACTACTGGTCCCTGTGTGTAGACACATGATCCTAGCCAAAAGCCGGATATTAGTTTTTTTTTATATATAATATTCCTCGCATGAGGTTGCATATTTTTTCCTCGCATGAGGTTGCATTGGCCCCTGCCCATACCCGGCTCTGGTCAAGACCACATGTCCCAACACAAGAAGACCCAATGACACCATGTGTCATTGTAGTGGTCTTCCGTGTTTTCACACAAAGGACCTCATGACATAAATGTCACTACTGGTCCCTGTGTGTAGACACATGATCCCAGCCAAAGGCCGGATATTTTTTTTTTCCTCGCATGAGGTCGCATATTTTTTCCTCGCATGAGGTCGCTTATTTTTTGCCTCGCATGAGGTTGCATGGCACACGCTCAACCCGGCCCTGGTCAAGACCCGTGTCCCAACACAAGAAGACCCAATGACATCATGTGTCACTGTAGTGATCTTCTGTGTTCTCACACAAAGGACCTAATGACACATGAATGTCACTGTATTGGTCCCTGTGCTTAGACACTTTGATCTTAGCCAAAAGGCCGGATATTAGGCCTTTTTTTTAAAATTTCCTCGCATGAGGTTGCATATTTTTTCCTCGCATGAGGTTGCATTGGCCCCTGCCCATACCCGGCTCTGGTCAAGACCACATGTCCCAACACAAGAAGACCCAATGACAACATGTGTCATTGTAGTGATCTTCTGTGTTTTCACACAAAGGACCTAATGACATAAATGTCACTATTGGTCCCTGTGTGTAGACACATGAACCTAGCCAAATTTTTTTTTTTTTTTTTTCCTCGCTTGAGGTCGCATATTTTTTCCTCGCATGAGGTCGCATTTTCCCCGCCTAAACCCGGCCCTGGTCAAGACCACATGTCCCAACACAAGAAGACCCAATGACAACACGTGTCACTGTAGTGATCCTCTGTGTTCTCACACAAGAGACCTAATGACACATGAATGTCACTGTATTGGTCCCCGTGTCTAGACACATGATCCCAGCCAAAAGCCTTTTTTTTTTTTTTTTTTTTTTTTTTTCCTCGCTTGAGGTCGCATATTTTTTTCCTCGCATGAGGTCGCATTGTCCCCGCCCAAACCCGGCTCTGGTCAAGACCACAATGACACATGTTGTCATTGTAGTGATCCTCTGTGTTCTCACACTAGGTACCTCATGACATGAATGTCACTACTGTTTCCCGTGTGTAGACACATGATCCCAGCCAAAAGCCAGGATACTAGGCCGTTGGGTTTGCTAGGAGCATTATAAATGCTCAAGCAGGAATTATAAGCGGTGATTTGATTTTGGTTAACGGGGAAAGTATAAAACAATGGTTTAAGAAATAAAAATAGATTTGAATAAAGACTATTTGTCTTGCTAAAAGGGAGATAAAATGAGTGAAATAATACTTTGATCAAAGGGAGGCGACTCTGAATATTAAGGTCAGGGAGGAAAGTGCTTAATTACACTTAAGTAGATTTGGTGAGTTGGTAATTATGGTTTAGAAAATGTACATATAAGAATTGTATAGCAAGTTTAAGAGAAGACAATATAAGATTAAGTCAAATTATGCAAAGGGAGACAACGGTTAATTACCTCCCTTATATGATTAAGTGAGTTGAGAGAAGAAAAAAATATGCACGTGAAAAGTTTACCAGGGCAACGGATGACACTTCACTGAGTTGTTTACACAGCGGATAAGCGTGAACATATTCCAGCTGAGTGGAGAATAGGAGGAACCAATGAATTTACAGTAAACAAGGACAGATCAGTTGATAATGATTTTATAGAAGAAAACACACTTAGACACGCTGGTGAGCGGTCGCATTTTTCAGAGGAGCAGTCCTGGTTAAGGACGTAGAGTGGCAGGAATGTGTTTTCTGCCAGGCTCAAGTTCAATTTCTGTGGGAAACAGAATGAATACTTCTGAAGAATCCTATAGACCTAGTTAGAGTAGTAGAATCTATTCACATATGAAAGACAAAGCAGTGTTTAAAGTATAGGCTTAGTGATAAGGGGTGATAGTAAGAAATATGAGTGTTGTGAGGATTCTGTGAAACCAAAGTAAGTAGGTCCTTTGACTCATAACTTTTGATAGACATTGAATAGAATGATTTCAGAAGCTGAAATAAAGTATTACAAGGTTAACGACGCTTACAACTAAGTGAGCGCAGGATAATGAGAGATGAAGCTGAAGCTACAAAATTGACTATGAGGTGGATAAAATGAGACTAAGTAAGCATCTGAGAAGATTTACAGAAGAATATGGATTTAATAGCCGTGCTGGGCTATTGTGTAATGAACTTTGCAATATTGACTGTTACAAGTAAGATGAGTAAGAAATTGAAGGGTGATGGTATTTACAGGATGAAACATGCGCTCTCTAGCAGGTATAAGTATGAGGATACTGCAACAGGTGTACCCAATGTGCTAATTGGCATATATGAATTTTAAGATGATGGTATTTTGATTAATATGAGTCAAATCTGACAGGATTAGTAGAGGAGAGAAAACAACTCAGGAAAGAGTTGATGAAAGGCTTGGGAGAAGCCAGAATAAATAGAATAGCCTTAAGGGAAGAAAATAGGTATAAACCATATCTGATAATGTTCTCAGGTAGAGAGCTATATATATATATATGCATAGGTACATGAATGTGCCCAGGAGGAATGGGACATACAAGAGACAGTTAGGAAATGTTTGTACCTGGAATTTGTACCACATGCCGCTGTTATGATGAACTTCTGAGATGTAAATAAAATGTTTGTTTTGATGGAACGTTTCTCAAGTTGGGTTAAGTCTCTAAAAGGTTGTTGAGTGCTAGAGTAAACAAGATACTAGATATAAAGAAAATCACCACTATACGAAGTTGTCACTAAGTAACATCACAAGGAGGGATGGAACGAGTTAGGTTGGAAGCTTGAGATATATCATCCAGGAATAGTCAGCTCTGGCGGTGATGGCCAGTATTAAGATATACTCTTACTTGGAAGATTGTCAATAGACTAAATTGACAAAATAGAAAATCCGACGACTAGGTCTGCCCCAGTCACCTAGTTCGTTGATTAACAATTAGTGCCAATATTCATATACAGGGCACACAGTCACATAAGATTACTACATGGCACTGTGACATATTACTAATTGGTGCCGCAACCAGTCCTAGGAGTTCACCACCACGGTGACAGCCACTGTACGTGCGTTAGACACTCTGGTGATTCACTCACCATAGAAAGTGCTAGTTGAGGAAAATGACGTAAGGTAAAGTTGGAAATAGCAGCTGGAATGATCTTAAATGAGATCAACGTCTACGCCTTTTAGATCTGGATATGCTTTGTCCTTGTCGTCTTTTGCCCTTTAAAGTTCATTCCTAAATTAATTTTCACATGGCGCCTCTCACACCAGGGCCCGACACCATCATTGCTCAGGAGTCTGATGTCTTGAAGATAGGAGACATTGTGATAGATACAGTAAGTAACATAAACAATTTTGTCCCAAATAATGTCATTCCAACAGAGAAAGCTGTTCTGTAATTTTTATAATCAATACGCGTCAATGTCCGTAAGGTTATAATTTTGATGCGCACGTATATATTAAGAAATGGCTAATGATCACACTCTTTGAACTGGTCCATATCATCATCATCATCATCAGCGGGTGGCATCTTCACATCGAAAGATCGGCAGCAGTGGACTTCCAACGTCTTCTGTTTCTTGTCTTGATGATCTCTTTCCTGTCCATTTCTTCTATCTTCCCACTTATAGTGCTGTTTTCGTCTTGGCCTTCAGCAAGATATGTCATTTTACATGGCCAAAATATCTTAGCTGCCTTATTTTGATCGCTTACATTATTTCTCTTTTCATTCCTAGGTTTTTAGGACCCCTCTTTATTTGTTTTAATTTTTTGTTATCAGCAGCACAGTGTTCAAAATGTATGCGCGTCCTTGAGGTGTGAACGGCAAATCACCGGCAAAATAAATAAAAGAAATTCAACATTCTTCAAAAATAAGTCCGTAAACAGTACGGTTACAGATGAAACAGAGTCTAACTTATGTTACTTTATTGCCCAGATGTAACGACCATTTTGCGTCCAGCCACGCGGATGCAACCGGTTGTGTTATTAGTTTTTATGTTGCTTTTTTCCACATTTTTTTTTACAAAGTGCTCACTTTCTTTCGTTTATGTTTTTCTTCGTTTGTCCCAGACGGAGGCGGTATGGCTGTAACGTAGGTTATTTTCTTGTCTCGTCTCCTAGCAAGAAGTATTATCATTTTTTCCCCACCGGGAATACATGATGATAGGAAACTCTATACTGAGCGATACAACAGGAGGCAATCTGATCATCAGAAGAAGTCCCCCCATCAAACAAGTGCTTCGGCCCTTTATTCCCCTTACACCGTTTACCATCGTCGTACTGCGTCCTCCTCTTTTTCTTATACTTTTATTGCGACTACAGCTGACACTGTTATTGTTTTAATTATTACCATAACTACTACCATTACTGCAACTAATATCTATATGTAATCTAGTATACAGATATATAAAATAATACTAGAATTATGCCTTTTTTGTAGTGCTTGAATTATGTTTAGCACATTAATTAATTCTTGGTATATTCACTGAAGTTATTTCTAAACACTGAAATTACTCCTAGCACTTTGATTTATACTAGCGCTGATCTCTGTTTCTGATCTTCACTTTGGGAGTGTCAGATGAAAAGTGGTTTAGCTATAGCTTGGTGTTACATTTACTCACTCTACGTCTGTTAACCCACACTAACATGAACATAATATTCCTAATTTTATGAAATGCTGAATTTTTAATGTCATCTGCAGTTCATCTCGGTAAAGCGTTTGCCTTCTAATTTTATCGCAGCGCCTAAATATTCAAATGCGTGTGTTTTGTTTTGTTGGGGTTGAATATTGTTTCATTTGTCATTACCTCAGATGAAATAGCTTGCTTGGGAACAACCATTACTGTTGTTGTTTTTACTGTTCATGCTGAGTCCTTTTTCTGCACTTTCTGCTACTACTGCTAACATTTTGTATTACTTGTAGGTGTTTTTTTCAGTTTTGGCTATTTTGTATTGTATCATCAACATTGAGCAGGTTACTTTATATTGTCATTTCTAACCACTTTTTGTGTGTGAATACTTTGACTTGAACTGCTTTTTTTTTTTAATGCTTCTTTAACTGTGCAGGGAAAATAGGGTCAGGTAAATGATCAGTAGATATCACATTTTACCGCAGTTATTACAAACTGACCAAAATCTGGCAGATATAACATTTTACAGAAGTTTTCACCATAACTGGCTAAGTATTTGCCATTAGTTTACTTACTTAGTCGTTCCCCTTCTACTGTGAGGTGTAGAGGTTTGGAAGAGAGAGCGCCAGTATTTGCCATTGCAGTAGTTTACGATTTTAAACTTCAGTAACTATACTGAACTATTGATTTAGCCATGTTATTATTGTTATTTTCTTCTGTTGCTGCAACGAATAGCATCGTAACGGCGTCCTGAACAACCAACGATGGAGCAATGGACAGATTCCTTACGTCATCAACAGTACTTACTGTAAGTAGAAAGATGTCATGTGATACTAACATTGTGAATAAGTGGAAAATTTATGAGGAAAAAAAATGTCCCCCATTCAGAATCATCATTATCCTTAACTCAAGCAGCATAAGTCTTCAACAAACGTACGCCTAGGCTTCCTGTCACGTGCCAGAAGCTCACGGTCTTTCCATATTGCTTCTTCATCATTTTCAACGTTGTCTCCAGTTCTCTTCTCCATGTTTTCTTCTCTCTAATCTACTTCTCTTACTCTGGTGGTTCCAGAACAAGGGCTGTTTGTTAATGCTATCAGTAGGTTTCATCTTCATGTGTCACATCCATCTCAACACCGTCTTCTCATTTCTTGATTCACTGGCACTTGCCTGGTTCTTGTCATCAGTTCCACATTAGTGACATTGTCATCAGTTCCACATTAGTGACATTGTCATCAGTTCCACATTAGTGACATTGTTACACCATTTAAATTCTTCTATTCTACCCAAGCGCCCCTTTTACGAACGGTTAAAAAAAACCCCCATATTATGTGAGCTGAAATTTAACATGTCCTTGAGAAAGTCACATAGGCTAGTATAAAAGCGGAAGCCAATTACAGAACGACACTTGCAATGTTTCATCGTTAGAAGGGATACTACAGTTTGATAAACCCATTCTGAGAAGAAACTGTTATCATTATCAGTTCCTTAGGATTTATTATCTCTGTAGAAGCGAGCGGTTCTGTGCGGGTATGTCAAACTGCCTTAGTTATTTCGACATGACCAATTACTAATATGGGATAATAATTTCCTTCCACAAATATACATTATTATATGTCAATGTTTCAAACGACTGTTTATTTAAATTAACTTTCAAACGACTGTGCACCTTTTTTATTTGCATCTTTCCCTAATATGGGATAATAGTTTTGGCCAGTACGCCTAGTGGCGTTTTAGGGCAACAACAAATTGATCAATCTATCGCTGTTTCCACCACGCCTAGTGGCGTCTTTGTGGAACAAAAACAGACCAAACAATGCATTATTATGTAAAGATTGGTGGAAGCAGGTTTTTTTGCCCACTATGCGAAGTCTTAGTTACGGATGGGGTAAACAGCCCCATGCCCATACCCTCCTTAGTCGCCTTTTACGACATGCGTGGTAGGGTGCAGTGTTACTATTCTTTGCTCCCCTTTCGGGCCCCGGTAACACACGGGTGATGTTACCTTCGCTAGTAACTAACCTCTGATAATCAACAATTCAGTAAAACTCAAAATGCAACAATATACAATTGATAAGTCAGAGAAATACAATTATTGAATCATTTATTATGTACATCTATCTTTTGTTTCTTCTTGTGCAAATTATGAACGATGAAAAATGATGAAATCAAATGAATAAAAGATTAATTACATTATTACTCACTAGCTGAGTTTCAATCATTTTCTAAACAAGTTCTTTTCTTGAATCTTTAAACTAGAACAAAATGTTCATCCAAATTTTCTTTATAACTAATCGTCTCTTGTCTTGTCTATTTCTTTAGAACTGTTTGTTCATCATAACACAAATAGTTACTTTGCTGTGACCACTCACAATGGCTGCTTGGATTTTTCACATTGAATACTTATCATTTAAGTTCTGTGAATGTCCTTTAGTTATACTACACAACAGTATCAGTTGCCGGTCTTGTACCAGGCCACCAAGCACAGATGGGGCAGAGTACTCGAATAAAGATGGCAATATATGATGAACTTGTTTTGGTCCAGGAAGGCACTATTGATCTAAAATTCTAGACCTCTTGCTGGAGCATGACACGAATGAACCTGGAGACAATATGTGACAAGTGGCTAGCCTTTGGTCATAGGTTCCTGTGACGTATAATGAAAATATAGCCTACAGTAATCTGACAGCATTTGTAATCCCGTTAGCGTTCTATGATTTGCTAGCAAAACCATGCATTTACAGTCTGTGTTTACTCACTTTTTAGTCCTACCTCTTTTTCTGTGTTTAACACGAACTAACACAAGGTTTACAAACTTTCGTGACCTGCCAGTCATAACAGGTAGCGAATCAGGTTTGTTTACCTACGTTTCTCATGCGAGCTGATCTGTCACTCATACGATACCCGACAGACCGCACGTAAATAACACCGAACCTTTTGAAGTCCGTACACAGAGGGAAGGCAGGGAAACCCCGGGCTCTTTGATCTTCAGAAGCGTGCCAAATCTTCGAGAACACTGTTACACGGATATAAGTCTTTTGATGGCGGTCGAACGCCAGAAAAAAAGCCAACCGTAAAGCTTTATCTGGGGAACTCATGTTTCTGATTCTCTGGTATACACAACAGTATGAAAAGTAGCATCATCTATAGATCAGAGAAACATGATGATATATAAACTGTGTTTTCTTAAACCTGCTATCAGTTGTCACTCAGAATTTTTGGATAGTCTAAGCCCGCAGTTCTAGAACCCTTTTCGCTAAATGTGTTAATAGCATTCGTGGGATCTTTCATTACGATTTTCTGGTAATAGAAATTAGTGTTACATGTTAAAGGGTTAAGCTTTTACCATTATAATTCACTTAGAGTTCTAGCTGTTAAAACCAGTGAAATAAAATAACGCGTAGCTATTTTATACCAGATGTTCAGTTATAATGTTAATTTTCACCACCCGCTTTCTCACACAAGAAGAGACGGTTTTAGTCGACTGATTTAATGCTAGGCGGGACTGATAGTGACAGACAAGAATTCACGTTATATTTCATTTTGTATATTTATTATAAGTGCCTATTATTTAATACCAAACGATGATTATTAGACGCCGACAATTTATAGCTATTAAAGACAGGCGATACGTTGTGTAAAAGGCGCGTATGGATAATTGAATAATAATTAATATTGTACGCTGATCGTTGACCGGATCAGGAGGGGAAGAGCTGCATAACTCAACAAAACCTGCACTCGCTAAGTGACGCGCGATAGGATAGACTAAAGACACCTGTGCCGTTTAACTTTAATCAGGACTGACGGAGTGGATAAGAGATCTTCTTATCCCCGTCCGTGTGCATATATGTAACTATATAGAATAGTAGCATTTTCCCATAAATGTTTCTTTTATTCCTAGCAGACCTGATCACAAGAGCGTCCAGCGGTCTTTTGATCTTTTTTTTCATTAATGATTGGTTAATGTTGTCTTTTTCTTGGCTTGTGCGTCACCAATTTCATTTGTGAGCGAACGATACATGAGAAACATTTTAACTTGTAAATTTAAACTGGACTTATCAAACCCAGCAATATTTTTCAATTGTATCAGCCCACTGGGGTGTACAAAATTAACAGTTTTCTCGACTTCTGACAGTCGTATACAGGCGTAGCATCCAGAATTTACGCTGTTTCAGAATCGGCGCTCTTACATAGAGACAGCCGATAGGATTTTCATCATCATCATCATCATTTGTAACATTTTTAGCAACCAGATGTTTCCCAATACTGGAAGATTTTTCCTCCTTCTTAACTGTGAACCTCAAGAGCACGCTCTGCTACACTAACTATTCGCGGTGACATTTTGTTCATCCAGGGAAAAATAAAACACCAGATTCGGCGTCCACCTCGCTAGTCTTGATTTGTTAGAGGATGGACTGGGGCCAATTTGGGAAATAAAACAAACCTGGCAATTTTATATTCAGGATAATTGTATTTCCAAGGGATATCACTAAGAGTAGGTAAGCGTGATTGAGTGGCTACTGTAGGACAGAGAGAGTGAATAATGTTCTTTGTTGTAGGAACTTTACTAATATTGGATTTTGCTTAAACTTTTTTACTTTACTGGATAGCATTTAGTAGGAACTTGTTTCTTTACTGTCTATTCTGTACCATAGTGCTAACCTTTGACCTCTGGGTTATTAACTCTTTGGGTTCTTTTATCCATAGGGGGAGGGCACATTTATTCTGCTATTTCATATGTATGTAAATCTGATTTTATTTTCTTTTTCTTTTGATATTTGATGTTATCAAGTTTAAATGATAATAAACAACAAAAAGAACTTAACTTTGTGTGTTGGTCAGACCCATACCCAATTAACCGTAGTTTTTCATTTTTGTGTGTCTTGTTGTCCCATAGCTGTGTGTGAGTAGTTAAACATATATTTATATTATGAGGAGGGCAAGGTTGTCTTGTACTAAATTATAGTCGTAAAGATAGGCTGGAATAGAGAAACTTACTCATTCTTCTCCTTAAACTATTCACCAGTGAAATCTATTTCTCACACCTTTTTCTCACGTACTTATCACCATCCACTCTACTCAGACGGAACCAAAAATAACTCACAAACCTATCGGTACGACAGTTCCACAAGCCCACGTGTCTATTAATGAAAGTGTTCATAATTTTTGCATGTATATGAAAGATACATGGATCTATTCAGATCAGGATAGCGAGACAAGACATGTGTCTATGTGCATAAAACATTCCAAAATAATACATGAATAAATCTAATACATTTTATACACAATCATGATGCTACCTTCGCCTTTCCCATTCGAGAGTGTCAAGTCCATTATTCCAGTATAATAACTTTTAATTGACCGCTCCTAATGACATGCCTGATAATCGTCGGTATGCATCGAATTCCTTTATACATCCACAACTTAATTTCAGTTCTGTCCTCTGGTCTGATCCTGATTCATATTCTATTATAATATCTGCAATAAAACAAATTATTTATTCATAAATTTACATACCTTCTAGAGTAGATGCAAAGCACAGAACAGACTCAGTTTGGTGAGGTAGAGCTGCATGGCATACAGATGGTAAAAGGTATTAGCATTGGAAAACGTCTCCTTCCTTCAGTCTATCTGTCTTCTGCTTGAGTGTGTAAAGTGTGACAAATTTTTTGTGTGGATCGGATTTTGCCTTCTTCTGGCGAGGGGCGTCCTTTCAACTTATTTGGTTATATCAGAGCGCATTTACCATAAAAAAAAATGTCAACTCTGTTGACTGCTAACCCGATCAGCGTTGATAGATACTGAGTCCTGAAAAGGACTAACATTATCTATTTGTTAGCATAAAGCCTAAAAAAGGACTCGCCAGCTACGCCAACGCCCGAGCTTGTGATTAAATAATATGTTTGAATAATGAAGTTTGAAAAGTCCGCGGCTGGCTTTTTTATATACAGAGCGCTGGCGTATCGGAGGGCAATACAACGTTACAGTTTCTCAAACTGTTTATTTCTGCATTTGGTGCGCAGACTCGAGGAAAGTGCGTAAGTTTGGTCCAGAAAACATATTCGTTCTTCTCAACCCTGGCATCTACACTACTACCTTCATCTATATATCCTTTTATCGGGACGATCCTTAGCTTCCTTTGCTTCTCTGGCTTTCCTTAATTGGTTTTGTCTACGATTCACAGCAATTTTTGGAAGACTATTTTCACAATAACTTTTCACATGCTGGCCTGCTTTACCTCGAATATCACTGATATTAACACACATAGCAAATATTCATTTTGAATATAACTGCATGGTCTTCTCCTTCATAAAATGCAATATATTTCATTTCTATCCTTCACTCCATTCATTTGCAATTCACGTAAATCCATGGCACCGTTAACACAAAAATTCCTTCTGCCATTACGCAATTTGCAAATCGTTCGCTACAAACACAAAAGAATGCATTTATTTAATTGGACGGTATGTTTCTTATACAGTGAATGGTAATGCATTGTTTCAGCACGCAACAATTACGTACTCCTTACATGCATGGTGGTATATCTGGAGCCATTATTATATGACTACCAGCTAAGCACAATGATGTGTGAATGTGAACCTCTGTCTGTGAGGCTAATTACACCATCACTGACTCTTGAAATCATCCACACACTTCCAGGGATTCCCCCTGCGGTGAAACATGTTGAGAACCCAGCATTGCTCACTAAGCTTGGAGAAGTCACTTGAGCCCCAAACGTTAATCTGTCTTTTACCTGATTGCTTGCATGCAGGAGGATCTCACTATGGACCGGTGATATGCAGGGAGAGCTGAGAAATGGTTCTTTGCAGGACATGACATTTCCTTGGTAAGGTCCAAACCAGAGCACATTATTTTAGCTCTACACATTTGGAGACAGAGGCGTCCCTAAAGCACTTGGCACCCGGGGAGGTCCTACCTTCGATAACCCTTGCCCCTATAAAGAAACACCCTAGCAAGTACATTTTAAACAGTAAATACTATCTTAATAGTGTCCGATGGCACCCCAATCCTGGCTGTCACCCGGGGCGGACCGCCACCCTCGCACCCCCCTTTAGTACGCTTCTGTTTGGAAAGCCTCCTTTACATGATGGGGAATGCACAGTATGCCCCATGCTTCTTCCTCCTAACTTGAGACCAGATGTGATGATCCTTTAAATGCCAGCCAAGCTGGAGAAACAGGAGCTCATGACTTCAACTCAGCACGTATCGGAATGGTTGAAAAGCCACAGAAAAAGGCTAGATCTACAGTGTAGATAATACCAAGGAGTCTTCAACTTGGTACTAGCTGCAAAAGAACGAGAAGCTTAACAGCCCAAGTTAAACAACAACAACAACAACGTACTTCTTACTAAAGGATGCAATTTTTCTCTTACGTACCGTATATGTTTTTCCGTACCTTCTGATGTAGGATATTAGATTCCTTAATGCAGCGTACCTTCTGATGTAGGATATTAGACTCCTTAATGCAGCGTACCTTCTGATGTAGGATATTAGATTCCTTAATGTAGCGTACCTTCTGATGTAGGATATTAAATTCCTTAATGCAGCGTACCTTCTGATGTAGGATATTAGATTCCTTAATGCAGCGTACCTTCTGATGTAGGATATTAGATTCCTTAATGCAGCGTACCTTCTGATGTAGGATATTAGATTCCTTAATGCAGCATACCTTCTGATGTAGGATATTAGATTCCTTAATGCAGCGTACCTTCTGATATACGATATTAGATTCCTTAATGCAGCGTACCTTCTGATGTAGGATATTAGATTCCTTAATGCAGCGTACCTTCTGATATACGATATTAGATTCCTTAATGCAGCGTACCTTCTGATGTAGGATATTAGATTCCTTAATGCAGCGTTTCTCAAACCTTTTTGTCTTATGACTCCTTTACAGCCTTAAAAATTATTAAGGACCACTAGGAGCTTTTGTTTATGTGAGTTATACTGTGAGAGAATGAGAGTGAACGTACTTAACTACAATTCCAGACCATACAGTCTTTTATATTAGGACATGCGTTCTAATATAACTGACGGGGCCTGCGTATAGGTTGAAAGGAGCGCGCCTCGCCAAAACGAGGCAAAAACGTTAAATAAAAATATTGAAAGAGGCAAATAACGTTTAGTTTATTGTGAAAATAATTTTGACAGAGGGGACCCCATGACAGGTTCTCGGGAACCCCTAGCGGACCACAGACCACATTTTTAGAACCGCTGCCTTAATGTATAATGTGTATGATGTACCCAGTCAAAATAAAATGTACATTATCTGTGTAGCATGATGTATACTACTCGTCAAAAATCAAGGGCCACTAAGAAAAATCTTGGTTGAAACCATAAAACAAATCTGATATAAACGTAATTGGTATCAGTCTAAACGGCATTTATTGAATACCAAATTGACATGTCACGTAAAGAAATGGAAATACACATTCAAACGCAATGAAGCTGTGAAGTGTGTCACCGACCTTTTCAAAAGTCACATAATAGATATTGGACAAATAGACATTTCAAAATCGGGTATGATCACCGTTTGCAGCAAGGCATTCAAGACAGCGTAAACGCATCGAGTCCACAAGGGTCCGAAGAGTATACTGAGGAACAGCTTGCCATTCCTGAAGCAGAAATGCACTCAGCTGTGCAACATCCATTGGCAGGGGGTGATTTGTTGGCAATCTTCGACCAAAGACATCCCAGAGGTGCTCAATCGGAGAAAGGTCAGGTGAATGAGCTGGCCACGCCATCCTGATGATCCCATGTTGCTGGATAAACTCATTCACCACACGAGCTCGATGGGGTCGAGCGTTATCATCTTGGAGGATGGCATTACCACCTATGGCCTCCAGAGCAGGCTGAACAATTGGTCTCAAGATTTCGTTCTGGTATCTTGGGCCGGTCAAGTTGCCTCGGAAGCCTCCCCAGACAATGACAGAACCCCTACCATAACGATCCACCTCTCGAATTGTGTCATCAGTAAATCGCTCTCCTGGTCGTCTCCAAACTCGAATCCTGCCATCATTGAATGGCACAGTGAAGCGTGATTCATCAGTGAAGAGAACTTGACTCCATTGTTGCCTTGTCCATCGGATGTGCTCGCGACACCAAGCAACACGGGCTCTGCGATGAGCAGGAGTAAGAGGGATTTTGACTGCAGGACGTCGAGCAGCCAGTCCAAATTCATGTAAACGTCTGCGAATGGTGCTTTGACTGACATTAACGTTTACAGTTTGTCTCAGCTGACATCTTAGAGTGGAACAAGTCACTGTTCGATGGCGCAGGGCTGACAACAAGAGGTACCGGTAATCATGTCTGTTGGTGCATCTTGGGCGACCTGGCCGGTGGCGATCGTCCACACTTCCTGTGGCCTGAAATCTCTCCAAAATTCTTTGGACAGTAGAGTGTGACACTGCAAGCCGTCTAGCAACCTCACGGACAGATAAACCACTTTCAACCCACGCTATAGCCCTCATTCTTTGTAAGGTGTCAAGACTTCTTCTCGGTGGCATGGTTTTTACAAGTGATGAAACTACCCTAAGTCTGCTGATTGTAAAACAAATTAAGAGTGAACTCTGTTCACGAAAAGTCGCCATTGCATGTGGAATGTCAATCAGTACGATTACTTCACCCGTTTGGTTGTACGGAAGTTTGAAAAAACAGATTAAAAATGTGAATTTATGGTCAGCAAACCAAATTGCACGTGATCACCATGGTTGTCGGTGAGTTGTTTTTATGCTTAACGTGCATAGAGGACTGTCAGAGGAAGATATTGCACCCATTTTTACTAAAAACTTCCTTCATTTAATCATTCTATGCGCTTATATAAAAGTGTATTGACAATAATAGGGTGGCCCTTGACTTTTGACGAGTAGTATATAAAACATGGACTTAACGGAGAAGAAAACAGAGAAACATGAGTATGCAAACATAACCCGAATTCTTCAAGTGGACTAACCTCGGATGACTGCGTTGCGCGAACCGCAGAGAGGAGAGAGAGAGTGAGTGAGTGAGAGAGAGAGAGAGAGAGAGAGAGAGAGAGAGAGAGAGAGAGAGAGAGAGAGAGAGAGAGAGAAAGAGAGAACTTCTAAACATCCAAACTTTCACTTTAATACCCCTATCCGACACAAGCCCCCATCCGACACAAGCCCCCTTCCGACGGAATTCAAAATCATGACCGATGAACAATTTTAAAAGGTAAAGATAGTCCCATAGCAGATACTTCCATAGAGGAGTGAAGTGTTAGAGACTTCACCACTCTATGTCCAGCATCGAGAGGTAGGGTGGCCCGTTCCCTTCCTCGCTGCCTCTTCTTTCCCTTACTCACAGAATAGAGTCAGGTACCCAGTTACGGCTGGGTAGATTGGAGCGTGTCGGTACCGTGATTCGAACCCTGCACCTTTGCCGTGAGAGACCACCGCTCTAACCACTCTGCCAATCGGACAATCTTACTTCGGTGTATTCGTGAATTGCGTAAGACAGGAAATAGATCAAATATAATTAAGTTTGAGTTCTCCAACCTCTGCCGATAAAATATAATTTAATTTGAATTCTCCAATCTCTGTCGATAAAATGCAGGTAGCAGATTGTTCAGCATAGATTACGTAAAGACTGTACTTATTTCAGATACTCTAAAACTGGTTCTTAACCAGGGGTGCACGCACCTCCTGGGGGTGGGAGAAGCTCTTCCTGGGGGTGGGAGAAGATCTTCCTGGGGGTGCGAGAAGCTCTTCCTGGGGGTGGGAGAAGCTCTTCCTGGGGGTGGGAGAAGCTCTTCATGGGGGTGGGAGAAGCTCTTCCTGGGGGTGCGAGAAGCTCTTCCAGGGAGTGGGAGAAGCTCTTCATGGAGGTGCGAGAAGCTCTTCCTGGGGGTGCGAGAAGCTCTTCCTGGAGTGGGAGAAGCTCTTCATTGGGGTGGGAGAAGCTCTTCCTGGGGGTGGGAGAAGCTCTTCCTGGGGGTGGGAGAAGCACTTCATGGGAGTGGAGAAGCTCTTCCTGGGGGTGGGAGAAGCTCTTCCTGGGGGTGGGAGAAGCTCTTCCTGGGGGTGGGAGAAGCTCTTCCTGGGGGTGAGAGAAGCTCTTCCTGTGAGTGGGAGAAGGTCTTCCTGGAGGTGGGAGAAGCTCTTCCTGGGGGTGCGAGAAGCTCTTCCTGGGGGTGGGAGAAGCTCTTCATGGGGGTAGGAAAATCTCTTCCTGGGGTGGGAGAAGCTCTTCCTGGGAGTGCGAGAAGCTCTTCCTGGGGGTGCGAGAAGCTCTTCCTGGGGGTGGGAGAAGCTCTTCCTGGGGGTGGGAGAAGCTCTTCATGGGGGTGCGAGAAACTCTTCATGGGGGTGGGAGAAGCTCTTCCTGGGGATGGGAGAAGCTCTTCCTGGGGGTGGGAGAAGCTCTTCATGGGGGTGGGAGAAGCTCTTCCTGAGGGTGGAGAAGCTCTTCCTGGGGGTGGGAGAAGCTCTTCCTGGGGGTGGGAAAAGCTCTTCATTTGCGTGGGAAAAGCTCTTCCTGGGGGTGCGAGAAGCTCTTTCTGGGGGTGCGAGAAGCTCTTCCTGGGGGTGGGAAAAGCTCTTCCTGGGGCTGCGAGAAGCTCTTCCTGGGGCTGCGAGAAGCTCTTCCTGGGGGTGCGAGAAGCTGTTCCTGGGGGTACGAGAAGCTCTTCCTGAGGGTGGGAGAAGCTCTTCCTGGGGGTGCGAGAAACTCTTCCTGTGGGTGCGAGAAGCTCTTACTGGGGGTGGGAGAAGCTCTTCCTGGGGGTGCGAGAAACTCTTCCTGTTGGTGCGAGAAGCTCTTCCTGGGGGTGCGAGAAGCTCTTCCTGGGGGTGCGAGAAGCTCTTCCTGTGGGTGGGAGAAGCTCTTTCTGGGGGTGGGAGAAGGTCTTCCTGGGGGTGGGAGAAGCTCTTCCTGGGGGTGGGAGAAGCTTTTCCTGGGGGTGGGAGAAGCTCTTCCTGGGGGTGGGAGAAGCTCTTCCTGGGGGGTGGGAGACGTTATGATAACAAAAATCACTTATTGTACAGTTGTTCTGGAATCCCCAAGGAAAGAGAGGCAGAGGCAGACCAAAAAAAACAAAAAAACATGGAGAAGAGAATTGTATACATAAGTGAAAATGATGAGGAAAATATGGAAAGAACTTGAACGGATGGCACACGACAGTAGGACTTGGTATGTGTTTGTTGAAGGCCTATACTCCTTGGGGAGCTAAAGGGTATTGATTGATTGTACAGTTGCAGCAACCCACAAGTAAACGATTATTTGTCATGTTGTAATGTTATAATTCTAAATATCACTGAAAATTAATGTTGCAGAAAAATATTGTACAGAACAAACATCATTATATTATATGCATGTAAGCTTCTGGGCAAAAACAAATTTGATCTACACCTTGTTCATTGAATTACGAGACAATAGCCGCATTCAAATGGAGTTCAAACAAATGAAATTAGACTTTCCGATGTACTCAACTAGAACCATTTCTACAACTGACTAAGAGAGCACTGTCTATTCTTGTGCCTTTTGATACAATGTACTTGTGCGAGATGGGATTGTCATCACTTATAAATATAAAAACAAAGGCCAGAAATCGTTTAGATGTGAGAGATGATATCTGTGTGGCTATTTCAAACTAAGAGCCCCGTTTAAAAAATATAACTGAAAGTAAACGAGAGCAAAAACGTCATTAACAACTTATAATTATATAATTTAATAAAGTTACATTGTATATAAATAGACGTGTACCTGGTATCACACATTAAAAAAAATTCAAGCCATGATTAAATAAGTTACTTTCCTATTTCGACAGTGATGAAAGCGCAATTTTCGCTCTTCATAGTGGAAAACAGGGACAACACCAACAGAGTGGAGAAAAGGAATAATTGTCAAATTGCCCAAGAAGGGAGATCTTGCAGACTGCAATAATTGGAGAGGAATAACTCTTCTCTCAGTTCCCAGCAAAATACTAGGCAGGATAATTATACAGAGAATCTCAAAAGCAGTAGACCACAAACTGAGGAAAGAACAAGCAGGATTTAGAAAGAACAGAAGATGTGTAGATCATATATTTACCCTCAGGAACATTATAGAGCAGTGCTCAGAATGGCAAAGACAGTTGTACATTAATTTCGTTGATTTTGAAAAGGCTTTTGACAGTATACATAGGGACAGTTTATGGAAAATACTGAGGGCTTATGGAATTCCAAGCTGCATAGTGTCAATCATAAAAAGCCTTTATGCCAACTTTACGTGCAGCATTGGGCAGAGCAACCTAACCTTTGAAGTGAAGACAGGGATGCCCCTTATCAACCACTCTATTTTTAACAGTTATAGACTGGGTGATGCGCCAGACAACAGAGGGCAATCCAAGAGGAATAGGATGGACTACATTTTCTACATTGGAAGATCTGGAATATGCAGATGACATTGCACTGCTAGCACATTCACATCAACACATCCAGGAAAAAACGGATAGACTTAATAAGTATAGCCAGCAGGTGGGCTTGAACATCAACCTAAAGAAGACAGAGGTCATGACGCTCAATGTGAGCAACCCTGAGCCCATATCAGTAAGGAATCAGCAACTGGAACAGACAGATGCCTTCACATACCTAGGATGCATAGTAACACCAGACGGCGGAGCAAGCAAAGACATCAACAACAGAATGAACAAAGCAAGAACAGCCTTTTTTTAGTCTAAACAACATCTGGAAGTCCTCTCAGTACAGCACAAGCACAAAATTAGGATTATATCAGAGCTGTGTGCTTTCTGTGCTTCTCTATGGCGCGGAGAGCTGGAGAGTTACAGAGAAGGAAATGTCGAAATTGTCCTCTTTTCACACAACATGGCTAAGAAAAATTCTCCGAATCTTTTGGCCGAATAACATCACAAACCAAGATCTGCTTACTCGGAGCAAGCAAGAGGACATGCACACCATCATAGCTGGCAGACGCTGGAGCTGGGTTGGCCATGTCCTCAGAAGAGACCCCGATGCCATCACAAGAACAGCTATGCTATGGACCCCTGAAGGAAAACGAAAGAGAGGCCGACCAAAAACAACTTGGCGGAGGACTGTGGAGGCTGAGATGCAAAGAATGAACCAGAGTTGGGGCACTGTACGAAGGATGGCCGCCGATCGAGGAAAGTGGAATCAATTTGTTGTTGCCCTACAAGACGCCACTAGGCGTAATGGCCACTGACTGCTTTGACGGTCGGCGGCTAAGGATCAAAGAAGAAGAAGAGGAAGATAGTGGATAAATATTATATATTTTTTTCACGGGGGTACGAGAACACATTTTGAGAATTTAAGGGGTGCCGGCAGCCGAATAGGTTAAGAACCACTGCTCTTAAACCTGAAAAGAGACATGGTTTTTATCCACGTAGATCTTTTGTGAGATCAGTGTTTCTAAAGTAGATCCTAACAGTTCGTGGGATGCCTATCGCTGGTCTACACAGATAAGCAACCGCCTGATTTATTACCACTGACCAGCAGATGTGTGATACAAAGACCAACAGAGATAGATAGATATAGATCAACAGATAAATAAATAAACAGATAAACAAACAAATACTCTTTGTTTATTTGAGTGATGCTGTTGACATTTGTCTTACAAAATCCCTAGCTTCCGAG
Source organism: Oreohelix idahoensis (assembly GCA_024509875.1). Classification (NCBI taxonomy): domain Eukaryota; kingdom Metazoa; phylum Mollusca; class Gastropoda; order Stylommatophora; family Oreohelicidae; genus Oreohelix; species Oreohelix idahoensis. The sequence continues at coordinate 78,253 of JAMPIV010013122.1, forward strand.
ATACATGACACGATCATCGCTGCTATGAGAGAGATAGAACATAATGTCAACCCGGCTTCAGGGACGGCCTGCATCAAATTTGTGCCTAGAACTACACAAGTCAACTACGTTAATATCTATGCGGGGACAGAGTATGTTCATCATCATCATCATTATAATTATCTTCATTATCATCATCATCATCCTCATCAGTAGCAACAGTGCCAGATCACCATCACCATCGTTGTCATTACTATCAACATCGTATTGTTTATGGAGCATGGAGCAACCACTGCAGCTACTTCCCTTGCAGGAAGCCTGCACCAAAGCATCCACGTGATCTTGTAGTAGTGGTTTGTGTAGCAATTTGTTTTAGATGACAAGGTGGCCAGACCCATTCATCCTATATATAAAATCCCAGCTTTTTCTGTCAGTGCGTAACGCTAAGGGATGCAACTCTGGTTGAAAGTTAGACATTAATTGTATTGTATTGGGAGCCGCGCTAGCGTAGTGGTTACAACACCGCTCTGGCGACCGGGTGATACAGGATCAAACCCGGGCGACGGCATTTGAGGATTTTTCGTCGACCGGGATTTGGACTGGATTAACTCGAGACCTGGCGAGGACATTTGAAGGAGTGTCGTCGACCAGGGACTGGCGGCTCCTGAGCCGACCCAGCTGCAATGGGTACCTCCGAAATCGGAGAGTATTTGCCTGAATGGCGAGGGACACTTGTCTCTGTACAAGAAATAAAGGGATACTCACGTAAAATCAATGTCAGGTTAGACATAAATAATAACCTGAGATTTCGCCTCGAGTATTAGCGGGCGTACGAAAAAAAAAAAAAAAAAAAAAAAAAAAAAAAAAAAATTGTATTGTTTCCCTTATATGTACTCTCCCGAAAATAGTAACACTTACCAAAGAAGAATGCCCAAATGACGGTGTGCACAAACATATGTATAGAATGTGTGATCCCGTATACACACATTGGGATCCTGGCTGCTCCTACGTTGTTCGTGTACTGTGGTGATGCACAGTGGTTTTTTAAAATACTTTTGAATAAGTAAAATTTCCGTTAGGTATTGGTGCTTTTGAATTTAATTCCTGTCTTATGACAGGCTTCTACACTAGTTTCCTCATGTTAGTCGACTCTAACATCATGCCAGAGGTAACAGCAGTATTATTCTTTCTTCGACTCCTTAGACACCCCCGGGAGGTAGATAGGATAACAGCGTATGGTGACAGAAGAATAATTCATTCAAATTCAGTAAGCGACTGTGAATTTCTTTTTATTGCTACTTACTTAGTCGTTCCTCTTCTACCCTGGGGTGTAGAGGTTAGCCAGCAACAGAGAGCGTCATCCTATCCAATCAGCTGTTTTCCTTTTGGCTTGTTTCCAGTCCAGCCCTGGGCCTTTCAGAGATTGTCTGATGTTGTCCTCCCAGCGAATTCTGGGTTGTCCTGAAGGTTTGAATTCCTGGCACTTGGTTTCCCATATTTGTCGCGGTAGCCGGTCTTCTCCCATTCTGGAGACATGGCCAGACCGTCACAACTGCAAACAAATGAGCAGAGAAAGCATACCTTGTAGTTCCAGTGAGATAAGTAAACTCACATGAGTATCAAGTGTAATTTTCAGATTTATTATTCTCCTCTTAAGCCCCTTAAAACAGGACCACCACAGCAGTTGGTTCCTTGCCTGATGCACCGTTTATGTCTTCACAGCTGTTCCTCAATTATCGGCATGGCTAATAAAGGGAAGCAAAATCTCTCACTTGGAAAAGGATGTGAAGCCAAAGGTGTCATAATGCATGAGATGATTCACGCCATTGGCTTTTGGCACGAACAAAGCCGCTCGGACAGGAATAACTATGTCAACATTAACCTGGCAAACGTGCAGGCTGGTAGGTATCATTACATGATAAACTGCACTGTCGAGTATCAAGAAAATAAATTGAAAACAAAAGGTTACAACACTTGCCCACACCGCATCCTAGTGAACTTAAAAACTGTTTGTAAACGAGAACAAAAATATTGGAAGGCTAAAGCTTAACATATTTGGGTTTCGCAAATGACTTATTTTCAGATTCATTATTTGAGAATTCCAATTTTAACTGAATAAATCCGCTGATTAAACGATAAAAAATTACCGAAAACAGTATTTTAGCATGTAGTTTTACACATTAAAAGTAATTCAAATGCCTTGTATTAAACTAGGCGATTGTTCTTAAATAAAATTAAAAATAACGATTGCCGACTTTGTGTACGCCTTGCCCTGTAAATCTAGAAGACAAATGTTTAGAAGTTGATAAGCTATCTGTCCGTACGCCCGTCAGTCTAGTCTACACAGCGTAGATGATCAGACTAAAAAGGCACCATTCAATACCCATCAACATATTCACGCTAAGCCGTCATGTCCCTTGCCATCTATTCAAGGTTAAAAAAAATTCCATTTCATGTCTTAGTTCAATTCCTGTTTAAGATGCTTATTTACTTCTCCATCTATTTCGCATACCCTTTGGATTCCAAAACAAAAAAACTGTCTTGTAATCCTATCAACTGGTTTCCATAATGTGTGTCCTTTTTTAACGTCCGGATCTTCTCCACGTCTCAGTCAAGACATTTATCTGGTTCCTTCTATCAGTTCAACGTTAGCGATCTTGTCATACCACGTCAATCTTTTTATTCTACGGTAGCACCGCCATTATGAAAGTCTGGAATGTTCTGGTTCTAGGTTTTGTTGGTCTCGTATTTTTCTCAGCTCCGAAAATCGTACTTTCTTGATATTGAATTGACGGTTTTTTAAATACTTAACTTGATTTCTTTCTATTCCCATACATTTCTCAACACAATGCCTGCTTCTTATGCCCTTTGCATTCTTTTTGTGATATATCCATCTGTTTCTTCATCGTTGTGTTTGTCGTGGTTGAGTTAAAGTGTTAGAGTATTTGTCGAGTTAGTTGTAGTGAACTCGACAATGAGAGTGGACTGACAAAATTATAGATTACACACAGATAATGTGTAAATAGGGTGAACTTGAGACCAACCTGGAAGAGGATTCATTAAAGCTATCTCTCTTTCCAAGCCTCAACACACTTATATAGTCTAAGCACCACCCGCTCTCTCTCCTTTCTCTTGTCAAAAATAGAGACGATAGTAAGAGCTTGTAATGTTAAGTATGGATGAAAAGGTCGTGAACAGCACGGTAATAAATGAGTAAAATTTATTAAAGGTTCTTGAAGAAGAAAATATATATGGAAATAAGTATATCAGCACAACAACATAATAAATTTATCAACATTCACATCGTTACCAAATAACCAATTAAACACCAATGGACAAAACAATTCACCAACACACAAAAACCCGCTGTAAAAACACCTGAGAAATAAATAAACATAGCTCTCAGTCCTTCCGCTTTTGGGGAACCACGACCAATACTCCAGTTAGTGTCTTTATGTATATATCCTATAGGTGATGAATTTTCCCTAATAATTACACTGTAGGCACTATCCATGCACTGGTAGTTACACCCTAATAACGAGATAGGTTGAAGGTACTCTGTCTATATCCGACTGGCCGCTAATACGTGCGGTGTTTTAAATGACCAGAAACACACACAAGACGAGGTCACTTTAGGACAAATGGTCCATTGCGCTATTATCCCGGCGCGCGAAATTAGGCCTGCTTACTTGGTGTTAAGTCCGGTTGGGCTGGCTTGAACTCTTATTTGTGACTGAGTGCTCCGTTTAAGCACAAAGTCTGGTGATTTAAATTCTGCTAAAGACACTGGGCTGATAGATATGTTGGAAGCCGCAATGCTCTGACTCGTGATCAAGAGGCGAGTAGGAAACCACTAATGCCAAATATGATTTTCAGATTTGCTATGGCTCGTTAAACACTGCGTGAGCTTATTTCCCATTAGAGGGTGGACGTTGACAAAGGGTTGTACTTCAGGTAGATGGTGACAACTCGTGGTGCTAATTGCTTTCAGAAACCGTGAGATCGAAGAGAATGTGACGTTCTTCGCCTGACTGGAATCCTGCGATAGCAGTGGGTATATCCTGAAACTGAGATCCAAAAGAAACGACTTTTACATCAAGCAAACAATAAAATTACAAGAACGTTATAATAAACAGTTATGCTCCCCTATGGGATCTGTAATTATGGTTGTCATTGCTATGATAGTCTCGGCTGTCCTTATCCGTGGGAGTCGCCCTCCTCTTACTTCCACTCTATCAATTATCAGCATGCGCCTGCATAGGCTAATATTTTTTGTACACACATGTACCTGTCAGTAAATGTTCTGACAGCAAAATCTACTCCGTCCTCTTTCAACTCAACATACAGGAAACTTAACCCTGTTGTTACAGCTGGGTGGATATGTGATTCATCTTACAACATTAAGTGAATTTACATAAAATACAGCATTTGACATTACATAATAAATGGTATGCGCCCCTTGGGGTCGATACACAAAAAGGGAAAAAGTAATAACCTCCCAAAATTGAATACATGGAAAATGCAATGTTTTTTTTGCTATAATAATACAGTTGGGGCTGAAACCTAAGGCTGCTTTCTGGACTGCCGTGAAAGTTATAGACTGGTGTCTAACTACACAAGTAGGCATACAAAATTCCACACAACCCCTAAAAGTTTCTATCAGAAAGTAATAAGTGACTATCTCCTAAAATTCAGTGTTATAGTGCCCGCACATCACTCTTCAGTTTTTAAGTGAAAAACCTACACCGCTAACATTTCCTTACGGTAATCACAGTTATTTTAGCCTACTCTTAACCCATGGTAAGCACTGAACGGACTATCCTGTCTCTACGCCTAGTAAGTATCTGTTATCGTAAGTTTACCATTAACCCATTGTAAACAATAACACTGACACCTGACCGCTTAATCACCCGTTAACTAAGGCGGTAGACGGCGCTACATTATCACTGAATTAATTACCGGGAGAAATCAACTAAAATAATTCAAGTCACACTCCTATCAGTTATAAAAGCTAACATGAAGATATATATATATATATATATATATATATATATATATATATATATATATATATATATATATATATATATATATATATATATGTTATAAAAGATATCTACTTACCCCGAGATGACGAGAATAGCAACACAATCTAGTCTGTTGTGCTAACATCTGCCTTAGTCTCATTTGGTCATCTTCGGGCAGGAAAAATTTTACGAGTGAGCTTGACTGAGTAAACCTATCTAATTTTATAGTCTACCAGAGACGCCAAACCCCATCGCGTGTTCCCACAGATGTACGGCGTATAACGTAATCCTGAGTAAGACAAAAGTTATTTCTAGAGACTACATCAGAAGACACCGACCCAATGTTATTCTGTGAGCGATCAAGGGCCACAACCAAAAATCTCCGAACGAACGTGAGTTTACCTCCCCCGAGTCGGAGATGAAACGGGTACCGAAACCTGAAAGGGTTGTATCACCTCTTCTCCCGCTAGCGATTCGCTTCTTCAAAGAGCCTATTTTTCGCTCGAGATCAAACCTGTTACGCGCCACACGCGCTTCCCCGAGTCAGACAGCCCCCAGGTGCAGCTTAGGTAATATTATCATAAAATGACCACTACTGACCAAGTGTTGAATTTATAATGAAGGCCAGAACGAAATAAGACCGCGGGGTGAGGTCTGAAAGGGGAATAATGGGCTGCGTAGGTAAAATCTGGAAGAAAAGAAAACTGAAAGTGCTAAAAAAAATAGAGGAAACCAGAACATTAAAAGATAAGAAAAATGGGACGTGTTGGTAAAATAAAATTAACAGTCAAATCCGCGACAGTGTTGCTACCAAGACGTATGTATTAAGTCTACATCTTGGAGGAAAGCGTTCCCAACTTTTTCCCCTCTGTTAAGAATCAGTTGTTATGATCTCCCTTCAAGCATTCTCATTTTATCTTGAATTTTGGTTACAATTATGAGGCAGAGGAATAAGATTGTCGGCAAAATCTAGATATTCAAGCTGATTCGTCGGTATCCACTGAATTCCATTTCTATTGGTTCATGTTGTTTGCACAGTCCAATCAGTAGTCAGTCACAAGAAGAATGATGGCAATAGGATCGTCACAAGAGGTTAATTTGGTATAAATGATAGGTAGATAAATAGGTGTATCAGATAATACAAGGATACAATTGCCAGATAAGAGTTCTGGTCTTACAAGAAATACCCTAGTCTTAGTAATAAGCACTGGTGTATAGTTGTCATAGAAATAGTCAGACTTTAAAGTTATCTGGCCCAGATGGTAATAATAAGTACCAGACACTTGGTCGTCTCCTCTCAACAACTATCCTATAATGTGTTATGTCTAGGGTAAATAATGACAAATGTAACTTCAAACCAAACAGCAATGAGTTCTCAAGTCCTCAGGTACAATTAATCAATTTATTATGTATTCTGATTCTTCTTTTCTTTTCAGAAAATGAACGAAGGCAAATAAAAAGGATATTTATATTTACAAAAGAAAATGTGTAACACACACTATTAAATTATACGCAAAGTTAATATAATGTATCTTTCCTCTTAGGGATTGTCGTAGATTTTTGATAGGGAAATTAAGACTTGGGTTGGTCCCTTCTGAATAGATTAGAATAAGTGATAGTCACAGTGAGAGGTAGTAAATAGAAATAGATTTCCACGAGTGAGATGGTAGAAATTTATAGAGGCTGTCCCGGAAATCGAGAATCTCTCTCTCTTTCCGCCTATCTTTTACAACAGATCCAGAGGAGTCAGACAGTCTATAAAAATATATATATTATTAATATATATCTATCCACTCACGTGCACGCACATACAAATGACGACAGTTAGACACACAGACGTGAAAAAAACTATAACAATGATTATATAGATATTATGGGAACGAACTGACCACCACACTGAAATAAATGTAGGTATAGTTTAATTATCATAGTAAAATTATATCACAACATATAACATACATCAAAAGCATACACATAGTCATAAAAATCAAGGAATGCTACAATAGTGATAGACCCGTTTGTATGGTCCTTCCCTTGTATATATATATATATATAGCTCACAGTCCCGTTAGAAGAAAATGATAACCCCAAAGAGTTACAGATGCATATGATTGAGTCTATGGTTTCCCCCTTTTAAGGTATGGACAGACTTGATACTCTGCTTTATTCTAAGGGTAAATATTGTTAGCAATAACTTGCATAAAGGAAATTACAACGTGGGTGACTCAAACAAAGAACACCCTTCAGTCTACTTTCACTCGGTTCTTTCATCAGGGCCCTGATATACTTACAATCGTGCTGTGGTTCGCCGTCTGGCGCAAACTTTGGGACACTCACACACTTTTTATCTGTTACTGTCGTTTAAGGAAGCGGATCCCAGCTCTGCAGATTTGTTTGTTGGTTTCATCAAAATGGATCCGGGGAGCGTCTGCTTCATGCGATAGTTATTTCAGACTAAAGTTAGTGTCACTTGACTCACGAGGTAAGAATTAGGCTTAAACGAGCACACAATGTCAGAACACGAGGTTTCCCTTAATTAAGAAAATGACCGGTGGACAACTTCTCTCAACAGATAATCTTGGTTCACCTCACACTTGGTCAAATAATGTCGGAAAGTTAATGTTTTAGATTTCTGTAATTTTTCTCGCCACAAGGCAGCATGTACATTAGAGTTAGTGTAGAAATATGCACTGGCTCAAAGGCCCAGTATAAGCATTTATTAGGTATGTCTCTGTACAAAACGCCGGCAAAGTTTGGGTTACCCCAGTATTCACTGAATAAAGAAAAAACACATATGAAATATGTTACATATTATGTACTCAATATAACTTACGTTTTTAAAATGCAAGCGTACAGCTTGACTTATCATTTAAAACTTCCCGTGCAATAAGTTATATTTAAAAATCATCAATCCTCATGAATTAGGAATACATACGTATTCCGTCAACACTCATGAGGCATCTAGCATTTATAAGTTAGTTTAGAAAAATTGTTCTCGTCTGATTATTTAGCAGTAAAATTAAATTCCTTAATAGCCGACTGAGTTTAAGCTAGAAATTATAATTTATTCTGCTTTCCACTGAAACACGTCCCTAGAAAATAATACAGACTATATAAATTAAGCACTCTGCACCAAATCTAACTAGTGAAATATGAAATAAGCGATTATCACTTTAAACACTTCACAAAATATTAGATAATTATTATAATATATACCTCAACACACAGAACTACAGGTAATCGCACAATTTAGAATTATACGCTGATATATTTATTTGAAGTCTAGAGCTCGGTAAATTTCCGAACAAACTAGGGCTTCGCTATACAGCTTATTCTATTCACGAACAACCTGTCTACTGCGAATTTTGAGGACTGAATGAAAATAAAGTTTAACATTCTGGTTATATCTATTTCCAGACAAAGGGTCCTACTTTATTTCGCCAAACGAAATAATCTCCCCTTTCCGTCTAAAACACCTTACATCAACTAGAAGACTACCATGAACTGACACTCGTGCGTTTTCACACCTCACGCTGACCAGGCCAACAGTAAGTGCCTTTTCATCTGGGATTTCCAGACAAATGTCTCAAACTGCGCCGAGGAGAAGTCGGTTATCGCGCCTCACCTAAGCGCTCAGCCGATGCAACTCGTTGTGGCAGGTGAAAATGCAGACAAATTTGTCGCCTATAGGTCTGGCGAAAGCGAATATTCACAGTGTATTTCGTCTGGTGCAGGGAATGCTGTAGACATATGTCTGCTCCTATGTCTGGCCAGACGAATATATTCACAGTTTCGTCCACTGACACCTAATGCAATAGAGTGCATTTTAACGCTCTCTCTCTGACACGTTATGTCATAAATGCGTTTACCAGTATGAGAAAGAAACGGTAAAGTTGAGAATGGGGAAGAAAATATTTTTCGCAAACGAATGGATGCGAAAAATACAGGAAAAAGGTAAAGAGTGATAATAAAATAGAGGACACGGGTGAAAGAAAAAGAAGAGGATATAGGCAATTTAATGATCAATAAACTCTCTGTGACAGGGATGATACGTTAGACTCTAATGCCAATTAAATTGACTTTCACTGTTGAATAGACTTGCACTATTAGTTCTTGAAGCAGTGTTCTCAAACTTAAATATAGTCACTTTGACTTATGTTGCTGTCTTTACACATGTATTGACTTTATCAACAAATGTTATCTCATCATTTGAGGATGTGTTGTAGTCCATATACTATGAGACAGTCTTTTTGTAGATGACTTATCTTAGTTGACATCATAATGCTGTCAAACTGGTTTCGACAGTGGCTGGCGATCCCATGCAGTAGGGTTTCCAGACCTGATCTGATGTATACTCTTGGTGATTTGAATGCTTCTCTGGCTAACACTGGTATACACACAATCTTCTCCCGTGCTAACAGTAATGTATGATTTAACCTGCAACAATATAATGTCTCTAGGCTAGTATTTGGCTAGGAGAAACTTTCTCTAGCACAGATGTGAGGCCAGTTAGTCTTCAGATGTCATTTGTTAAGTCAGACTAGACAAATCAATTCAGTGACATAGTATAGGCATACTTTATCATAAATATATATACATCATTTATTTGAATTGATTTCTCCTATTCTTTCACATTTCACTTTAGTGACATAGTATAGGCATATGTTATCATAAGTATATACACATCATTCATGTAGTTGATTCATTCTATTCTTTCACATTTCACTGTATGTATTGTTCCAACCAGTAATCAAGAAAGGCTTTATAAGTCTCTGATAACTAATCTGCATTCTAATTCATTCTCTGGTTCATTTAAAAAAATGTACAGCAACAATGGCTCCTTCCCTCCAAAAATTACACGATATGATTCTACACAGTATAATTGAATCTGCAATAACATATAATATTATATACATATTTACTGAGGCGAAACAGCTTACCTTCAATTCAGAAATACACAGGGCATCAATGGCCTAGCAGGCTGCACACACACACACACAGAGATGGCAAAATGCTTGGTGGCGATCGCTGTCCTTTCTTCTGTGTCTGAACAATTTTGGTGGTGAGTGCCATTCAAACCTTTTCTCTCCGTTTCATACCCCTTTGTCTTGAGGACCTCAAGACGCAGCAATAGAGACCGCAGTCAGCGACTCATAGCTTGACTGCCTGCGTCAGGACCAGCGAACCAGAGCTGGTCAAGACCGCACTCCACCTCCACGTGGTGGTCCTGGAAACAGTCTGCAGCTGTGCAGTCTGGCTGAGCGAGTGTGGATCGAAATGGGAAGGCAAACCCGGTCCTAAAAAATGCAGTGCAGAAGTCGGATGTGTTGACCGAAAGGTGCAGATATCACAGCTTAGGCGTAAACAGACACAACGCAACCACCGTCCTTTTCAGGACGAACGAGGAAGAAGAAGAAGAAGAATACCCCTTTGTCTGTACGACTCACGTGCTTCTGGCAGTCAATCTCAATTATCTCGGGTTGTATTACACATTACATGAAGATATTGGTATCTGTACGAAACTTAGGCTCTCTAATATCTAAATGTGATGGTCTTTTTATTTGTAATCTACGCGAATTTTTATAACTTCAATGGAAAGACAAACACATATGCACACTTGAAGCTTCCATCTTTTGTTACGGATTTTACCCTACTAGTCTCGCAGTGTATGGTTCGCGCTGCTCTTATTGGCTGAAACCTTCGCGTTGCGCTGTATCGATTACACTAAGATATTTGGGCCCACTCGTCTCACGACAAGGATCCCTGCCGAACACCAGCTCCTATCTCAAACGATTCTGTAAGCTGTCCTTTGTGAATACTTCAACATGTCATGTTGTCTTATGTTTTCTTCATTGAGCCAATGAATTTAAGAGGGACTCCATAATACATCACCATTTTCCAGAGCAATTCTCTGTCTAAACAGTCTTTTGAAAGTCCATAATTTTGTTGTTTAAGTGTTTCGATTAGGTCAACTGTTACGTGAAATGCGGTTATATTGTATGTGCTGGATCTGTTTGCTTTAAAACATGCTAGTTCTTATCTATGGTCTATTTTATAAATCTAAGATGATCCTATTTAGTATTTTTCCTGACACATATAATAACATTTTTCCTCTGTAATGTTTGCATTTTAGTAGAGCTTCCTTCTTTGGCAACGGGATCAAATTTAAGGCCATATTTGTTTTCTCACCCAGACGTCGCTAAGTAATGTAATTAATACATCTGCTAAAGTATCAGTACCTGTTTTGATGGCCACTGCTGGAATGCCATCTATGTCCTCAGTTCTTCCATCTATTAGAAACTGTACGGTTTTCTTCATTTCGCCCTTATTTGGTTGTTCAGTTATTCTGACACTTCTGTCTGCTGACGGGACGTCTAGGGAATTTTGTGATGCCGGTCTGTTTAGAAGTTCATCTAAATGATTCATCCATCTCATCATACGCTGCTTATTTTGTAAAGCACTTTTTTTGGTGTCTGTCCTTGATAAGGCCATTTGTTTACTTGTATTTCCCTGTTAGCTTATTCGCACTGTTTTACAGGTCCTGCATAATTCCTTTTATTGAGAGTCTTCTGCCTCTCTTTCCAATTCATCAGTGTATTACTTGTTATCTCTTCTGATATTTCCCGTAACTTCTTTTTTTTCTTCTATGTATAGCTCAAGAGCTTTAGCTTCTGAACTTCTGATTTCGCTTCTGTTTTTTTTTTTTGGACACACACACACACATACACACACACAAATTGGGATTAATCTACCATATATTCGGATAATTTATATTCTCCTGAATCTAAAGAATTATATCAAAATGAGAACACATTCTGAGTAGATGAATTTTGATTTTGTAAATTGTCTTTTTCTTACGAAATTGTGCATTTCCTTTTGAAGAAAATCACGAATTTCTCAGAACGTTGTTTTCTGTTACAAATTTTCTAATAACTTGCGTATGTTTTAGTCAATCAAAATGAGATTTGGCACAAATACTTTACTGTAGTTCATAAAACATATCTACTAAGGCGAAGAGAACTGGATACAGAGGTGTAAATGACAAGGAAAACATGGAAAGAACTTGAGGGGATGGCACAGGACAGGAAGACTTGGCATGTGTTTGTTGATGGCCTATGCTCCTTGGGGAGCTAAAGGGTATTGATTGATTGATTGTTTTATGTTACTAGTTTTCTAATAACTTGTGTATGTTTTCGTCAATCAAAATGAGATTTGGCACAAATACTTTCCTGTAGTTAATAAAACTTTTGTCAGATCCGATTTTTGAAATCTTATCAGAATGTTCATTGGTTGCAATTAATATTGTATAATTTGAGAAAAAAATGGTTACTATTTTTAGATACTAACTTTAAAGTTCTATATCTCAGGATTTACTTCAGTTTTCTAAAATGAATTCTGACACAAGTTTTAAAGTACAATTATAATTTTCCATTTTAGCCTTGTTTTTTTTATTTTTTATTTTTATTTTAATGATTACAAATATCCCGTTCAACCTCTGATGGATTAAAATTAGGATATATAGTGTAGCATCACATCTGTCCAATCATTGTAAATATGGCAAATCCAAATTTCCAATTTTGCTTATATGTTAAAAAAAAATCAAACAAACAAAAACGAGATAAAACAAAGCAAAACTAAACAAAAACACCAAGCAAAAATAATATTCAGGGGGAGCGGTATAAAGGCCTGTTGTTTTCAGTTAGATAATTTAACTGACTTTCACTTGCCATCAGTCATATGTATTGTAAGAACAACATCAGACCTTCATCTTCCCAATTACTATATATTAACTTTCGTTCTTTTTTTTTTTTTTAAAATAGGAGTTTTGCCTCGTTTTAGCGATGCGCGATCCGTTCAACCTAGACGCAATGTCCATTGGTTATCTTAGGGCGCGAGTCCAAATATAAAAGACATTATGGTCTGGTGTGCGAATTGTTAAATACTGTTTAACTAAATTATGCAGTTCCCTAGGTATGTCCAATGTTAACACCTCTTCTATATTTATAAGTAAATTTGATGCCTGCAAATAATCTAATATTGGGATTCTCATTTGTTCATACCTCTTACATTTTAACAAGAAATGTCCCATTTTATTGTCTTGAAGACATCCTGCACAGTAAGGTTCTTCTATTCTGAATTCGATTTGTTTGTCATGTTGTCACGTGATATTGAATATGCTTCCATTTTTATTCACTGGCCCCTAATTCATGTTTTCCGATGATCTCTTCAAAGCCGTTATTTTCTGCCCCTATCTTTGCGTCACTCACCAAGGCTGTTATGTTTATCCGCCTCTGTTTGATCCATGATATTTTGAAGTCTAGTGTAAAATTCTTCTTTCATGTATTCTTCTTCGTCAATTAGTTTTTGCGTAACACTAGATGCTGTTTATCTCTTCCCCCCCCCCCCCCCCCCCCGGGCACTTGTAGATATTGCTGATATCAGTAAGGGTTCCATTTCTATATGTTCTATGAGTGTTTGCTACGCTTCGGTTGACTGCATTAGAATCACATCCTCAGTATGGTGTACGCGTTGTTCCTCATATCACGAAGATAGTACAATTTATCCTGTGTTGTTTATTTTTTACTATTTTTTTCCAACCTTATTTTTCAAGGTTCCATTGATGTCATTTTTATAATTTCTTATTTCTACTGCTACCTGTGCTGTTTTCCATCGTTCGCTAGTTATACAAACATTCCAGGTGTCCACTGGAGATTTTCTGTCAATAAAAAACAAAACAAAAGGTAAGCCAGCAGCCAGACTCTTTTCCGCTGTATCAGGGCTGTGTCATAACCCCCTTTCCAGAGGCACCTCTTTCGTCTTGTCTGGCTAAAAGTTGAATTATTTAAATTAGCTTTGATTACCTTGCCCATGTTGTTGAAGTTTTTTTGGCTTAATATTTCTACAGGATGAGTGGGTGGCTCTATCCCCAATCTTCCTTAGTCGCATTCTACGAACTGCCTGACGTGGCAGTGTCAATATTTTTTTACCCAGATTTCCGGCCCCGGGAGCAGCAGAAAGACGTAATCCCTTTTTAATAATCATGTAACAAAAATCGATTCATGTTAGAACATATTTGGTAACAACAAGCAAAAATGATGAGGTAAAGTAAATGGAAAGTAGAAGAGATAAAACTCCAGTCAGTTTGATAAAGTGGCATGGAAACAGACGACAGAAATAGTAAACAGCAATATAGACCAGACGTGTGTAAACGTGGTCGCTTATGATGCCGAAGAGAACAAACAGTTTGTTTTAGTTTTACTCTGGCATCTTGTCAGTTTTAAATACCAGTTTTGTGAAAATAATTAATATTTTGAATTAATTTAAAATCCTGATTTTAAAGTGTCCCTCGTTAACTTAAAGTCAGGTCACTTTAATTTTGTCAGTCACTGGTTATCTTAAATCAAGTAAAGTTTGTCAGGTAAATCTTACTGCAGTTACTAAACTACAATTTGCAGCAGAAAAGATTGACTTCCAGTTGCTGTCAACCTCGTCCAGCAACAACTTGAATGTACCTTACGACTTTGGCTCCCTCATGCACTACGGATCTTATGATTTTAGCGTTGATAATTCCGTTCCGGTCATTACGCCCAAAGCAGGTCTTGCTCAAGGTGTGAAGATGGGCCAGAGACTAGCGCTATCTAAGTCTGACGTCATTAAGATACAGAAACTGTACGGATGTACCGAAGGTAAGTTCATGTGAAGATGGTGCTCTTATGATAATTTTGTTCTGGATGACAAAATTTATGTTGCTTGCAATATATATATATATATATATATATATATATATATATATATATATATATATTATATATATATATATATATATATATATATATATATATATATATATATATATTTATATATATATATATATATATATATATATATATATATATATATATATATATATATATAAAACATTGAAATCTATGTTGGGGCAACGTCTGTGTCTTTTATTCCCCTACCTACCGTAGACCTTATCAGTTCTCTCCAAACCTTTCTGTCTTGCAAGGTCTGCGCCCTATCTTACCATGCACAAACCAGGTGGCGCTACGCTCCAGTCTGCCTCAGTGTATTTTGGTACCTCACTCTATGCTCATGAGTTAGGGACAGCATAAGCAACAATGAAGGGAACTGGTCTACCCACCTTGTAAAAGTTGGATCTAGAATGGTAAAGTCTCTCACTACCCGTCGCTTGCGCAAACAAAATTATTTGTTTACCCATCTTGTCGAGGAAGGCACATCAGCCTTATCAGCGATTAAACAAATTCGCTGGGCGATTTTAATGCTAATCCATAGCCTGATGTCGGGCACACCCGAAATTTTCCAACATGACTGTCGGTTAATATTATCTCATCCGTCTCCTTTTCTAGCAGGGATGAACGGGTAAACAAACAGACATGACGACTTATCACTGAGAGGATTGTAAGATGATTTGAAAGCACAAAACATCTGCTTGATAGAATGAAAACAAAAGGGCCAACCGCGGAAATGCTAGTAATTTAGTACACACAAAAATGTAACTAAATACTGCCGTAGAGGAAAAGAGATCGACCCAATAATTCTGTGACACGTGTATAGGGCAATATCTTATGTTGTCATGTAGTAATGTTCTACATGAGATTGTGGGGGATAAACCCCTACCAATATCAGACGCCTTTTTGATGGTTGATTTGGCATGAAAATGCTAAAGTAGACTGCTCCTGATTGTATCTCTCTTCAACGAAGCGATATGGGTGCGTGGGTGAAAATTTCGCTTATAACAAACAGCTTTGTAAGACTACTTCACTGACTTCCAATTTCGTCAAGGAGAAATCATAGACAGCCAGGAACATAGAATATTAGGACCCCAGTATAGGACAGGCTGTAGGACCGGAAGTGAAATCTAAAATTAGAAGGGAGTAACTCCAGTCATCAGTTTGCGCCTTAAGTTCTCGGATCCTACTTCAAGTGCACATAGATAGACAACTAACCCACCTGAAGAGCCGGCATCTTAAATCAATTGCCCGATAATAATCGACCGTTTCCTTTGCAAAAAGTCTGTGTTCGACCGATAATCGGGTTTGTGGTACATGTTGCCAGCAGTCAACGTTAAACACCAACATCAAGCAGGTCTTGAAGACGCTTGTAAACCCTTGTAGTTATCTCTGCCTTAATGCATGAGACGTCCTTTTATGAGCACCCTTATTTATTTTAAATCCTGTTTAATTCATAAGTGATTATTAATCCTGTTGATTTGTGTGACAAACCGTCTGAACATGCTCTTTTGTGTGATCTCTCACACCCTCAGCCCTCCGGCAGTATCCGTTCTTTTTCTTCATTTTTCTCACTCATCGCTTTTATTTGGCATAAATCATGCCTTTTCATTCGTTATTTTCACTATTTTGCTCTATTCTGGACATAGCATGGTGAAGTCTCTAACACGCCACTCCCCTATGACAGTATTTGCTATGGGAGTAATTCGTATCTTATTGTTTGCCACTCCTCAGACGTGTTTCCGTTCTGCCAGCTGAACTGTGGTATTATCGTAACAATACCCAGTCGTCAGACCGGTCACCTGCTTATCTCTTTGAATCCGTCTGGCCACCTGTGGAAACGTGTCGGTCCAACGTCTGACCGCATTGGAAAGCTGTTGATCATGTTGACACAAGCTTGTATTGTGCTACTATGAAAGAAGACAACACTGTCTGACCAGACATATGTCTGGCGGAGGCACGCAGATAAAGGAGATAATTAGATAATCTGTCGGGATAGACATCTGGGAGGAAAACATTACGCCAGGAAAACACGGTCACAATATTGTGGTAGACAGAGGTGCGCCAGAAGTCTTGTGTAACGATTTGACATCACTGTTGTAAGAGGCTACGCGTGTATATTAAAATTAATATTTTCAAATTCGCGTGGGATGAGTAATGATAAACTTCCCCACACAAACAGTGCTAGATAGATTTGATTGGTTCGCCAGAAGCTACCATGGATTGATTGGAACATTCAGCAGGAAACACAGCTGGGATTTGAAACTCCGGATTGTGAGATATACTGTAGAAATTAGACACAGAACAGACAGACTGCATCGCAGCGTTAACGAAGCACCTCCGAAAAAAAGCCAGAGGAAAGAGGATAGGACTTACAATTCCACAACTATAAGTACCAGATCGAGTATTGGGCAACTTTGGAATTCACAAGTAAACCCTCCATTTTAATACAAGACTGGAAACTTGGGAATTTTATCACAAGGAGTCAGAGAGGAATTGTATCACAAGTTTTTCCAAGCAGGATTCATAGAACACCAGCTGTCAGAGGAATTAACTCATATTTCGCAGACCCAGTCATAAGAGGAATTATACAAACAGTTTTCCCAGGCCAGGAATTTGGAGAACACTAGCCGTCAGAGGAACTAACTCATATTTCTCAGACCAAGTCATAAGAGGAATTATACAAACAGTTTTCCCAGGCCAGGAATTTGCAGAACACTAGCCGTCAGAGGAATTAACTTATATTTCCAGACCTAAGTTATTCGAACAGCATCTAACTAAAGGGCTGTGGGTCCATTCTAATCTGTGCCAGGAGAAGTGTGTATTCCAAAAATTTTGGGGTAAGTGTAAACAATTTATTTACTAAGGTAAATTCTACAGGTTTCTTGTTAAGTGGTTATATATGAGGCTGGCAACCTCAACATATGAAAATAGTATATTCATGAACAACAACAGCAACAGCTGGTGATTGTTTCTGACTAGTCGTGCGGGAAACCCGACGGGAGTAGCGACGAGTAATGAGTGATAATTACATCACAGGTGCCTAAAGTTTATAGAATCATTTTGTGAGATTTATATACCTTTTTAATTGTAATTCAGTTAAATCATCATTCATGCACTCCAGACGCACTTTCCTAGTTGACACCCAGACGGATATTGGTGAATTTTCATCATATTTCCTGAGTTACATTGTATGCTCGGGAATTTAATTCTTCTGAGAGGTTAACATTGGTGGGTGGAGCGCATGAAAATGGGCCTGTTAGTTTGCGGAGAACAAATGTACTCAGCAGAAGGCATTTGTTTCTGTCTATTTGTCACAGTTCGTGGTTACAAGACATCAGACTTAAGTACTGGAAGTAAAATCGCCACTAGTATGAGAGAAGAGTATCACCACCAACCGCCTACAGTGGACGAATTGAGTGAAGTTCCCTCATCACCAAGAAGTGACGAAAACCACGGCTGCAGGATTCATTTGGAGCTAAGTTTTATGTAACAGGCTACAGCAAAAATCAAAGACATTCTACAGCCTATTCTAAACCTCAATGAGGAAACTTTAATTTCAATTTTTACCCAAATTTCCATATTTATTTTCCCATGTTACAGACTAATTGACTATTAAATTTGTTGTATGATATTTTAAACAAAACAATAATAGTTGATTCAGTTTATGTGTGCAAGAGCAAACGTATGAGCCAGTTTTTTTCAAGATAAATACACACACACATATATATATATATATGCAGCGTTTGTTCTTGACTTCTGGGAATATCTTGTGAAGACTCCCCTAAGGTAGAAACGCCATTCATTTTCTGTCTACATCTTTGCCAAGAGTAATCTTGCGCGAAGATAGATACCTTGGACGAACTTCTTTTAGATACGCTTGCGTTGTGACCATTAGTGGACCACTACTGCAATACAAGGGGAGGCAATCCCGTGACAATTTGTAACTTTGAAACTATAGTTGGATCAATCCTTATTGAGTGAATTTTATGTCTGCACCCGCATAACTCATATTGCGTTAAATACATAACCATATAGAACTATACAATGAATAGTTGCTGAATCACCTTCCTGTGATGGGGCCGTAAAGACGCCCCCTTCATGTTCAAGGCATATTTATCGCACAAATATTTTCGATGTGCGCGCAGCATGCTGGGATGTGAAGAGTCTGACTCAGTAGAAGATTTATTACTAGGCCATAATAAAGCCTAAGAATTAGTGGTGGTGTGTTATATTTGATAGTCATGTGTTATATTTGATAGTTGTGGGCCATATCTGTGTTTTCGTGCCCAATAGAGCAATAAAGGCGAGTGTTATTTAAGTGGCCAAATTAATGCGCGCATCGCACTAAGTTAAGTGATTCGTCCTAGGGTCTATATAAGAAGGGCCTAGCCAGCGAGCGAGCCTCTCTCGTTTTGCGTGTCACCCCAAAGAAACCAGAAAACAAGAGTCGATCTACAGTATAGATGCCTTGAACACGTGAGCTATAATTGTTAGCGTATTTTGTAGAAATTAGCATTAGTGTTCTGTAATTCTGAAATTATATTCAGCGTGAGGCTGTTTTAATGGTTAATGAAATAAATAGATTGATGTGTTTCCAGCACCTTATAATTTAGTCTTGAAATATAAATGAGTGAAAATAATATGCGTGGATTGATTTTAATAGTGTAAGTCCAAATCACAGATGTGAGAGTTTTAGTAGCAATTATTTCATCCATCAGACCAGGCAAATATAGTATGAAAGTATTTCATACATGAAACCAGGCAGAGAAGCGATCTATTACTGTGATTTAGATAATATTAACTTGTTAGCAAAATAGCAAGATGGCAGCTACGTGTTGATGACCATGCGTAAAAGAAGGCGCCAAGGAGTCTGCATTTAACACTCTTAGTTATCGGGAGCCGCGCTAGCGTAGTGGTTAGAACACCGCTCTGGCGACCGGGTGATCCAGGATCAAACCCGGGTGACGGCATTTGAGGATTTTTCGTCGACCGGGATTTGGACCGGATTAACTCGAGACCTGGCGAGGACATTTGAAGGAGTGTCGTCGACCAGGGATTGGCGACTCCTGAGCCGACCCAGCTGTAATGGGTACCTCCAAAATCGGAGAGTATTTGCCTGAATGGCGAGGGACACCTGTCTCTGTACAAGAAAAAAAGGAATACTCACGTAAAATCAATGTCAGGTTAGACATAAAATAATAACCTGAGATTTCGCCTCGAGTGTTAGCGGGCGTAAAAAAAAAAAAAAAAAAAAAAAAAAAAAAAATTCAAATAGTTATCAAACCTACAATGTTACGCTATTTTATATGGTGTGAATTGACACGTGGGCGAAGGCAGATTAAATGTAATTTTCTTCAGTAATAGAAGAAATAGTTTTCGTGTTAAATCTCCTTTAAGGTGATGAATTTAGTTCTAGTTGTTAAGTCAAGAGTAATTTTATTTTGTTCTTTAATGAAAGAGTAATTTAGTGTATTTCACGTTTGTTGATAATTCTACTGTATATCTTTAGTGGGTTACTTTGAGTGAGGTGAAAATATGTATTTAGATTTCTGGAGAGCGCGAGGCCACTCCTTGGGGCGTAAGGCACTTTGAGACAGGCGTTTCTCTGTTTGCTCCTTGCGGAGCATAGAAACACCAATGCGGCTGGTGTCCATTACAGGCCCACAAGAAGCATTTTTATGCTATTGCAGTGGTTGTTTCTGTAACAATGTGTTTTATATGATGAGTTCCCAATCTCATCAGGGGGTCATTTACGACACGCTTGGGCCAGGCGCACCAGTCGTCACTTACGACATGTTCAGAGGGCAGTGTCGAATATTGAGATGGATCAGTTGCGAGGTGGTGGTTTATTCTCATTATTGAGAGTATTTGTTGTACATATTGTTTAATTCTATTTGATACATATTTTATTATTATTTAATGATGGTTATGTGTAGAATGGTTTGTGAGAGCCGTGGGCTCACTTGCAGATATATATCTCTCTTCTCCGCGCCTGAGGGAGTATGGGGCCACCAGTGTGGTTTGCCTCCGCATGAAGCATTCAGATGCTCTTGCAGTAGTGGTTTCGGTAGCAACCTATATTACACGGTGAGATTGCCAGCCTCATACACAACACCATATTAGTATCGCTAGACGACATGCATGAGTGTGTGTGTGTGTGATAGTTGGGTGTGTGCTCTTGCAGTAGTGGTTTCGGTAGCAACCTATGTTACACGGTGAGATTGCCAGCCTCATGCACAACACCATACTAGTCGCATTGGACGACACACATGAGTGTGTGCGTGTGTGATAGTTGAGGGTGTCAGGTGGCGTGGAAGGACTGTTTGGCAGGTGAGAGTATCATTATTTAACCATGATTTTAACTAGTCGTTGCTTTGTTTGCTTCTTCAGATTAGCAATCGAGCACAGGCTGGGTGTTTGTTTGGTGTTTGGTTTGTTGGTTTATTTGTTTAATGTTTGCTTCAGTGTGCTCTTAATGTCACTGATAGGGTTGTAAAAATAAATACAGCCCCTGCCTTAAGAATCAGAGTTTTATTGTTGAATCGGGTCGGTTGCGAGTGTGAAAAGAGAGTGATCACATATCACAACAGCATCATCACCATCTCGCCCACCCTATCACATTCCGATGGTGGATAAAAAAAACGAGTCAAAAATTACATCATAGAAGGAGTGGGAGAATAAAAAGTTCATGACGGGTTAGATGATCTCAGTTGTTGTGCTTGCTTTTCTTTGAATCCTATGAAGTCCCCTTAAGTAGAAGCATCATTCTTCTATTTATATCTCTGCCAAGAGTAATCTTGAGCGAAGGTTGATACATTTGAATACCCTCATCATTATACTCTACGTTTGACTATTGTTGGACCACTACTGCGGAGAAGGGGCGCAGAAATTTCCATGAGGAAATAATTCCAATTATCCCACAGAACACGCATGTTTGAAACAATTGGCAGACATTCAGAATGAAGACACAACACCCCTTCCGATTGGAGCCCTGCTTAACATCGTAACAAACAAATGCGGGGTAAGACAGGCAATATAACCTGACACTTCAGCCAGGCTCGAACACTGTGAAAATTCACTCGCGTCAAGAAGACAACCAGACCTTGCCAGAGTTAAGACTAAGATCAGCTTTCATTTAACGGACCGGACTTGTTTGAAATCCCAGGATAACACTAACATTATTAACGAGGAACACTGGAATCTGAGGAAACTGAAACACAAGTCAAAGTGGGAACTTATTGTTAAAGTAACAACACTCCACTGTAAGAGGCCTCTATACGTGCCTTTATTTCTCTGAGCCAGCAGTCTGTGAGCCTAAAAATTGGCGTAAGTTATACATTTTGAATTCTATATATTTTCATTATTAACATCTGAATGGGAGAAGATCGACTACCACGACAAGCATGGGAAACAAAGAGCCAGGGATCCAGACCCCCAGGACGACCCAGAGTCCGCTGAGAGGACAACATTAGACAATCTTTGAAGGACCGAGGACTAGAATGGAACCAGGCCAGGAGGAAGACAGCCGATAGGATAGTCTGGCGCTCTCTCTCTTCCAAACCTCTACAACTCATGGTAGAAGAGGAACGACTAAGTAAGTAAGCAAGTAACATCTGAACTAAAACGTATGTTTTGACATGTGAAGATTAATATGTGAAAATTGCTAGTGGATGGTCAAGTCATTTGAGGCTGGCAACCTCAGCATATAGAATGATGATTTCATGAACCACCACTGCCAGTCCTTGTGACTGCTTTACTGCGAGTTTCTTATAAGGAACCAAAAGCAGAGGTAGTCCCAAGTTCCTTATGGAGCAGGGAGGGAATGATAAAAGGATTGATGTACATACTTGTTATATTATTAACCTTTTCAACCAGTGTAAATGTAAAACATATTCCCTCTAAATGTAATGAAAGTTTCAACCTTTTCAAGCAGTGTACATGTAAAACGTATTCACTCTAAATGTAATGAAAGTTTACAACCTTTCAAACCGATGTAAATGTAAACATATTCAAACTATATTGTTAACATTTGAAACTAAAGTTAAATATAAAACTATTCATTTTAAATGTAAAGATAGTTTTTCGCCCACTGGATTAAGATTAGTTCTCAAAGAGGGTAAACATTATGAAGATAGATGGGATGGTGGAATAGGAAGATGGGGACACATAAGTGTGTGTCGGGAAACTCAGTACTCAGGGGGTATTTGTTTCTCTTCTTTTACCATACTAGTTGGTGGTACCAGTTGAGGGTACTATTTCTGGAACAAGTGAGAGTATAAGTGGCCTGAAGTCGACGCTAGACAACATCATCAGACGGGTCTTAGAGACGCGGGACCAGCTTTGCAGTTACTCCCTGATTTTACTTGGAACGTGCTGCAACTCTTAATCTTGACCAGGAACGTGAGCAATCCAGTCATCTTTCTGCGAAGAACTAAAACGCCAGTGGGAGCAGAAACCTCATTGGCAGATAAGTAGTCAAATAAAAGCTGCCAAGTGAAACTTTCCCTTATATAATTCCTCATTAACATCATATGATGATGATCAATTTTTGTTAATGAATATTCAATTTTTAATAATTGTTAAAACCTAAGTGATTATTACATTTGTTATTTGTATCTATCCAAATTTAAAGTTGATTTAATCATTTTGAATGTGTTGTATCCGTATGTCTCAGACAATTTCTTAAATACACTCAGTCAGCGCTACTAAATAATAATAAGAGTAAATTCGCTGAATTAACTAAGCTGGGGGCTTGTACGAGCTAATTACATAATCCTTCACAAAAGTTGTCGGCAGATACTAGAGTTAACGTGCTCAGCTAATGCAGCATTGTTCTCAATATCTTGTGAATACTACCTGGAGCTATGTAGTGAGTTGTTAAACATGTTAAGTAACAACAGAAATATCAAGACCTTATACGGTCAATGTAGTTTGAAAGTACCATGTTGTCACGGGTTGTCTCCCCTTAGCTCTGCATTAGTGGTCCAACGGTGGCCAAAACTCAAGAGTACCTGAAGTGGGTCTTTAAAGGTGTCTACCTTTGCACAAGATTACTCTTGGCAGAGTTGTAGATAAAAGGATAATGATGTTTAACAACTCACTACATCACAGATCTATCACTTACAATCTCCTCTAAGATGTTACTTTCTCGTAGTTGAGTATTACAGCAAAGTCAATCTGCCTGAAGTGTTATATCATTTCCTGCGTCTTAATCTTTAATAAAGTGGCTATCTTCCGACATCACAATGAAATCAGTCATGTATCAACGGTTGTTATCTACCTTACCCGACAAAAGTCTGGGTTAACAATAAGAATGTCGCTGAATGTACATTCTTAATCCGCCTGGTTAGCGATTAAACAAACAAACAACCATGTCAACGTGGCTGCAAAACAAGTAAAGAAGTCAGGTATCCGTAGGGAATGACAAGATATGATAAGACAACCATGGTCGATGAGAGCAAAAAATTCGATAAGGAGCGGTTGAGAAAAGAAGGAAGGGAACAGGCGAGAGTTGAAGGAGGTAACAGAAAAATGTAACGATCGAAGATTTGACTTGTCACAATGCTAATGATACCACTAGCTATATGCTTTTTTTAAAAAAATTATCTCCACAGATTCTTCTCATATAACCACACCTCTGCAGCAAAGTAAGTAAATTTATTTGCACGAGAAAGAGAGAGAGAGAGAACGAACGAACGAACTTTATTTTCAAAGGGTTTAGAATTGGGCACGCAGGCCCGTCTAACATTCTGCCCTTCCTTTCTCTCGTCTTCCATACTGAATCCATTTATTCTCACATGTATCTTAAATAATACTTAAATAATAAAATAACAATAAAATACAATAAAATAAAATCCCAACATTGTAACAGTACAATAACAGTTACACAGATTTACAGTACCTTATCATAAATAATACAAAACAGGACACAATTATCTTTAAAACCTACATATGATGTTTGTGACGGGTCGGTGGTGGTGGTGGTGTTGGTGTTGCGATTCCTTGGTTATGGTATTATTTATTGAATAGTAAAGTCACTCTTTAGACGTATCAATGTTGGTTATAAATGGTTAGCTCTGGGCATCAGAACATCCCTTCGACGTTCTGATTTGCATAGTCTATAGTATTTGATTTCCCTTGTGGGAGAGTTATCGTGCTGACAAAGGTAAACACCAACAGCTGTAGAACCGAACCCGAAACGTAAATAAAGGATCAAGCCTTCTGCTTAGAGTCCACATGTATTGAGATTCATACAAAAACGATAATCGACATTCACAAAGGTTTCATGTACAATTCAGCGTAACAATTGAATTCCAAATAATATCAGTAAGTATCCGTCCGTGTCAAAACAATATGTCAGATGAACATCGTGGCTATATACGTGCGCTGTTGTAGTCAACAGCCAGAAATGAGCACATGAGTTCTTGACATCTACAATTTGAATCATAATACGATTCTCCTTCCATTATTAGTTTAATTTAATTAATCTCATGCTTAGATTAATTTCCGAACTGACCATGAAGTCTACATCGATTCATCTATATAATATAGGCTATATACTCAGCCTTATTTCCTTGGAAGAAATACAAGACACGACCTTCTTGCTTGACGGATAGCGTAACAAAGGCCCTGTAACCAAGTCACCCGGCGTGACCTTCCCAACGCGAATGCGTCATAATCTCCGCATATATTTCGCGTTCACTATACCGTAAAATATCGACATATTCTATAAATATTAATGACCCCTAAACGTTGCGCATGGGTAAACCCCAGCAGACGCCGTCATTTAAAATAACACCGTAACAGATTTCCTGTCAGACGGGGGCAAAAAAAAAATCTATTAAATAGATTTTTTTTTGAACAATATTAATCAAATTATCAAAAATTTAACAAAACCCGACGTATGACCTACGATGTTCTATCTAGAACAGTGTCGCGGTCATGTCAGTAATATATTATAATAAAATCAACGTCATATCATACATATACCTTATATTAAACAAGGAAATGTTACTGTCACTAACTAATTAACTAATTAATTTGTTGTATGTATAGACTAACTAATAATGTGAGGTGTTATTAAAATTATTCTAACTAACTAAAATTAAAATAATTAATTATAATATGTACGTATGGTACTAACTAATTAATATCTAATTGAAGAAAATGAGAAATAGAATAAGAGAGTAAAAGAAATAAAAATTGAGAAGTACGGACAATTGAAACCAAATATTAAAGTATACATTAAATTAGCATGCGTGTGAAAATGAAGTGTAAGGATAGATACCTAATTAAATTAACGCAATCAGAAGAAAAGAATAGAAAAAATTCATACATTTTAACTATATATATGAAATGTCATAATGTAATATCTATTACCTTAATAATTACACTAATTAAAAGGTTTAATTGGTGTGATATTCTTTTGTTTCATCTTTTCTTAGTATATTTTATTTTTTTTATTTCATCACACTTTGACTTTATTATGTATTATATACTAATTTAATAACTAGAAAATTTAATAATATTGGACATGAAGATCCAATCGTAGTTACCTCCTGTTAAATTGTATGAAAGTTCATTAAGACACAAGGTTCATATTATCAAATTATGATTTGATTATCCATTCATCGTTAGTTCCTTTATTAAACTTTGAAAGTAAATTGACTAAGTCATCAGCGTATCTGTCCTTTCTACATTAGAGATTGTTCCTTTTTAACAGTTTTCAATCGAAATGAGTGATACTCAAAGTGGAATTGAAGTTCAAATTTTCAAACGATCCGTAAAACTTGATATTTTGATCACAATAGTTTATTTCGAAATGTCCTTATTTAGGTAGGAAGTCCAACTGAATTGTTGTATATTCTGACTTGATATCAATACCGTTCATTGCAAATGTAATGCTTGACTAGTCAGAAAATTTTCTTGAAATTGTAATATTCATTCAGAATCCGTAGGATGTCTGGACAACGTGTCGGCTATGACGTTTTCAGTTCCAGGTATCGACTGTATCTCGAACTCGTAGGGTTGCAACGTAATAGCAAATCGTGCAAGTTTAGCACTTTTATGGTTTGAGCGACGTAATGCTGCCACTGATTTCTGATCAGTCTGGATCAGGAATGGAGATCCCAGCAAAAACTTTTCCAACTTGGTAATTGCCCAGATTACGGAGAGCAATTCTCGGTCCACAGTGGAATATTTCGTCTCCGGAGGTTTCAGTTTGCGTGAGATATACATTACAGGGTGAAGGACATCATCATGATATTGCAGTAGACATGCCCCGAGTCCGTAATTACTCGCATCTGTACGTAGAACAAACTTTTTAGAAGCATCTGGTAATCTTAAAACAGGTGGGCATGAAAATATTTTTAAGATAGTGCGAAAAGTTTTGTCACATTCGTCGGTCCAATTTATCCTTAAAGGCATGTTCTTCTTTAGTAACGAAGACAGGACAGCCGTGATGGATGATAGGTGAGGTACAAATCTGCTATAGTATTGGATTAAACCTAACAGACTCCTAACCTGTTTCTTCGTTTGAGGAACAGATAAATTTAATATTTTAGAAACCGTACTGGGAATTGTTTGGATACGTCCCGATCCCATAATGTACCCCAGGAATGTTATCTCATTACACGCTATTTGAATTTTAGTTGGTTTAGCGGTTAAATTGTTATCCCGCAATATTTCCAAAACTGATTTAAGACCCAAAAAATGTTCCTCAAATGATGAACTAAACAAACATATGTCGTCAATATAGGTAATTATATCTGATCTACCTGCTAAAATTTTTCGCATCATGCGAATAAAGGTAGCTGGAGCATTCATTAGCCCAAAAGGCATCACGATCCACTGGTAAAGACCTTGTGGAGTTGAGAATGCTGTGTAGTATTTGGCTCTTTCGGTTAGTGGAATCTGCCAATAACCTTTAGTTAAGTCAATTTTAGTGAAAAGTGTAGCATTGGATAGACGAGGAAGTAAATCGTCAAGGATAGGATGTGGTTCGCTATCCGGTACTGTCTGCGCATTAAGTTTCCTATAGTCAACACATAAACGTATGTTGTTGTCCTTTTTCCGGACAATGACTAAAGGAGAAGAAAATGGAGATGTACTAGTCTCAATAATACCCAATGATATCATCTGTTTGAGTTCCTGAGATGTCTTACTCAGAAAATGTAGAGGTACAGAATAAGGATGAACACGAATTGGTGTATCATCGTTAAGAATAATATCGTGACTAATTACAGATGTGCAACCCGGTACATCAGTTAACACATCTGGGAAAGATTGTAGAAGATCAGCAACGCGTTGATGCTGTTGCGGTGTAACCGTAGAAGAAATGGTCACATCACGCCAAGATTCAGTAGATTGGACAGTAAGTACAGGTAAAGGCATCTGCACTTCAGGAAAAGAAGATTCTTCCTCCTGTATAACAGATAGATTAGAATAATGACAAGTAGATACAGTATTGTCATCTAATTCATGAAAAATTGACTGTAAGTGTATAGGACGTGTATGAAATTGCTTGAGCATATTAATATGGAATATCTTTCTGTGTCCCTTGATATCTAAGACGTAATCAACGTCTGAAATTTTATCAGTAACCTTATAAAGACCAGTCCATGAGATCAATAACTTATTGTTATTGTGAGGGAGTAATACATAAGCCTCATCGCCCGGGAATAATTGGCGTAATCGTCTAGAACGATTTTGTATAGATCGAGCCTTAGCTTTTGCAGCCTCAGAAGAAGCTGTTGCCAATTGGCAAGACTCAATAATATTATTTCGAAGATTAATTACATACTCATAAGATGACTGAGTGTCCTGAGTCATCTCTGCATCAATTAATAAATCTTTTATTAGTCCCATAGGACCTCTCGGAGGGGCACTAAAAACTAACTCAAAGGGAGAGAAGCCAGTTTGTTCATGTGGCACCTCTCGGTAAGCAAATAGGACAGCTGGGAGTGCTCTGTCCCAGTCCTGAGGGTGTTTAACAGTAACCTTATGTAAAAGTTGCTTAAGCGTACGGTTAAGTCTTTCAACTGCACCGTTACTCATGGGATGATAAATACTACTCAAATTCCTATCAATGTTCCAGGTTTTCATTACCTCCTTCATGGTATCGGATATAAACTGCGACCCATGATCAGATAATAATTTTCTAGGAAACCCTATTCTAGAGAAAATTAGATGTAATGCATCAGCTACATCTGTGGTAGTGGTTGTCTTCAATGGAATGGCTTCTGGCCATCGTGTGCATAAATCAATGCACGTGAGAACAAATCTATGTCCTCTCGCAGATGGTAGAAGTGGACCAATTATATCTATGGCCATCTTGTCAAAAGGTCGTACTGAGATATCGCAAGCCTGAATAGGCGCCGTGTGAAAAGCTCCACGTGCTTTCACTTCCTGGCACGTAGTACAAGAACGTACATACTGCGAAATATCACGTGACACTCCTGGCCAAAAGAATGAAGATAATACTCGAGATCGTGTTCGAGTATATCCCATATGTCCTGCACACTGCGAGTCATGCGCGTGTTGAAGAATGTACCGTCTAAAAGCAGCCGGTACCATCACTTGTTGTTTTACCAGTGATTTATCACTAAAACATCTAATTAGTATATCATTTTTCATAATAAACCAATGTTTGTTCTTATTACCTGAAGTTAAATTATCAACCTTATTAACTAGGTTAAAAAATTTATTTAGAGATTTGTCATTTTTTTGTTTGTTAGCAAATGATTCCCTGTCAATAGGTGAATTGACCTCAATATCCTCCTGTTTTTCTGCATCCATCTTATTATCATTGACACTCTCCATGAGCATAGTCTGAGCTCTAGTTGTCACGGCGTTTCCAGTGCATAGATTGTGTCTCTCCCATTCAATAATATCTTCTGGTGAACAATCCTTGCTGCCGTGTATGCGACCCACCATAAGGTCTGCTATTGGCTTTTTCAGCATGCATACCTTCACGTTACCTGTGAAAAAAGGTGTGTTAACATGGATAATAGCTGTGGGGTAAAACTCAATAGTTCCCCCAAAAGTCATGCAACGGACATATTCCCCCATTGCACAGCTAGGATGTACTAGCGACTGTCGCACTCCAATGGTTGTGGACCCCGAGTCTCTCAATACAGAAACTACAGAACCGTTTACTATCCCTCTGTTAAAAATCAGAGAGCCTGTTCCATCATTGGCTGCAAGACCTACTTCTGGTGTAATGTGTCCGCAGTTTAGCACTGTCTCCTTTGCCTTCTGAAAAATAAGATTGCATTGTGGGCAACTATTTGCCACGTTATAATTTATAGCAAAGCATGCAGCAGAAGAATTCATTGTATTATCGTTAGGTGGAACCTGAACCTTAGGGGTGATATCATTTGTAACTGCTGCCCCGGTATTATGGTTATAATGTGAAGATCCACGAGAATGAGAACGATTACGAGAATAATTATTTGAATTATCTCGTTGACGTCTATTATAATTTTTATCTCGATGTCTCGAGTTATAATTATCGCTATTCTTCCAATTGTTACCATTATTATATTGATATGACCGATTATAACTTGAGTTACGAGGATTACTGTTGTGTCTTGACTGAGGTGAATAATTTCTGGTTTGTTGTCTTCCTCTATTAAAGTTATTGTTAAAGTTATTCTGTCCCTTATGAAAATTAATGTCATAGTTTCCTTTGAACCTACCTCTGTCCACACTGTGTGTTCTAGGTTTGTTATGATTATGATATGCCATATTGGAGGCTACAGGAAGAGGTTCTCTTATCAACGAGCCAGAAATATTAGCATTCGGATGTGCTGTGCAGTAATTTAAAGAAATTTTTTCTAAATCATCAATAGTTTCTGGTTTTCTTTCTTGCAGATAAGCAAAGAATGGTGAGCTGACAGAAGATAATACTTTATCCCTCAATAATAAATCAACTAATTTGTCGTAAGATTTGTTGACACCTGCCAGTTCAACCCATCTGTTAAAAGTATTGCGTATGTTAGCAATAAAACCTGTGAAATCTTTATTGTTATCTGGCAACAAACTTTTGAAACGTAATCTACATGCCTCTTCGTTCAAGTGGAAACGACGTAATAACAACGTCTTAATGGCCTCATAATCTGTGGCTAATGTAGGATCAATGTTTTGTGCTGCACTTGCAGGTTCGCCATCCAGAAATTCCTTAAGTTTAAGTGCCCATGCAGTTTTGTCAAGGTTATTGACCTTACATATATCCTCAAAGCGCGCCAGCCACGATGAAAGGTCGTCCACGTGTAATTTGAATGGTGGTAATTTAAAGTAATAATTGCCCTTAAGTCGGGTGGATGAAGATCCAGATTGAGCATTATCATTTTGGCTTGCTGCAGCACTCTGCGAATTAAGTTTTGCTGTTTCCAATTTAAGCCGTTGCAATTCCATTTCTTGCTGCAGTATGATTTCTTGTCGTTTCAATTTATTCTCTTCTTCAATCCGTAGGATTTCATCTCTTGCTATCTTTCTTTCTTCTTCTTGTCTTAATTCTTCTCTCTCTGCTTTAGCAATAGTTTTCTTTTCAGCCTCTTTTCTTTCAAGTTCTTCCATCTCTGCCTTAGCAATAGCTTTCCTTTCAGCCTCTTCTGCCTTATGGTTCGCAAGTTGTTGTTCCGCAAATTCCAGGAGTGCCTCTCCCTTTTTATTACAATCTTTTCCAATTTTAATGAAATGGTCCAAGGTCAGCATTCTTGGAGTTTAATTATTTAAGTATTCAATTACTTATGTATTGTAATCACCAATATAATCTATGTCGATAATTATAATTACTCAACGAATGAATAATTATTATAAGAAATTGCAATATTCCTGTATTGTTATGTATAATTTCCACAATCTATAATATTTTGTAAAAATATTATATATATATACTCACTGATATCTTATCATAAATAGTTATGATAGTTAGTTATATAAGCTGCTGAAATTATATCAAGCGCTTAATATTAATATTTAATAATTATGTGTATTATCCCCAAATAATTAGTCTTAATTGTCACTAAGTTCACAATATAGTACTGAGAAAGTGTACTAATTTATATTAAATATGTATTAATATGTTATAAAGTTTTAATAATTAATCATTATATATTATGCCATAATCATGAGGCATAAAGTGCATTGCCCATTTCTAGGACCACTACTGCAAATATGTGCAAAGTCCCTAATTCCTCATCAAAGCTGATAAAAATTTAATCATATTCATCTACACTATTATTAATGAAGAAATTATAGCATTAATATTAAATTATAGAAGGATGAAATGAATACAAACAATACAATGGGTTAACCAAGGATTACGAAACAGTATTACCATACGACAAGACATTTTCACAATAAAAAATGCATTAATAACTAAGTGGTATAAAACGGAAGTGAGAGATTAAGAATGAACTGAATAGAAAGTTAAGCTGTGTACGTAACAAATAGTGACGTCACAGGACTCATTTGACGTTAATACAATACATTTAATTAAAATTAAAGATAGCTAGATCAGAATAAACAAGATAGATTACGAACATAAGACTGTAAATGAATAAAAATAAGAACCAAATACACATGAAAACACCAGTTATAACATGACTATACACCTAACATGCAAAGTGAATTAATGCAAGTCCGAACCAAACGATCACCGATAATGATAATTCGACGCTTTCTTCGCGAGGTGCTATTAATTCACAGCCTTAGGAACATTCAGAATGAATATCGGCATCCTGAGAGCCATTTTATTCATTCCGAACCGCCGCCCAACCATACCCGCTACATGAAGAGGACAGGAACATTATTTAACATGGATACAACGAAAAAAGAACATGGCATTATTTGGACAAACAGGACGAAATATTTTAACCTTTAAAATTAGTGACTTATCTTGTTTTGGCGGTAATATCGTACATTATATGCTTCGCCGACAGACTTGAGAGCTTGTTTGTATCATTGAATACGTTGACAATATGCTTCATTTGATGTTTGAAAGCTGCAAATAAATTTGTTTGAAGGACATTGTCAGCTGATGGCTTTTCCAACCGTTCATACTGTCGTCAAGGGCATGACGTCACCGGTGTTTATGCAAATAATGTCCATTTCCGCTCGAAAGGAAAAATGTCTTATTTTTTTGTGGTTCGTTCTTTTGAAAAATTTCAAAACCACTAATGGCCACCAGTTGTGACGAGTCGGTGGTGGTGGTGGTGTTGGTGTTGCGATTCCTTGGTTATGGTATTATTTATTGAATAGTAAAGTCACTCTTTAGACGTATCAATGTTGGTTATAAATGGTTAGCTCTGGGCATCAGAACATCCCTTCGACGTTCTGATTTGCATAGTATATAGTATTTGATTTCCCTTGTGGGAGAGTTATCGTGCTGACAAAGGTAAACACCAACAGCTGTAGAACCGAACCCGAAACGTAAATAAAGGATCAAGCCTTCTGCTTTGAGTCCACATGTATTGAGATTCATACAAAAACGATAATCGACATTCACAAAGGTTTCATGTACAATTCAGCGTAACAATTGAATTCCAAATAATATCAGTAAGTATCCGTCCGTGTCAAAACAATATGTCAGATGAACATCGTGGCTATATACGTGCGCTGTTGTAGTCAACAGCCAGAAATGAGCACATGAGTTCTTGACATCTACAATTTGAATCATAATACGATTCTCCTTCCATTATTAGTTTAATTTAATTAATCTCATGCTTAGATTAATTTCCAAACTGACCCTGAAGTCTACATCGATTCATCTATATAATATAGGCTATATACTCAGCCTTATTTCCTTGGAAGAAATACAAGACACGACCTTCTTGCTTGACGGATAGCGTAACAAAGGCCCTGTAACCTAGTCACCCGGCGTGACCTTCCCAACGCGAATGCGTCATAATCTCCGCATATATTTCGCGTTCACTATACCGTAAAATATCGACATATTCTATAAATATTAATGACCCCTAAACGTTGCGCATGGGTAAACCCCAGCAGACGCCGTCATTTAAAATAACACCGTAACAATATTATGTAATTATTTAAGAACATAACTAAATTAGGGTG
The DNA here is from genome assembly GCA_024509875.1 of Oreohelix idahoensis. Lineage (NCBI taxonomy): Eukaryota > Metazoa > Mollusca > Gastropoda > Stylommatophora > Oreohelicidae > Oreohelix > Oreohelix idahoensis. The sequence goes on from JAMPIV010013122.1 coordinate 112,097, forward strand.
GCATATAATCTGCACTCATGATGTATTTGAAAAGTCTGTGATTGAATGAATATGGACTAAGCGTTTTTTTAAAGTCGTGTGGAAGATTATTCCACAGATGAGCAGCAGAAAAAGCTAAACTTTTCTTGAACTAGGAGAGAGAGAGAGAGAAAGAGAGAGAGAGAGAGAGAGAGAGAGAGAGAGAGGGGGGGGGGGGCAGAATAAGGGGGAGGGGGAAGTATTACTGAATACGATAAAAGTAGAATAGGAATATATTATAGTAGAGCATGTTGAACTTTTGATGAACGATATAATCAATTTTTTGACAGTCAAACTTGTATATCTATCTATCTATCTATCTATCTATCTATCTATCTATCTCTCTATCTATCTATCTATCTATCTATCTATCTATCTATCTATCTATCTATCTATCTATCTATCTGTCTGTCTGTCTGTCTGTCTGTCTGTCTGTCTGTCTGTCTGTCTGTCTGTCTGTCTGTCTGTCTGTCTGTCTGTCTGTCCGTCCGTCCGTCCGTCCGTCCGTCCGTCCGTCCGTCCGTCCGTCCGTCCGTCCGTCCGTCCGTCCGTCCATCTATCTATCTATCTATCTATCTATCTATCTATCTATCTATCTATCTATCTATCTATCTATCTATCTATCTATCTATCTATCTATCTATCCATCCATCCATCCATCCATCCATCCATCCATCCACCCATCCACCCACCCACCTCCCTATTTACCTACCGACCTACCTACCTACCCATCCATCCATCTGTCTATCTGTCTGTCTGTCTGTCTGTCTGTCTGCATGTCTCTCTCTCTCTCTCTCTCTCTCTCTCTCTCTCCAGTGATGAGTGCGCAATAAGTATTGTATTTTACGAGTGGACACAGCCATAAAAAACTCGATGCAGTTTTCAAGGGCCTCTAAGCAGGGGAATGTAGAATATAAATGTTAAAAAACGACACATGTGAGGTTGTGAATGAGACAGACAACCTGATCATACAAAACAAGGTGCTTCAGAAACCTGCACTGCAAGAGCCCATGAAGTAGTTGGAGGAGGTTTCCTGCTAAGGGTCCAAATGTAGTAAAAGTAAAGATAAAGGATCAAGTTATACGCCCATCGAGGCCTATTGGGAATATGGTGTTAAGCCTATATTTTCTTGACCATTGGCACACTAGGGTGTGATGTGGTCAGCCTCACGCCGGCCGCCTTAAACCTTGGTTGCTCTGGTACTCAATGCACGAGGCTGGGTCGACCACGGAGCCGAAGCTAGTGCACTAACCACTGTGCTACAGCGGCTCATCCAAATGTAGTAGTGATCACAAACTGCTGAAGAATTGTAATAAGAAAATGACGGAAATAACAGGTAACAATACAATAAATGTTGTCAGTGTCTGTATTTTATTGCTTCAGCTGTGTTCATTATTCTGGTCTGGTATTTGTGTACCGTTGCTAAGTTACTCTTTATTTAAATGTTTTTGGTTATTTCTTCACTCCTGTCCAAATAATTTATATAAAACGAATGTCAAAGTAAAGAGAATTACTCCGATCCCCCGTCTTACGTTGTTCGATTAGCGCCGTTTCGCTATAACGCGTTTTCTATTTTATGCCATATGCTCGTTATACTCCTACAAAATTTGATCTTACGCTGAGTGCAAAATTCCATGAGAGGCAGGGATATAACTTTCAGGTTAGTTCAAGGTGGTGGGATGTCAAAGAAGCATTGTCATTGCTAGCATAATGAAGCATAACCCCCTAATTGGAATGCAGTTCTATGGCAATCCGTAACATAGAACACGAACTTAATTACTCCAAGAAGCTTCTTGAAGAGAAAAAAGTTGGTAAAACAAAGCAAACACGTCCCCTTCTTCTTTCTTTCATCTTAGCCTCAGACTGTCAAAGCAGTCAGTGGCCATCACGCCTGGTGGCGTCTTGTAAGGCAGCAACAAACTGCTTCCAGCCTGTTCGGTCGGCGGCCATCCTTCGTACAGTGCACCAACTCTGGTTCATTCCTCTCATATCGGCCTCCACAGTTCTTGGCCACGTTGTTTTTGGTCGGCCTCTCTTTCGCTTTAGCAAACACGTTTCTTTTTTTTATTTTTAAAAAAAAAAGTCTCCTTCAATATCTTCTGCCCTCATTGGCCAAGTAGCCGTGCCTTCTACATCTGGTGCAAGAATAACTTGTTCATGCCTTACAAAACCTTCTGCTAACCAGTCGTCTGAAGCCTCACGCGACCGAAGTAGTAACAATTAAATTCCTTTCATATTTTTCAAATATTGTTTGTTAGTACAGTACAGACATCATATTTTGTTTCTGTTCAACATGTTTGATAATTATATGTAGTTAATAAACATTGCCAACTATCTAGTTTTTGTTTTGCATGTTTCTTATTTAATTTCTTAGACAGTTTTCTGGACCTCGGGAACGAATTAATTTGTTTTCTATTAAGTCTTATGGGAAATCGATTTACGTTTAGCGCTTTTTCGGTTAGCGCTTTTTCGGTTAGCGCTCGATATTTCAGGAACGAATTAACAGCGCTAAGCGGAGGATTGCTGTAACTGTTATTTTATTACGTGAAATACCAGCACATTAATGTTACAGCGTAACGTGAAATCCAGGCTCGTTCAACAATGAACTAAGTAGCATATGGCAACACACGATCTCTAAGCAGGAAGCCTTTTTTGCTCTCTCGTGTAACGTCAGTTGTTTGCTATTTTAGAATTTATTTTGTTTTCACAAGTGCACAATCCAGTGGATACCAGCCCATTGCAGCATACCAGGAAATGAGGAGGCAGACAAACTTGCTAAGGAAGTAGGAGCCTTACAATAAAATGATATAGAGACAACGTATGAAATGGCAAAAACTGCTATAAAAGCTACATTCAAGCCCAAATGGGAAAGAGAATACCCAGGCCATTTAAAAAATGATGCATATCATCAGCCATCTAGGCGAGAACAGGTCATCATTTTTCGGCTACGCACTGGACACAACTGATTGAGATACCATCTATACCACAAGTACAACACTGGACACAACAGATTGACATACCATCTATACCACAAGTACAAAATTGGTGCAACAGATTGACATACCATCTATATCACAAATACAAAATTGGTGCAACAGATCTCTGCACCTGCGGCACCAGCCTGATGACAGCCGAACGACTGCTGTTAGACTGCTGCAGCCCTGCTCAACCTACAGCAATGAACGAGTAGCATATGGCAACAACCCACATCTGTCAACTAAAAACTGTTTGTAGATGTCATGAACCTTGAGTTGACTAATGCCTTTATTAGAGTCATTAATGTGGAAGTTTGAAGGACGAGCGAGGAAGAAAAGGTTCTTTGTTTAGACATTCGTGTTAAGTGAGGGTATAAACATTTCAAAATTGGGAATGACTTTTCAATCACTCAGTGGTTGTAAATCTTGTGTGTTTCGTTCGAAATTTTCAATTAAATTTCTCACAAAATATAATGAGAACTCCATAAAGACTGTATCTGTCGTTTTCTCCGTAGACAATATATTGACCGAATGCAACTTTGAGACCAACCTTTGTTCTCTGCATAGTGACACTGGTGACTTTCAATGGATACGCAAGAGTGGCGTCAGTAGTGCTGGGCCTAAAGCTGGGAGCACCAATGGTGCAGGTAATCACCTACAGACCCGCTGTTATATTTTACATATACATCCACATATACATATTATACATATATAATACTTAGATATGTACATACCAGTGTTGTCGATTTCAGTCAATCGACTCGGACTCGAGTTGGACTGATGTCATCACAAGGATTGAACTCGAGATGACTTGCGATTTAGGCATTATCGACTCGATTCGAGACTTGCCAATGTTGGTGAACCGACTCGCTGTCCTTATTCGTAATGCACTCTGAATTGCGTTGTTTTAAGCGATATCACAAAAGCATCACAGCGCGTACAAAAATCACCTTTATGTAAATACATTTTACTTCAGCTTATCAGACATAATCGGACACTGTTACTAGACATACGGCTCGAGACACAGCGACTGTCAGAACAATAATATTCATCGGCTATGTAAACAGGACCATCCCGACTGCGGGTGGAAATGTACCGTGCACATAGACTGAGAAACATTGTAGACAAAAAAAACTGAAGCATGTGTACTTAAAACGACTAATTAACACTGACTTACGCGTAACATTTAGTGCTGATCCAGTGTATTATTCCATCATTACGTTGTAGGCTGGCGGGAAAAAAAAGGGGGGGGGGGGGGAGAGAGGGACAGTATGCTTAAGAAGATAATATTTCTAAAATGTAATACTGAAAAATAACTTTGATTGAATAAAAAGTCAGTAAATAAAATAGTAAAAGTACAAAAACATATATTACTTTTATTCTTTATTATTTGTGGTGGTTGATGCGATTATGACTGTAAACAGTGTTAGATTAAAAAAAATTAGGCCCGAGTCGGGACTCGACTTGAAGCCAGTATTAAGGACTTGCGACTCGACTTGAGACGACTTGAGACTCGTTAGGAAAGACTTGACGATAACTCTGGTACATACACCCATACATACACAGATCACACGTCCACAGTTTTACGTATACATAAAAAACTAGCACAAGCCTTCAGATAGTTCAGACAAAGCCTGGCCATTTTAAATTCGTAAATTGGAAAGGTGGAATCTCTGAAAGTGTGTGGATGATTTCAAGGGTCAATGAGGGTGTAATTAATCTCACAGAGGTTCACTTCCACATTTGAATACTATAGCGCTACTGGCGGTTTTACGCCTTCCAAACATCAGAATTGTTTCTACAATTTTTACTTATTGTCAGTAACTTATGACATCCACACTTGAACTCGTGTCTATCATTGCAGACATATGTTTATCTTGCATTTTGATCATTGTTCTGGGGACATTGATTGCTAAATCAGAGGCACATCTCCAATTCAACCTGCAAGTCTGGAAGGAAGAGCTGGAGAAGAGAGGGATGGTCATAAGCAGCTCGAAAACAAAATCCATGGTGATATCACGAGAAGAAAGAAGACATCAGATTAAGCTGGGAGAACAGGTCCTGGAGCAGGGTCGACCACTTTAAATATGTCGGAGCTATTATAGATCGAAAGGGAGGCATCAAAGAAGAGTTGGCCACTCGAAAAGCAGCAGCTGAGAGACTTTTTCAGGCCATAAATCGAGGATTCCTCAGCAAGAGAGAGGTTGGTAAGAAAACGAAGATGGCTGTGTTACCGCTCCACCTATGTTCCAGTCTTGACATATGGATGCGAGTCATGGGCAATGACTATAACTCACAAAAGCCAGATCCAAACCTCAGAAATGAAGTGTATGAAGAAGGTGGTTAAAGTAACAAGAAGAGACATGGTCTGCAACCAGATAATACAAGGCCTAAAATCCCACCCCCCTGCAGACCCAAGTAGAACAATCCCAACTAAGATGGTTTGGCCATGTCTGCAGAATGGGAGAAGATCGGCTACAACGACAAGCACGGGAAACAAAGAGCCAGGGATCCAGACCCCAGGACGACCCAGAGTCCGCTGGGAGGACAACATTAGACATCTTTGAAGGACCGAAGACTAGAATAGAACCAGGCCAGGAGGAAGACAGCCGATAGGATAGTCTGGCGCTCTCTCTTCCAAACCTCTACACCTCACGGTAGAAGGGGAACAACTAAGTAAGTAAGTTCTGGGGACATCTGTTCCGTTATCCAGTGCAAAAACATAAGCTTCTGAGCTGCTGTCAATGTCTGTGGTGTTTTCTTTTTTCTCAGCAATCTGTTGAACTTTATTTGTAGGGGGTGAGATAAAACTTTGCAAAGTGATTTTGCTTGTGACAAATATGACACTCTTTCCCAAATGCTCGGCAGTTCTGTCTTCCACCTTTATTAGAATATTTCTCTCCACAACATTTGCATTTTGTGTATGATACTTTCTTGGAGTTAGATCTGGAAGTATGAAACTTTGGTTTCTTTTATCTTGTTTGAAAGCTTGTGTGACTGAATCTTGGGTTCTAGAATCGGACTCCTGAAATTGCAGTCTATTGACAGTGTTCTGTCTTCTTTATGTGTGTGGCTTGGATGTCTATCATTTCTAAAATTCTGTCAATCTGTAGTAGAGATTTTTCACTTTGAAGAATCCTTCTTCTTAACTTCGATGATGTGCATGTTTTATTACATGATTTCCAATTTCGTCATCTGGATTTAGAAACTGGCAATGTTTACAAGTTGGCGTAACTTCGTGACGTACTGGTCTAAATTTTCTTCACCGTTTTGAATGGCCGTCTGAACTTGAACTGTTCACACATTTTATTCTTCTTTGGGAAGAAATACGAGTTCACCTTCTGCTTCACCTTGTCGTAATCATCACTTGTCTCGGCCATAGCCTCGTAGATATCATAGACATCTTCTCCGGCATAGTGCAACAGTAAACACTGTTTGTGTTTGACATCTTTGACCCCAAATGCCTCCAGACTGTTTTCGAAACGGCTTACCCATTTTCCCATTTGGCTCCTATGTTCACATCGTGATCATACTGAAAAAGCATGATAGGTAACATACTCGTCGCCATTTGTGGTATTCTACCTTAGTCCTCTAAATGAAATAATACAAGACACTTGTCGTTCTTAACATTTATTACACACAGAGATACAAAATGTCTAACATCTCACAACGGCCATTATTCCAAGTCCCGTAACTCCTCCTGTCATATCTAAATATATCTCTAAAATGTTGGATAGGACACTACACAGTCCACATTCCATTGCAATTAATTCTGAAACAAAAATGAACAATATATGCTAGTACGTGTTGCAAAAATAAACACACAAAGTCTATACGCGCCAATCTTTGAAGGACCGAGGACTAGAATGGAACCAGGCCAGGAGGAAGAGAGCCGATAGGATAGTCTGGCGCTCTCTCTTCCAAACCTCTACACCTGACGGTAGAAGGGGAACGACTAAGTAAGTAAGTCTATACGCGCACGCACGCACGCGCACTCACGCACGTACTCGCACAAACACACATAGCATACATATTAAATTCTTATCGTACATAGATTACCACACACTCTGGTCGCAAGCAGCTGAACACACAACCAACTGCAAACCAGAAACACTGCACATACATACACATATACACAAACAAGTAAACATAGGTCGCATATAAGTTCACACAGAGCCACGTGAATACACACCGAAACGGGCGCATCTCATAAGCGCCATGAAAACATGCACGCCCCACACACACACACATGCAACGCAAGCGTACTAGCAGCTTACTGTAAAGAGACTAATATTCCACAGATCCATACTTAATAGCCACAGCCTCTGGTCATCACGGCGTTGCAAGCGTCACTACGCCTTCCTTCAACAAGGGGTCAGTATGCATTGACTTCTCCCTTTACCAAGCTGGACCCACTTCCTACCTCAACATCGTGTTGTTTGGACCTCACTTTGCTCGACAGACAGTCCAGTCATACCAGAATAACTACCACAACAAGTGGAACGGCGTGCGCTTGAACCTCAGCATGCCATCAAACGAGGCTTTTCAGGTGATTTGAAACACTAATTTCTGAATTGCAAGTACTGTAATTTGATGCGAGAGAATTTCGAACATTATCCGATAGGTAGTGAAGCACAGGGTGAGAAAGATATAAATAGATTGAAACGTTGTCTCAATGCGAAATGGTCGAAGACCTACAACTTTCGCACTCAAAGAATGCCGCACTGATGTCTTTCTTCAATCTCATACCATACTTTCACCCAGAAAACGCCCCCCTTCCTTTGTTGTTGTTCGTCCATCACGGGTGATGAAGACCACTCTGTTCATCCAATTATTTAGGAATATGTTAGATTACTCTATGGGTACGAAGGTGACTGATGAGCCCGATGCGGGCCTGGAAAGATCTCGGACAGTGTGGGCAGGGAATGTTTGCTTCATGTGAAGGTTTTATTTCACGGTCCTTTCTAGCTTGTCTCCGCTGTTCCGCTGCTGCTCTTCTGGATGATTCGCATGCCGCTGCACCTTTACGAAGAGATGTGCGCCAAGCAATTCGGTCTTGCGCAGCAGCTTCCCATGTGTCTGGGTTTATGTCAAAGGTTTTCAATGACGTCTTTAACGTGTCTTTGAAGCGCTTCTTTTGGCCACCATGGGAGCGTTTACCCTTCTGCATCTCACCATAAAAGAGTATCTTTGGCAGTCGATGGTCTGGCATGCGGACTACATGACCTGCCCAGCGAATCTGTGACTGCATCAGAATAGTATCAATACTAGGGATACCAGCTCTGTCAAGAACGGCGGTATCCGGGATCTTGTCTTGCCATTTGATGTTCATTATCTTCCTGAGACAGACTGTATGGAAGTGGTTTAGCTTCTTTACGTGGCGCCTGTATACAGTCCATGTTTCACATGTATATAGCAGCACTGGAAGCACCGCAGCTCTGTACACCTTCAGCTTTTTCTGTAGACTAATGCCACTTCGATGCCAAACGTTGGTGTATAGTCTGCCAAATGTGCTGCTGGCTTTGGAGATCCTGATGTTCACCTCATCATCAATGACAATGTTCTGGGATAGTGTGCTACCAAGGTATGTGAATCTGTTCACAACATTCAGTTTCTCACCATTAACCTTGATGACTGGCTCAGTATAAACTGTGCCAGGAGCTGGTTGGTACATGATTTCTGTTTTCTTCGTGTTGATGGTAAGCCCAAAGTTGGCGCAGGCTTCGGAGAATCTATCCACACTATGCTGCAGATCAGCCTCTGAGCCAGCATTGAGAGTACAATCATCAGCAAACAGAAGATCTCTGATGGTGTGTGATTTGACCTTGGTTTTTGCTTGAAGCCTCCTAAGGTTAAACAATTTTCCATCAATACGATAACTAATGTCGATTCCTGTGTCCCCGTCTCTAAAAGCATCAGTCAGCATAGCAAAAAACATGATACTGAACAGAGTCGGTGCAAGTACGCACCCTTGTTTAACTCCATTTGAGACGGGGAAAGGCTCTGATAGCTCACAGTTTTCCTGAACTCTAGCCTGCATTCCATCATGCAGTTGCTGCACTATTGTGATAAATTTCTTTGGGCAGCCGTATTTTGCCATGATCTTCCATAGACCCTCTCTACTGACCGTGTCGAACGCCTTTGTCAAGTCGATGAAAGCTGTGTACAGGTCACAGTGCTGTTCTTGGCATTTTTCTTGTAGCCTTCCTACTGCCTTCATGATTCTCACAGCAAACTCATATGTTCTTCATTCTTATGTGATGCATGCCCCTTATTGAACCTTACTCAGACATAAACCTCAGTGTTCCCCAAGACTCAGTTTTTCAGGTGATTAGAAACATTAATTTTTTGCTTTCACGCAATTTGACGCGAGAGAATTTTGAACATTGTTCGACAGGCAGTCAACACATGGCAACAAAAGTCATAAATAGACTGGAACAGTAGACACAGAACAAAACAATATTCAGGTCCGTATTCTTTTATCCAAAATCCTCGGGGACATCTGTGTTTCGTGAGCCTGATTTTGTTTCGGTTTCTAAACGTCGCCCCTAAACGTCGCAAAAAAAAAAAGCATTCGATCTGCAGAATATTTCGGTTTTTGGAGGTTCGTATGAAAGGATACGGACATGTACAACATATGAGGAACAGAGAAAGCGCATATGGTTGACACCAGTACCATTGGTGGAAAAGATCAACGGAGATGCTAATAGCCTCAAACTGACTACTTCTTTCTTTGAAAACATTCAAGTAGACGTCTGAGAGTGTACGAAGAAGAAGAATGGATCCTGTTACACGCCCATTGAGGCATATTGGGAATACGGTGTTAGGGCCGTATTTTCTTGACCATCAGCACACTAGGGTTGATGTGGTCAGCATCATGTCGACCGCCTTAACTTTCCCAGAGTTATTCTGGTACCCAATTCATGAGGTTGGATCGACCCTAGAGCCGTTTGCGGTCTAAAAAATCCCACCTCAACTGGGGATTGAACCATGGACCGCCGAGCTAGGAAACCAGTGCACTAACCACTGCGCTACCGCGGCACCGAATAAGAAGAATGACATGTCGTTATTTTCATTTAAATTAGCAGTGCATGTTTTGTTGTTAGATTCATTTAGTATGGTTTTATTATATTTATATTATATGCTGCTCACGGAATACCACACATTTTCCAGCGAAATATTTCTCCGTGGCTGCATGCCAGTACTTCCCATCCATGCAGCATTAATGAATAAACGTAACAAATGTAGGACTCTTATTTCTTACTTTTATTGCTGAAAGCCAGTTAACACGCTTAATCAGGTCAAAGGTAAAGGTAGTCCCATAGTTGTACTGCCGTAGAAGAGTGAAATGTTTGAGACCTTAATATTCTAGGTCCAACTTTGTGAGGTCCAACTTCCTCGCTGCGTTAACCTTCCTTAACTCAAGATCAGAGTCAGACACTCATTACAGCTGTGTAGACTGTAGCGTGACACTTCCAGGTTTCGAACCCAGATCCCGGTAAATTTGCCGCGAGAGGTAAACGGTCTAACCACTCTGCCTGTCTGAGCGGTGTGTGTCAGTCTTGATGTAGATCATATTCCTGAATATTACCTCTATTAAGACTTTTCATATTTTCCCCTCTGCATGGTTTTTCAGATGCTCACACAATGGAATACTCATTTTTTTTTCGCCGCTCCATGGATTCTCTTACAAATTTAATCGTTTGGTATTTTGAGTCCATTTTATTTTGAACAGCCTCTGCGTCGATATCTGGAAGTCTTGTAGTGTTCCATCATCACCCACCAGCTCCCCACGGAGCATATGTCTTCAACAAACGTAGGTCAAGTCTTCCTGTCACGTGACATCAGTTCATGGTCTTTGTCATGCCCTTCGTGTCTGTCTCCAGTTCTCGTCTCTATGTATGTCCTGGTCTCCCTCAACTCTCCGACCCTGGGGATTCCAGAACACGGACTATGCAGTAATGCTATCAATAGGTTTCCTCCGTGTTTCCCATCAATCTCCAGTGTCATTTTCCCATCTCTTTCTCCACAGATGTCCGTCCGGCCCCCATCATTAGCCCCACACTGGGATCACACCACTTCACTTTTCCCACCACTTCAATACTTCTACTCCACACAACCACCCATGTATGAAGTCTGCAACTCTTTGGTGTCCGCTTCTGCTGCTCTCCATGTTCCAGAGCCATACAACAGGACTGACCTGACACTTCAACCAAAGATTCTGATTTCCGTGTTCGACCCGACCTCTCCTGATCTTCATATACCTCCCAATGCAATGAAGGCTCATTGTAGCCTTCTGTACCTTTCTCTTGTATCTTCTTCTTTGGTTCTTGGCCGCTGACTGACGTAGCAATCCGTGACCATCACGCCTATTGGCGCCATGTAGTGCAGCAAATTATTTTCTCCACTTTGCTCGTTCGGCAGCTATCTTCGTGTGGTGCACCAGCTCTGGTTCATGCTTTGCATTTCTGCTTCCACTTTTTTTCCGCCAGGTGGCTTTTTACCGGCCTCGCTTTCGCCTTTGTCTTGTTTGCCAGGCTGTTTTTTTTTCCCCCTATGCGCTATCCGCCGTCTGATCTTCTAATATTATCTTCTGCATTCATGAATGGTTTTGATTAAACCCACCCTCCTCATCGTCTGCAGGCTGCAATTGAAGACCTGCGTGACTTTATATTCTTCCTTCTCTATTGTGTGTGAGTACTACTCACTTTTGACTCTTTGTATTTGAACAAGTTGTTGGCTTATTCTAGTCCACACATCTCTGTACCTTTTAATCTTCAACCATTTTACTTTCATTAAACATCTAAGACATGTGTTAAGTAAGATTTAATAACTGGCATAATTAGACATTATTTGAGACATCATTCTCTGTCTTTGTCGACAGCTGGTATTTGAAGCTCACATATCTGCGGGTGACGTAGCTATTGATGATCTGCATATTTACCCTGGGAAATGTGTATGATGGCTGCAACCAGAGATTTATTGTCCATGTGATAAATTAGTCACTGCTCACCTGCATCAGAAAGTGACTACAGACAAGATGGTGTAAAGACAAAGTGTTAATAGGAAATAATATGCAGTGATTGTAATGTGAGCAGTAACAAAAGTTTTAAAATAAAATTCTTGCCACACAAATTTCTCCATCTTTTATTTATCATTCTTCTTCAAGTACCATGCCTAGTAGCGTAGGAGATCATGTCTCTCCACAACTTCCTATCTCCGGTACAATTTATCAATTCTGCTGTTGACTTCTTTCCATGCCACGATGTCAAACTGTCCAGTATTTGCTCTGTGTGTCTTCCCCTATCTCTTTTTCCTTCAATCTTACCTGTTGTTACAATATATTCCAGCTTTCCTCTTCTCATAACATGCCCAAAAAAATAGATTGCTTCTTTCTAACTTGTGAAATAAGTTATCTATGCGCATTGGCCTCTTTCGGGACATCCTCCTTACTCTTTTTGGATGTCCATGGTATTTTTAACATTCTTCTATAAAACCACATCTCTGTGGCCTCTAGTGTCTTCCCTGCTTGCTTATTAATTGTTCATGACTCACACCTATATGTCAGGATTCATTCTATATAACACTGAAGAACTCTCTTTCTTACTTCCAATGACAAAGAATTGTTGCATAAAATACTCTTCATTTTATAGAATGCTACTTTTGCCTGAGCTATTCTGCTCTTCAATTCTGTGAAGCATCTTCAATCCCTTGTTATTAATGTGCCCAGGTATTTGAATTTAATGACTTGTTTTAAAACTGTTCCATTTACTTTGATAGTACATTCTGGGGAAGCCTTTTTCTTTGAGACGACCATTCATCATGAATAAAAACATGTATCACTGAGTACGCATAATTTAACTACACCCTTTTTTAATCTGCACGCTATTTCGTATAGACTTTCATTGCACGCTATTTCATAATACAATTTCATTGCACGCTATTTCACACATACCATTTCATTGCACGCTATTTCATAATACCATTTCATTGCACGCTATTTCATTCATACCATTTCATTGCACGCTATTTCATACATGCCATTTCATTGCACGCTATTTCATAATACAATTTCATTGCACCCTATTTCATACACACAACTTTATTGCACGCTATGTCATACGTACCATTTTATTGCGCGCTATTTCATACGTACCATTTTATTGCGCGCTATTTCATACATACCACTTCATTGCACGCTATGTCATACATGCCCTTTCAGTGCACGCTATTTCATACATGCCTTTTCATTGCACGCTATTTCATACATGCCTTCTCATTGCACGTTATTTCATTCTAGCCTTTTCACTGCACACTATTTCGTACATGCCATTTCATTGCACAATATTTCATACATGCCATTTCATTGCACGCTATTTCATACATGCGTTTTCATTGCACACTATGTCGTACATACCATTTCATTGCATGCTATTTCATACATGCCTTTTCATTGCAAGCTATTTCATACATGCCTTTTCATTGCAAGCTATTTTATACATACCATTTCGTTGCACGCTATTTCATACATACCATTTCATTGCACAATATTTCATACATACCATTTCATTGCACGCTACTTCATAATATCTTTTCATTGCACGCTATTTTATACATACCATTTCATTGTACGCTATTTCGTACATGGTATTTCATTGCACGCTATTTCATACATATCATGTCATCGCACGCTATTTCATACATGCTTTTTCATTGTACACTATTTCGTACATACCATTTCATTGTACGCTATGTCATACATGCCTTTTCATTGCATACTATTTCGTACATATCATTTCATTGCACGCTATTTCATACATACAATTTCACTGCAAACTGTTTCACGCTGGACCCCCACGAAGGCTATTTAGCATTGCTATTGAATCAAGAAAGGACATTCACTCAGAATAAACAGACAGAACATTCACTTGGGAAATATAGTTAGGACGTACGCAAAAAAAGTAAATAAAGGACATGCTAAAGAAGCGTAGACAGGAAATTCACTATGGAAATAAAGATGCGACAGTCACTCAAGACGTATATATGCAATATGCACAAAGCCAACTGAGCTATAACACAACTCTTCAGACACTGATTGCTATCAAAGATGTAGGAAAACGAGGTCACACACAGAAGAATGAATATACGCTATAACAAATAGAAGGAAGTAGAATCGCCCGTAGAACGTTGGAGAAGGCGGAATACTAATATGGCAGATAAGTGTTGGTTCTGAAATTTTCTCATCTGTTTAAATGACTGTTTTTCTTTCCCTTATCTTATCAATTTGTTTTTGTCATTACCTATACATTGTATTGGAGTTCTCTTTTTCCCAGTATTCTCCACATGTCTCATTCCATATAATGTTCTATGTTCCCAGTGGCTTTCAGTAATTACTACATCTTATTAGAGCGCTTCGTACTTGCTAGATATCGCAACAGTTTGTTTGTCTCTTGTTTCCTGATTTCTTAACTATCATATATGAGACTGTTGTCTGTATCTATGTACTGTATTGCAATATATATTTCGAGTTTTATCTTTATTTTGGCTAACAGAAAATGGTGATCTGATACCACATCTTCCCCTCTATATATCTTTACGTCATGTAATGATGATCCACATTTCTTTTTTGTGTATATATGATCAACCTGAGTTTCTGTACTGTGTTCTAGTGATGTCCTTGTTGCATTATGTATTCTTTTATGTGGAAATGTGCTTCCTACTATAGCCAGTTCAATGGAAGCGCAGACGTTTATCAATAGTTCTTCTGTTTCGTTCATTGTTCTAGTTCGTGTGTTCCCATGATTTTTTCAAAACCGCTATATCTGTACCAATATTAGGATTTAGATCACCTATCAAAATTTTGATGACTTTTCTTCTAATTTTATCCATGATATTTTGTATTCTGGTGCAAAATTCTTTTTTCACTGGTTTTTCCTTATCATTAGTTGGTACATAACATTGGATATTTTGAATGTTGCTGTTATAATTCTGGGGCACATTGCTTCCCATTCTATCAGTGCTTCCTGCGTTTCCTTTGACATCATTAGAGGCCAAACGTTCACTGAGATGGGCACTTCTTTCCTCAAGTCCTTGTGATAGTTGCAACCCAGGTTATATGCTTGTGCAGTTGTTCGTTATGTCCTGACCCTGATGTGCGCCCGTTCTTAATTAAACCAATGATGCTAGTGACCTGTCTTTGTTCTTGTGTACGCTTGTCTGTTACGTTAACTATTGGGCCTGTCTTTCTACTGTGACTGATGATAATAATAATAATAGCCCCTTCAGTCATAACTGACTATGGGAATGCGCCCCTGAGGTGACAGCCCTCAGCTGCTTATTTTCCTGGTGCTCCTTTCGACGTGTTCTCCTCACCTCTGCTTCTTGTGTGAGCCTCTCTTCGCCCAATCTGAGGTGGCGCCGTAAATAGCATCGCCACTTAGTGCGATCGACAGCTTCATCCTCCCATGTTGCTGGATCCATGTCCAGTGCCCTCATATCTCTCTTGCACACATCTTTGAACCTCAGCTGTGGTCGCCCAACTGTTCTCTTGCCATCTGCTAATTGTCCGTAGAAGATATCTTTTGGGATGCGACCATCTTCCATGCGGCGAACATGGCCAAGCCAGCGAAGTCTGCGCTGTCTAAGAAGCGTATACATACTTTGAAGGCCAGCACGTGACAACACCTCGACATTTGTCACTTTATCTTTCCACCAGATGCCGAGGATGCGGCGTAGACACCGCAAATGGAAGGTATTGAGCCTTCTTTCTTGCTTAGCATAGGTCGTCCAGGTCTCGCTGCCATATAGGAGTGTGCTGGTGACGCAGGCATTATATACCGCAGCTTTGGTCTTCATTGTGAGTTTAGAGCAGGGGTCGGCAAACTTTTAGTAGTGTCGTGCCGAAGTAATGTTGCAAAGTCACTCAGCGTGCCAACCTAAGTCCACCATATTTTTATATACAACAATTATTGAAACAATTTAAAAATGATCTTGTATTAACATGTTTCCGATACATTAAATAACTATTCTATTCTTTGTAGATTATTCAATATTTTAATATAAATAGGAACAAATATCAATACAAATATTATGTTTTGCAAAATTTAAGTCCTGAACACATTAGTTTGAAATTTTATAATAAAATTGCCATATGTATATTTTGTTAAGACAGAAAGTCCAATAGTTTGAAGAACAAAACAATTAAATAAACCAAACATAAAACACGTTATTATAATTTTAATATGAGTAATCATTGATTATTATTGATCTGAGTCATTAATCAATTAATGGGACCCGTGTCCTTGTTTCTCCTTGGCTAATTGTTCAATATCAGGTGTATATTTTGTCAATTTCAGCTTCACACAGGCTTCTGAATGCACAGTTGTTAGGCGACTTCTCTGTGGACTTAAAACAGCTTTCATTTGTGAGAAAATTTGTTCACATGTATAAGTTGACCCAAAAGCCGAAAGTAGAGCAAATGCAACTTTCTTCAAACAGGTGAACGCTTCAGGCAGGGATGTCCAGCAGTTGAGGATGGCAGCTGACTTTTCCAAGCAGCTTCCTTCAAGAGTTTTTCGCAATTCTACAAATGTTATCGTCCATAACTCTGATGCCTTGAATTCGATGTGTTGCATTTAAAAATTGTCAACATCCATCCACTCGAAAAGAGAAAGGTCACATGGGATGTTAGTATGATCAATTAAGTCGGGTTTGATGAGGTAAGAAAACATGGGCCCGTGAATTTTGAAGTCTTGACTTCGTTTAGCAAACTCTCCTTTGAGCGCTTCAACGTACTTCTGAAGCTCATCTTTGTTGACAATCAATCGATTTGAATGAGCCTTTACGTTTGGAAAGTACTTGTATGTGTTAGTGGTAATATCTCTGCAAAATATGTCAAATTTTGACTCAAATCCTTTCCAGTGCTCAAAAAGATCAAGTACTGTTTGACCCTGCCCTTGTAAACGCAAGTTTAATTCATTCAGATTTGTAATTATGTCAGCCAGAAACATCAGCTTGCACAGCCAGTCCTCTTCATTCAATTCCGGGAAATGTTGTTCTTTTTCATCAAGAAACACCTTGATTGCTTCTAGACATGATACAAATCTGGTCAAAGCATTACCTCGACTAAGCCAATGAACATTGCTGTACAGCGGGAGGTCCGCATATGCGCTCTCCATTTCTTGTAGAAGAGACTTGAATTGCCTGTGGGTCAATGAAGAGCGAGAAACTATGAAGTTAAATATCTTGACAACAGTTTCCATTACAGAGTTCACGGATAGTGACGAAATCTTCGCACACAAACTCTCCTGGTGTATAATGCAATGGAAGCTCAATACTTGACGTCCAATAAGATCCTCAAGAAGTTTAACAAATCCTTTGTTCTTTCCGACAAATGCAGGGGCGGCATCAGTAGTAACACATAATATTTTGTTCATGTTAATGTTCTGATTTTCGAAATAGCTTACAAATGCAGTTATAATGTCCTCTCCCTTGGCTGTACCATCAAAAGGTATCAAGCAGCACAGTTCTTCATAAATACGGTCGTTGTCACAATATCGCGCAACTATATCTGGGCACGCCACGTCATTCACATCGACACTTTCGCCAAGAGCGACACTAAATACAACAGCTTGTTGTAACCCGGTTGTTTGTTTTACGGTTACATTTTCAGCCATATCATTTATGCGCCTCTCGATTGATCTCGCAGAAGCCGGTATTTCTCGAATCCGAGACAGTATTGTTTCTTTATTTGGTAAATCACTAAACAAAATTTCAGCACTGCTCATAAAAGTTTCCTTGATGTATTTTCCATCTGTGAAATGTTTGCCCTTCGAAGCAACACACTGTGCAATTTTGTAACTACATTCGGTAGCTTTATTTTTGGTTCCAATTACTTGATTAAAAATACTACTTTGTTTTTTGTAGCCAGAAACAGACATTTTTATGACTTCACTTTTCTCCTCAGAGTTTTTAAACATGGACTGATGTTTGGTTTGGTAGTGTCTTTGTACACTTGACGTACGGCACACGACACTTTCATAACATAAAGCACAAACAGCACGATCCTTTTGTTGTATGAATTCATATTCGTTTGTCCAAAAGTCTTGAAACGAGCGTATATCAAGTTTTTGTCTTTTTTGAGTCATTTTAACGGACGGCACCGTATTACTTAATAACAGCATCAACTTTTGTGCTGTGGTCAACGGACTGTACGGGCATGAGTATGCGACAGCCGAGAGAACTGTAAAGGTGGTGGTGGTCGGGAGAGAGGGGAAGGATTGGACGGAAATATAACTTCGTCGAGGTCAGTCATTGATGCTCCAAACTCACACTGGGAGTCAAAAACTGCGAGCGAAAACGAAATAAATACGCTCGTCCAGGCGCTAGCCAGACACTATTGCGTAATTATGATATTATGTCTCAGCTTCCCGACAAAATTTACTTGGGATTCTTTTCAAGAATCTCATCCTGCAAATTACGGTAGCAGGTAGACGCCAGACTAGCGGGCACCGCAAAGTATAACCACTCCCCTTGAAATTCGTTGAAGAATGTTTGTTCTCGGAAACGGTCGGTAAAAACAAAGACTTACGTGCAGTATAGTATGATCGGGCCTTTAGTTTGCATCAGATCGCACATTCTTACCTCCAATGTCTAAAAACGTTCGTTTTGAAGGGTTGTAAAATCAGGTAAAAGCTTTAAAAGAATTATATGCTTCTATTTAATTAAAAATTCAATTTTTTTTAAAATGAGATCATCTACTGTACAGTATTTTAATTCACTCAGCGTGCCATTGAAAATCGTTCCACGTGCCACGCTTGGCACGCGTGCCGTAGTTTGCCGACCCCTGGTTTAGAGTTTCCCCAAACACGCGATGTGAGGCGGGCAAAGGTAGCTGCAGCTTTGCCAATGCGGCTGTCGATTTCTGTATCCAGTGAGAGTTTGTCATTGATGGTAGACCCTAGGTATGTGAAGTGGTGCACCACTGCCAATTCATAGTTATCGATAGTGATAACTGGTGCAGCACCCACATCCTGACTCAACACATTCGCTTTCTTTAGACTTATTGTGAGGCCAAAGTCCTTGCATGCTTTAGTGAAGCGATTCATCAAGCTCTGAAGCTCCTGTTGGCTTTGAGTGACGACTGCAGCATCATCAGCGAACAACAAGTCTCTTATAGTGACCCTTCTGATTTTTGTTTTTGCCTTCAGCCTTGAAAGATTAAACAGACGGCCATCTGACCTAGTGTGAAGGCATATTCCTTCAGTTGCATCTCTGAATGCATGTTTCAAGAGTAAGGCAAAGAAGATTCCGAAGAGGGTCGGAGCCAGAACACAGCCTTGTTTAACGCCACTTCGTATATCAAAGGGCTGTGACGTGCTTCCAGCATATTGGACTGTTCCCTTCATGCCGTCATGGAATGACTTTATCATTTCCAGCATTTTAGAAGGGCAGCCTATTTTCAGGAGGATTTTAAAGAGTCCATCCCTACTAACCAGGTCGAATGCTTTTGTGAGGTCTATAAAGGCGATATATAATGGTCTTTTCTGCTCTCTTGATTTTTCCTGAAGCTGGCGGAGAGAGAAGATCATGTCTGTTGTTGATCTGCCAGCTCGGAATCCACACTGTGACTCTGGATATATGCGCTCAGCTAACTTGTGTAGTCGCATTAAGATGACTTTGGCAAAAACCTTACCAACAATACTAAGAAGAGAGATGCCTCTGTAGTTATTGCAATCATTTCTGTCTCCTTTATTTTTATACAGTGTTACAATCTTGGCATCTCGCATGTCTTGAGGAATAGTTGTCTCTTCCCAGCACTGGCACAGCATCCTATGCAGGGGATGTAATAGCGTGCTCTTACAGCATTTGATTAAATCAGGAGGAATCCCATCACTGCCTGGTGCTTTGCCAGAGGCCAAGCTATCAATGGCCTTGCTGAGTTCCTCTAATGTTGGTTCGGCATCCAGCTCCTCCATAGTTGGCAGACTGTTGACACCATGAAGGGCTGCAGGCGTAACGGTATTGTCTCTAGCGTAAAGCTCAGAGTAGTGCTCGACCCACCTCTCCATCTGCTTACCCTTATCGGTTAGCTTCTCTCCGCTGATGGTTTTTAGCGGTGCCGTCTTACTTTTATGGGGGCCAAGTGCTTTCTTTATACCGTCATACATTTGTCTAATGTTGCCTGTTTGCGCTGCGATCTGGATGCTCTCACTGAGCTGGAGCCAGTAGTCATTTGCACAGCGTCGAGCAGTTTGTTGAACTTTGCTTCTCGTAGCCCTCAGGATCTGTAGGGTTCTGGCACTCGGTGAACGTTTTTATTCATTCATAGCACTGCGCTTAGCTTCAATGACAGGTGCCATCACATCTGATGAAGCATCAAACCAGTCATTTGACTTTGCTGTTTTCTTACCAAAGGTGGCAAGTGCAGTACTTTGAATGGTGTTCCGTAGATGCTCCCAATTCTCTGTAATAGTATCACCATGCTGAGGGCTACTGAGCACTTTCTCGAAGGTCGCAGTGAATTGAGCGATCATGAAAGGGTCTGACATCTTGCTGGTATCAATGCGTGGTTTCCCTTCATGTCTGACACGATAGAGTTTTCTTGGTTGTGCTCTGATTTTGCAGCAAACCAAGGAGTGATCTGTATCACAGTCTGCACTATGGTACGAGCGCGTGGAGAGCACAGACCTGAGGAGTGGCCTTCTGACGAGAATCAGGTCACGTTGGTGCCAGTGCTTGGATCGTGGGTGTCTCCATGACACCTTATGCTGGGGTTTTGTCTGAAAGTAGGTGTTGGTCACGCAGAGGTCATGGTGGACGCACAACTCTAAGAGCCGTTGTCCATTTTCATTCATCTTGCTGTGACAGGAGCTAGGTGTTACCTCACACCCAAGACCCGTGCACCAAGAAAATTTATAAAGGATCGTTTGACAGGGGTTGCAATTATTGGTTGCTTGCAACCCTCTCAGCAGCAGACTTAACAATTCAAGCAACCCAAAGCCTTATGCAGATCAACATTTAATTCTACCGAACAGAACCGAACACCAAACAACCAATCCAACAAACAATCAAACGAACACCCAGTCAGTGTTCATAGACTGTCTGAAAAACAATAAATAAAACAATGTCTAAGTGAACATTAATAGCATGGATAATAACACTTACCATAAAGAAAACATGCGCCCACCTGATATCATCAACTATCTCACACACTCATGCGTGTCGTCCAATGCAACTAGTATGGTGTTGTGCATGAGGCTGGCAATCGCACCGGGTAACATAGGTTGCTACCGAAACCACTACTGCAAAAGCATCTGAATGCTCCATGCTGAGGTAAACCACACCGGTGGCCCCATGCTCCCTCAGGAGCGGAGGAGAGAAATATACAACTCTAAGTACGCCCACGTGCTCTCACAAACCATGTTCACATAACAATAATAATCAACTGGACATAAAATAATATTCTTCAATACATGTACAACAAATAATCTCAATAATGAGAATTAACTACTACCTCTCAACCGACCCACATCAATACTCGTTCTCGCACTCTGAACATGTCGTAAGTGACGATTGGTGTTTCCATGCTCCACCAGGAGCCAACAGAGAAACACCTGTCTCAACTTGCCTTACGCACCAGAAATCTAAATGACTATTCTCCCTTCTAAGTAACCACTAAAGATAAACAGTAGAATAATCAATAATCGTGAAATACACTTAATTACTTTTACATTAAAGGATAAAATAAAATTACTCTTACATTAAAGAATAATATTCTTGGCTTTAACCAAAAACTGGAACTAAATACACCGCGTGTCGCTCGGCATAACATATTATAGGTTTAACACGCGGAGCGTGTTTGCTCAGACTCGTTATCGCCGCCTTTTATCACCACGAGGTTACTATCTTGCGATCGCTAATCTTAATAGCCTCACACTATGTCTGCCTTTCTGAAGAAAGAAATAATCGCTCTTAAACTTTCACATCTAACACGCGGAGCGTGTTTGCTCAGACTCGTTATCGCCGCCTTTTATCACCACGAGGTTACTATCTTGCGATCGCTAATCTTAATAGCCTCACACTATGTCTGCCTTTCTGAAGAATGAAATAATCGCTCTTAAACTTTCACATCTATCTATCTATCTATCTATTTATTCCATTAAACATTAAAATAGCCACATCGATATAATTTCAGAATCCTAGAAAACTAATGCTAATTTAAATTAACTCACGTGCTCAAGGCATTTACAGCTTGGCTCTTGTGTGTCTTCTTAGTCTGTTCTCACTGGGCGGCTCTCTCAAACATAGACCGGTTTCGCCGCTTGCTACCCCTTTTTTATAAGCCCTGGCCTAACCACTCAATTTACTGCGCGCTACGCGTCTTAATCTGCGCCACACAGATAACACCCGCGATTATTGCTCCAGAATGCATGAAAACACAGATTTACACAACTAGAGCAAAAACACAGCTAATTCGTAGGCTTATTATGGCCTTGTAATAAATCTGCTTGAAGATAACGTGACCAAAAGGCACTAAACCACATAGACAACATGACTGCCCAGATGGGGCCAGCGCCGAGAACGACAGACCTCAAGATGGCGCTGTCACATTGCCAATACCAAACCTGCCCAGACATGAAGGCCATGAAACATTATCGGCACCCACTCTAGCGTTAAAGTCACCAAGGAGAACAAGCTGTTCTTGCCTAGGTATGCTTTTGATAATTGCTGTTAGATTCTCGTAGAACTCATCTTTAGCTTCTGAGGCAGAGTACAGAGTAGGAGCATACACACTGACAAGGGTGATGGGACCTGTGCTAGTTTGCAGGCGGAGCGTTAACAGGCGTTCTGATCCATTCTCGCCTGGTTCAACCATTTTAGTTAGCGATTTTTTGACCGCAAAACCTACTCCGTGTTCTCTAGCTTTATTAAGATCTTTCCCTTGCCAATAAAATGTGTAGTCCTTCTCGCTCACCATTCCAGAGCCCGCCAGGCGCGTTTCCTGAAGTGCAGCTATATCCACCTGAAGTCGTTTAAGCTCATCATTAATTATGGCTGTCTTCCTTACATCGTTTACATCCTGTAGGTTTTCGGATAGTCCAGTCAACATAGTCCGGACGTTCCAGCATCCCAATCTGAGAGTTTGCTTATTTCTATTTTTTCGATAATTGCTTGGTGCAAAATTTTCTGTCCACAGTTCGGATTTGACCCTAACCCCCATGCACCCAATGGGGAAAGCAGACAGTGGCGGGACAACACCTTATTGACTGGGGGCTGCCCAGCTTGAAGCGGGCGGTAGCTGTCCAGTGAGATCCTAGAACCTCTCCCACTGTCGGAAGTAGCCCCTGGCGCCATGCCCTACGCCAATTGGGCAAAATGCTTATAACCGGTAACTGCTACTTCCCGTGTTTTGCCGACACCTATAGGGTGAAGCTGGAGTGTCCTCTCCAGGGCGCGAGCTTGGGCACAGTTATATGGAGATCAAGCTGTTGCCCATGCAGCATGTTCCCCCTCTCCACACAGCCGGTAGATCCAAAGGAACGGCAGTAGCCGATACAGTTTGGTACCAGCCATGTCGCAGGAGTTGCCAGAATAATGTCGAATCGACATTAGACTGCCTTAGGGACTCCGACTCCGGATTTATCCTCAGGGTTTACTCCCGAAGCCAATTCCATAAATGGATATTCCCGCAAGGCAGCGGTGGTTTGAATTCAGAGTTCCTTCTCTTAGATAAGCTACCAACCAAGGATCACGAGCCCTATCTGCCCGAAGCTGCTGGTTTTAAGGCGCCAGTCGCTCGCCTTTGCCCCTTCTCCCATCAGTGGAAACAGTTCCGCCGGCTCAAATTGAGCCACACGTGAAGGCCAGGAGCTGGACTTGGTTGTCAGAGGCTGTTTGAGGCGCGTGCCATAGAAGTATTTTATCTGCAGTGAGAGCTTATCCTCACTACAACTCCCGGCAATAACAACCTTTGGAACTGATGAGTGACACCCAAATGACCAGACAACTATGATGACTGCAATGACTGATCGACTCGTGGCTCACAACAAAATTCCTTTATTGTTGACAATAACATATTTACAGTTGGCCATCTCCGTGCCTGATTATAAAGGTAGTAAGAAGACACGTGCCTTCTACGTTGACACTTTCATACAGCACTTAATTCACTGGTCAGGAACTAGTTGATTAACGCTTGACCCCTGCTGACTACTGTAATACTATCTACTATTCTATACTTGTTAATGGCCTGTTCTCAGTATATTCAATTTGGCTTCGAAATATTAGCTGGGTCACCACCAGTGCTGAAAACGTATTCTTAGCCACTAGAACGGATCTTTATAAAGTCTGCCCTATGCGTCCGACACTGGACCACTGCTTCTAAACACTTGTTCTTGACTATCTGCACTTGATTAACTATTCGAGAGTTTACCTACCAAGGTTTCTTGAATGAATTGCTGGCGATATACTTGACACAGTTGGAAGATGTAGAGAATACAGAAGACTATTGGCAGCAGGTCAAAACTGTATGGAATGAGACATGTGAAGAAATACTGGGGAAAAGGGAAAGACAACAAAAAGCATGGATAACAACAGAAACCATCAATAAGATAAAAGATAGAAAAAACAAGAAAGCAGAGTTAAACACAAGCAAAACCAGAAGTTCCAAAGCCAAGGCTCAAGAAGTGTACACAGAAGCAAACAAAGAAGTAAAAAGAAGTATCAAAAGAGACAAGAGGAAGTATATTGAGGAGTTGGCAAGAGAGGCAGAAGATGCTGCAGCCAAAGGAAATATGAGAGAACTGTATAGCAGCACAAAGAAGCTAACAGGGAAATACAAGCAAACAAGTTGCCTCATAAAAGATAAGAATGGGAAACTGCTCAGCAATATACAAGAGCAAATGAAGAGGTGGACAGAATATTTTGGGGACCTTCTCAATAGACCAGCTCCACAAAACCCGCCGGACATCCAGCCAGCAGAAGAAGAGCTACAAATTAACGGTGAAAGACCAACGAAGGAAGAAATAAAGAAAGCCATAAAGCTTCTAAGAGATGGAAAAGCGTCTGGACCTGATAGCATTCCAGCAGAGGCCATCAAAGCAGATATCGACACGGCTACAGAGATGTTATATAAATTACTTGGTAAAGTCTGGGAAAAAGAAGAGATACCAGCAGAATGGAAGGAAGGATATCTGGTTAAGTTGCCTAAGAAGGGAAATCTACAAGAGTGCACAAATTATAGAGGAATAATGTTACTATCAGTGCCAGGAAAGGTATTGAACAGGATTATCCTTGAGAGATTAAAGGAGTCCATAGACAAGAAATTGAGAGATGAACAAGCAGGTTTTCGACAAAACAGATCATGTACAGACCAGATAGCCACTTTGAGAATAATAGTTGAACAAAGTCTGGAATGGAATTCACCACTATACATCGGATTTGTGGACTACGAAAAAGCATTTGACAGTGTGGACAGAGAATCACTTTGGAAATTGATGAGGCATTATGGAGTTCCCCTGAAAATCATTAATTTAATAAAGAAAACCTATGAAGACATGACGTGCAGAGTTCTTCATGAAGGACAGCTTACAGAACCATTTGGGATAAGAACAGGAGTGCGACAGGGATGCCTCTTGTCTCCATTTCTTTTCTTGCTGGCAATAGATTGGGTTATGAGATCATCGACAACACACAACAGAAATGGAATCCAGTGGACTCTGACTAAGCAGTTGGATGATCTGGATTTTGCTGATGATTTGGCTCTCCTGTCCCATAACCGTAATCAGATGCAGGACAAATTGAAAACACTCGATGAGAGGTCACAGCAATTGGGTCTGAAAATACACAGGGAAAAGACAAAAATAATGAGAATAAATGCAGGTAATGAAAACAGGGTTGAACTTGAAGAAACGCCAAAACAAGATGTAGAATCATATACATATCTTGGCAGTAATATAGACAAAGTTGGAGGGACAGACAGCGATATCAAAATAAGAATACAAAAAGCAAGAGGAGCTTTCATTGCATTGGGAAATATATGGAGATCAAGAGAAATAGGATCCAACACGAAAATAAGAATCTTCAACTCAAATGTGAAGTCAGTCCTATTGTATGGCTCGGAGACATGGAGAACAACAAAGACAACAACCAAAAAGCTACAGACTTTCATAAATGGGTGCTTGCGTAGAATAGAGGGATTAAAATGGTATGACAAGGTTACCAATGTGGAACTGATGACAAGAACTGGACAAGTGCCAGTGGAACAAGAGATGAGAAGAAGACGATGGCGATGGATAGGACACACACTGAGGAAACCTGTTGATAGCATTACAAGGCAGTCCTTGTTCTGGAACCCCCAGGGCAAGAGAGGCAGAGGAAGACCAAGAAGTACATGGAGAAGAGAGTTGGAAACAGAGGTGAAAATGATGAGGAGAACATGGAAAGAACTTGAGATGATGGCACGTGACAGGAGGACTTGGCATGTGTTTGTTGAAGGCCTATGCTCCTTTGGGAGTGGAGGGTTATGAATACTTGACACAGCTCGACGTGGAAACTATTTGTCGTGAAAACATCTTTTGTCTGTCTTCCTTTCTTCAAACTGCAGCGGCACCGTAAATACAAAAATAAAACAGAAAATTGTTAGGTGTAAATTAGAAGCAGATACAGGAACAAATGGGAAGTAGAACATCCAGGCCACAAAAGAAAACAAAATGCATATTATCAGCTCAGCAGAAGAGACAAGTGGTAATCTTCAGACTCCGCATGGGCTATAAAAGATTGGAGCACCACCTATTCAACAAGTTAAAGATAGGAACTACCGATGAATGTAACAGTGGCACTGATAAAATGACTGCTGAACATCTGCTTCAAAGATGCCCTACATATGAGGAACAGAGAAAGCGCATATGGCCGTCATCAGTATCATTCCTGGAGAAGCTCTATGGAGATAGAAATAGCCTCAAGCTGATCACTGCTTTCTTTGAACATACTAAAGCTGACGACTGAGAGTGTACGAAGAAGAATAAGAAGAAAAAGAAGAAAGAGAAAAATTAGAAGCAAGTAAAAAACAATATTTACTTCCAAGAAACTGATAGTTTTCCTACATGCCTATATTATTTCTTACTCGAAAACAACACACACGGCGCCCATATGTAACTCATAATGAATAAAGAAAAATTACCTACAATAAGATTTGAACAACATAATTGTATTATATTTTTTGTAGAATGCTGCAGTAAAAATCACTTTCTGAAATTATAGTGTGATCCAGCTCAGTAGCATAAAACTGAGTGTTATAAAAGGATATACACTGCACGGGGTGAGGGATGCCATCACAAGACCTCGCACGACCTTGAAAAATTCATATTGCCAGCTCTGATTCCAGGTGCCAAATCTGGAGATTTTCCTACAAGAGAAAAGGTGCACCAGCAAGCCCCAGATTCATTTCGGCTTTCTCTTTTCTGTCTCGCGAAAGGCTTTAATAGAGTAACTTTGGCTGGCTGAAACTCCATCAACCAGGGCATTTATTGTATCAGACTTTCAGTCCATGCTTCGGAAGGTCGAAAGTGGACGGCTCTGGCATGAATGGAAAATTTCCATAGAAGCCTCGAATCTTCAGCAAGTGGTGTGGATCTACTGTCCTAGTCATGCAGGGGTACGCGGCAATGAGTGAGCTGACAGACTAGCTTCGAGAACATCCATAGTGGGGATACTGAATACGGATAAAGGAGACATTTTTAAGGCAATTACTGATCGCCTGCTAAAGAAAGACACTGTAATCGATGAATCAACAAGGTTAAGATTGCTGAAGTTTGTATCAAACGTAAGACTAGCTAGGATAGACACTTGAGAGAATGCACCCGTCGTGTATACAACCAGCGCGCTACAGGAATAGTTTGCATTCATACCCTTCGACATTTACTGAGGGAAACTGAGCATTCATGAGTTTGCCCGGAATGCAATGAAGCCTATTATGATCAACAATAATAGTAACCTTTGTCCATCTTGCATGACAGAGACGAATTTCAATTATGTACTTTAGTGGCTTGTCCATACATGCTGAAGTTTCTACAAAATGGAGGAACCGGTTCCATGTCCAGTCCTCTTTAGTCGCTTTTTACGATTTCCTTGTTATACAGGTTGGCGCCGAGTCGACTGATACATTTCAAAAGGTCATAAATATATGAATTCAAAACAGGAGAAATTATTTAAACCACCTATCATTAGATTGAAACATGCCATTTACTATCATATGCTTACAAACTTATTTCTTGACAATTATATCGGAGAGATGGAACCTTTTTTTTTTCTTTTTCTTCGTTCTTCCTGAAAAGGACGATGGTTGCGTTGTGTCCGTTTACAGCGAAGCTGCGATATTTGCGCCTTTCGGCGGACACATCCGACTTCAGCACGGCATTTTTGGGACCGGGTTAGCCTTCCCTTTTCGATCCTTACTCACTCAGCCAGAATAGAGTGATGCAGCCTGTTTGCAGGACCACTACTTGGAGGTGGAGCTCTGGTTCGCTGACCCTGACGCAAGCAGTCTAGCTATGGGTCGCTAACTGCATTTCTCACTGTTGACGCGTCTTAGGTCGCAAGATGGAACCTGACCATGCCGATCAACATTAAAATGACGTCTAAACTGACGCTCCACTTCAGTCAGATTTTGTTTCGTAGTAAAAACGAACAGCGTTGGTGCGATGCAGCACAGTCCAACGATCCATTGTGACTGAGTCAGTATAAAATGGCGTTTTTTCCTCTTTCCGCTGCCACCTCACCGACCACTCTACGTGTCATTCACCCAGGTTGCTGGATTTATGTCCAGTGCTTCCTCACGGTAGAAGGGGAACGACTAAGTAAGTAAGTAAGTAAGCTTCCATGTCTCTCTTGCGCACCTTTTTGAACCTCAAGTGCGGTCTCCTGCCTGTTCTTTTGTCATCTGCCAGTTGTCCGTAGAAAATATTTTTGGAGATCCGACCATCTTCCACGCGGTGGCCATG
Organism: Oreohelix idahoensis; assembly: GCA_024509875.1. Taxonomy (NCBI): domain Eukaryota; kingdom Metazoa; phylum Mollusca; class Gastropoda; order Stylommatophora; family Oreohelicidae; genus Oreohelix; species Oreohelix idahoensis. The sequence continues at coordinate 141,087 of JAMPIV010013122.1, forward strand.
GTCAAGCCAGCGTAGTTTGCGCTGTATAAGCAGTGACTTTGTAAGCATGCTTTCAATGCCAGCACCTCGACATTTGCAAATTTGTCCTTCCACGAAATACCAAGGATGTGACGTAGACACCGCACATGGAAGGTATCGGGCCTTCTTTCTTGCTTAGCGTAGGTTGTCCATGTCTCATTGCCATATAGAATCGTGCTGGTGATGCAAGCATTATATACCAATCTTTGGTCTTCATTGTGAGCTTGGAGTTTCCCCAAAACACGTTTTTTTAAGGCTGGCAAATAAGGTTGCAGCTTTGCCAATGCGGCTGTCAAACTATATATCCCGAGAGCGTTTGTCATTGATGGAGACCCCAGGTATGTGCAGTGATGCACCACTGCCACTTCATAGTTATAGACAATAATAACTGGTGCAACATCCACATCCTGACCCAGCATGGGCAGGCAGACATGCAAGCTAGGTATACAGGTAGATAGATAGGCAAGCATGCAGAGAGACAGTTAAACAGGCAGGGACATAGACATACAGACAGGCATACGGACAAACTATTCAAGAATCAAATAGTCTAAATATTTAGGTTCCGCGTTCATGTAGTCATTCTAACAACTCTACCCTATCATGATGACAGGGTCGTGATGTGTAGTAACTGTTATTGGCGCAGTTAATGTTGTTTCAGTATACGAATGGTGGCGCATTCATTGCTTTAGAAAAGCGAAAAAAAATTATTATTTTCTTATTTTAACAAAATGTAAATTAGTAGCGAGATTATTAGATCTTTTGGAAAATTTGACCTTTTATCGGGAATCTGGAACAGCTCCAGATAAAGATTAGTATCTGTGTGTTTGTGTACAAACTTGTGCGTGCATGTAATCACGTATATCGTGTAACATCATTCACCAAAAAAAAAATTTAAAAATAATGTCCATATTTTTAATATACAAAAAAGTATTTTAAACAGTTTATCTGTGCACGTTTTTTGCCTAATTTATAACAGACAAGTACCCTTGATTACTTACAGACAGACGTAACGGACGTAAGGTGCCAGCTTTTGACTGTTGTATTCAGGTTAAGTGCTTGTAGCTCATCACTTTGCCATCCAAACACAAGGTTTGGGTAAGTTGTCATTAGTTTACAAAGTCATTGTTCTTTGTCTTCTAGCTCAGAGTGGAGTACACGACTATATTATTGTATTAAGATCTAGCGTCGTTTACCTGCCTCTAAATCCATTGGTATTAACTGTGTCATTTAGTTTCATATTGTATATCCACACATTATGTTAGTCCTGTTTGTCCTTAGCAAGTGCAATGTTAATCCATGGTCATTGTCGTGAAACACGTGACGTGTATATGTTTGTGTGGTGGGTAAAGGATGCAGTGGCTGTTTAGGGTGTGTATTACTGTACTATGTTAAAATACGCAAGCTTGCACTGTCACATGTAAGTTCAAAGTTATGAGCACGTAGCGTGACTGAATACTATTCAGGAGCGTAGCTAGTGTGTGACATTAACGTGAGCTCGTGGAATGCGTGTTCTATAGCGAACGCAGCGTGCTTGGTGGAGAGAATACTGAGATGTGACGAGTAGTCTGTGGTCATATGTCGTAAAAGACGTCTGGTGTTTGAACGTCTGTGAAAGGCAGTTTTTTGCTTCTCTATGATTCATATATTTTGGAATATACGCGTTGCTATCCCTCGTTAGTTTTCTATGAAGCCTTGTATGTATGTCACGAGTGAAACTGTTTATCAGCCTTATAATATTAATCTTATCATCCTTATAATATTCATCATGATACAATCCCCTAGTCATCTATATTAGAAGCTGCTGCGTACGCACTAATATAAATGTAAAAGTTGCTTAAATTTTCTTTATTCCTTCTTAGGGAGGTGTGTTTTCATAATAAATTGTCTCAGTATTTATGGTTCGCTTCCCAACTTTTACTTATTCTATATTGTTTATTACCGATCCAGTAAAAAAAAAAAATTATAAACAATAATTGGAACCGGGGCTCTAGAAAGTGCACAGTGGAACATGCCTGTTAAAACGTCATCACAGAGTCATTAAAATTACTGCAATACGGTACCTAACAAATCTAATTCTCTTTTATGTAACAAGATGAGTGACTGTTCAGCATTAAAAAGTGAAACTGGGTTCCGGTCCCTTCCTGTCAAAGGTAAGCACTCCGCTGTATTATATCTATTACAGGCAAATCACTGGGAGCAAAGAACGGGTGGCTACTTGAATCATGACAACATTTGTACTAGCTATCCTACTTGCTAATGTCTTAACAGTAGCAGTTGCAGCCCCAGTGGAGGATGTCAAAGTAAGTTACCGTAGTGGTGAAGAAGCGCCAATATTAGTAATGGGATTATTAAATAATCTTAATTATTAGGATGAGATATTACTGAAATAGTGCTGGAAATAGTCGAAAAGCTGGTGTTGGTGTCACCGATAATCATTACATCACATAGTATAATATAATACACCATCATATAATCAACATCATAACATCAAATATTATAATACATTATCATATCATCAAAATCATCAAGATCATTACAAAAACATTTAATAATTAATCACTCCAATTATCGTAATTATCAACGTCTTTAAGTCGACCGTGACAGATAAACAGTACAGAAGGTTTTTCGAACTACAAAATCAAATGTATGCGAAAAGCAGTTAAAAGTTTGTCTTAAAAAAAAATCTTTCTAGGTTCCCCGGTTGCCATTTACAAATACTGAGCTGGTGGAGAGGGCTTTCTCTTCTTATACCTTTATAAAAAATAAATACCGTAGTAAACTGAATGCAGGTCCAGAATTGAGACTGTATCTTACATCACTTGAACCTGATTTTAAAAAAAACTATGTGCCTCAAAACAAGCTCAAGGATCGCACTGAACATTTGTCATGGTTACGTGACGTGTGTTATAAAAAGTGATTTCAACTTTTAACAATAACAACGTTTTTATTATTATTAATAATAAATTAAATGTGTTAATTTTTATTGTAACTTCTGATTTTTTAAATGTAAAAATATATGCACTGTTTGTTCACCTTTTTATTACATTGTTTTTTAATCCCGTGGTTGGCCCCTTTATTTCTGGTTATAATCTATAAATTTTGAATAACAGCAGCTATATTAATTTCAAATATTTTGCTAATATTAGGGGTACAATTTATAGAAATGGGCTGCTAAGGGGTACGCAAGTGAAAAAAGGTTGGGAACCGCTGATATAAAGCTTAAAACGCGCCCTGTATTTTTCTACATCTTCCTAGCTAATAGTCTTTTATTTTCCTAAGTGCATTTTATTCTATGCGTACTCTAAACAGCAAAATTATGGACAAACCTGAGGCCTCGATGCATTCAACCAGAGATTTCTCTCTTAATATACTACTGGTCGTAAAAGTCTCTGCACAGACGTGTAGAGGAACATCTCCAATATCGTATTGATGACCTCTTCCAGGTGGTACTTCTTGCCTAAGTCTGTAATTAATTGTCACTCTCCACTCATTTGCACAGATTAGTCCTGGCCATTTTGACTGTACAATGCTTTAGTAAACAAGGCATAAAGGTACCTTCTGATTGGTCCGTGTACCAAGCAGTTCTTACAAAGTATGGCGCGCGGTTTGGTTAGAGTTACTTAGAATAACTTGTGAATCAGTCGAATTCACGACATAGATGTAGTGATAGTATTGACAGAAGTAGTGTTTTGTCCTGAAAAATGGTGGTCCCAGTGTCTAGGGTTCACTGGTCTCACCCTCACAAGAAGATCAAGGCTGTGAATAATCTGTGGCAAGGATTAGATATAGACAAGCAGATTATACTGGCGCCCTCTCACCTTTTGATCCCGTATGATGTACTTATTAAACTTTGAAAATAGAACTGTAACTCAACTTTGAATAAAAGTAATTAATAACTCAAATGGCTTACAATTCAATTAATTTATTATCTACACTATGTATTATTATGATGATGGGTGAATGTTGAGGCAATGGTGATTATGGTAGAGTATGTACATTCCAATCTATTTGTAAGTATGTACATTCAATTCTATTTGTAAGTATATACTAAAAAAAGGATCCACTTTGGATCTTATTAATTAACAAGTTCCTTTACACTCTATCATGTCCACAAAGAATGTTCGCCGTCCTTCTGTATTTATTTTAATAGAAAAAAATTAAAGTTTATCTGTCTCTCCTATCTTTACAGCTCAAGTTCATCATTTAAAACATTCTGTTGACAGTAGTAGCTTGTCTCACACTGGTTACTAGATTCATGAAACTTATCTCAGGTCCAAGTCAGTTGCACTTTACTAACACACTGATAGTCTGTTCTGCAAACTCCCAAACAGTAAGGGAAATGACAGTAATAGGCTCCTTCTATCTCTGGGCTTCACATACAGACCTCATCCCTCATAAATATGATCACACTTGTGGTATGTGACCTAGGATCCCTCTAAGAATCTTTCTCGAACACAGAATTACACACTTTTAGTGAAGATGCCTGCCCTGCATACAGTCAAAAATGGCTTGGCAATGACAGTGCTCTACTCTGCTTCTTCTGGCTGGACATAACAAGGTTGTGTGTGATAAATGAATTTCGAAACTGCAACCCTTATATACCAGTGGTGCGTACGTCTCAGGGAGTCGTTTCCGATTGGCCAAAAATAATTCTATAAAATGCTGTCTATGGGCTCATTGTGTGTAACCTTGCAACTTATTAAGGCTTGTATCTCTTAAATGGCCTGGGTTATTACCGTCTGGTCAATATCCTTCAAAATCCCATGCGACAAGCTTCAAATCCATTCCTTGATATTAGCTTTCCATGTGGGCATGCAGTCTAAATAAATTTTTAAATATTAATACTAGGCTTACATTCGAACGTGGCCATCTCACAAATTTATCGATATTTCAGTAGGTAAATCCTCCTTAACAATTTCCTTTTAGATTTTCATGTATGAACATTCCCACTAGCGAACTCAGTTATTATTATTGTAAAACAACACTGCCCCACGCCGTCCTTTAAGAAATTCCATCCGTATCCATGCACAAATTGTTTCGCCATTATGACGGTATAGACTTTTCCTCTCTTCTCCCCTTCCCCCCTCCCCTCGGCGAGGTTAAGACTGCGCATGCGTCTGCTAGTATTGTGGCAGTTTTTTGTTTTAGCATTAACCCTTGGGCTATGCAGTGTGTTTACATACTAAAATCTAACCAAGCGTATTTTTCCATTATGCTTCACCACTGACACTGGAAGTGTGAGAAGGACCCTTAGAGCAACATAAACATTAGGCACATTATCCAGTTTTTGTTGCAGTATGAAGAGAAGTACTCCTTGTGGCATGTTTGAAAATGTCAACAGTATAGATTGAATATGTTTACACTTACATCTACCATGTTTAAAAAGGTTAACAATATAGATTGAATATGTTTACATTTACATCTACACTGGTTGAAAATGTTAATAATATAGATTATGTACATCCTTTCTTTCATAATTCACTCCATGCTCCCTATGGAACTTGGGACTACCTCTGCTTTTGGTTCTGTGTAAGAAACTTGCAATAAAGCAGCTACCAGCCCTGACAGTGGTGATTCATGAAATCATCATTCTATATGCAGAGGTTGCCAGCCTTAAATGACTTGGACATCCACTAGCAATTTTCACATATTAATATTCACATGTCACTATAAACAAATTAGTTCACATGTTAATAATGCAAAATATAGATTTTAAATGTACAACTTACGCCAATCATTAGGCTCACAGACGGCTGGCTCAGAGAAATAGTTTAAGGCGGCTTGACAATGCCTCTTACACGTGGTCTGGGGTGTTGTTATTTTAGCAATAAGTTCCCACTTTTGACCTTGTGTTACAGTTTCATCAGATTCCAGCTTTCCGTGTTAAAATTTTAGCATTTTCCTGGGCTCTAAGTCCTCAGTATGCTCCAACAAGGTCCGGTCTAGTACTATTCTTAACTCTGGCAAGGTCTGGTTGTCTTCTTGGCGCGAGGTGAATTTTCACAGTGTTCTAAACTGACTATAGTGTCAGGTTATATTGCCCCTTTCGTTCCTGGCACGTGTTGTTTACTATTAGACCAGGCCTCAATCAGAAATATGGTTATTCCTACATCTCGAATGCCCGCCAATAGTTTTAAAACCTGTGTGTTTTGGTGGGGTAATTCAAAATATTTCCACCTTCCAAATATGGAAGTGAAATTTCCATACTATTTTTGTCAGTATTTCCACATAACTTCTTACTTCTGCCCAGAACTATTACAACATTTCCGCTCAGGTGTGTCCGACTGATAATTATCGCCCCGTCCTTATGCAAACACTGGCACTCGTGTACCTATCTGGGCTGTGACTCTGCACGACAGTAATTAGTGAATCACAATTGCAATATCCGCGCTAAATAAACGGGCTGGGTGTACGTCATGCTAATCCGGCGCGGCCAAGGTTTGGTACAGGAGAATTTTACCAACATGAGTGTCGGTCAATATTGTATCACCTGTCTACTCTCTCGGCAGGGATGGTCAGGTAAACAAACAAGACGAAGTATCACCGAAGGCAGTGCAAAATTGGTAAGAAGATAGCTAATATCTGCTTGATAGCAGAGCAACAAATGTGTCGACCCTGAAATTGCACGTAATCAGCATGCACAGCAAATGTAACTGAATACGGCCGGAGAGGACAAGAGATCGACCCAAAAATTATGTGACACCTTATACGACATGTTTAAGTGAGCACTAGTCCCGTTCTTCATTTGCCTCCTCGAGGCCCCCGGGAGCTACACGAGGTAGTCTCCTAACTATGGGTAATGAATTACATGACGATGCCCACAGCCAACAATTCGGGTATCCTCATCACTATTTTCCTTTGTGCTCCTTAATTAAGGAACATGGAGCACCAACCCGTAGCTGGTCCCCTTGAAAGAAGCCTGCACCAAGCATTCACATGCTCCTGCAGCGGTAGTTTCTGAGGCAATTTGGTTTACATCATGCCCAACCTCAAATTAGTAGTCTTCTACGACATGCCTGTGGGTGCAGTAATCTTATTCTTTCCTTGTCTCATCAGAGACTCCCAGGAACTACACTAGATTGTAAATAGGACAGGTAGATGGAGTGAATATGTTAGTTATTTAATACTCTGAGCAGATTATGAATTACTTACTTGTAGCGAAAGGTTTTTCTTGTGTAATGATAGTGGTAGAGAAGAAGTAGAATCTCTCTCCAGAAAGTATGAAGTCCCAGTGCCAGAGAAGTGCACTGGTATCACAATTGAGTTACGGCTGTGAATACCCTGAGCTGGGCAATAGATTTAGGCTTCAGAGGTATACTGTGCCACTTTCGCTATAGTAACCCTATGTGATAATATAATTAAATTAGAAAAAGTAACTCAAAATTTAACAGTTTAAAATTTACCAAGTCAAACGAGTACAATTTCATAATTTATTATGTACATCTATATATCCTTGTAATGAGAAATGGGTGTTGGAAGATGATAAAATGTATGTGTTGCGTCCTTTTTGGGTCCTTAACAGTAGTAAAGTAGACATGCGTCTGACTTCTGTTAAGAGGGTACGCATCAACATATGTGGTAAGAATATATTGGTAATTTTAATTCATCGCGCACGGAAGCGCACATATTGGTGCATAAGTATTTTCGCGTGTTGTTGCTAAACAGTAGATGACGTAGTGACCTTCGAAGACAGAGGTAATGGCGGTGATTTTCTAAAGCAGACGCTTGTCTGGAATATTGTAACTACTGTGTACTTCGACTTTATACGGCCTTCCGGATGGAAGCCATTGCCGTGCCAAGTTACCAGTAAGTTATTTGAATTTTGTTTGAAACATAAATATATGAATTTTTTCAAGGAAGTATCTAGTCAAGTCATTCAATGGGAGATCATTGCCCCTTCGTTATAATGGCTTGAAATTGGACTCTTGTTACAGTTATCGGATCCAGCCTTATACTGTCAAATACGTGCCGGAGTAGATTGTACAAATGAATCTCAAGTAATAAGATATAATTTTTACCGTCCGTTGGATTACGGAGGAATTAGAGGTCAATCAAGTTAAAGACGTAGAAATGTAAATGTACTGTTTATTATGAAGCCTCAATTATGGATGTACCGATGTTCGGACTTTGATGTTCTACGAGGCCATTTAAAGAAGAGTCTCCGACACCCAGGCCGGGTCTTGCTGCATGGGCAACAGCTCGATCTACAATTGCCCAACCTCGTGCCACCGAAAGTTATTTCGGTAGGTACGCTCCTATAGTCAGAAATGACTGGCAGGGAAGATAGATAGATCCTAATATGTTTGACTGCCCTTGAGGGGTCAGCCGTTGATACGAACATGTTGTAAAGCAAGCTGTACTGCAATTTGTATACGAATGTTTGAAGATATCGTACCTTATGATATTCAACTATCTTGATGCCTTCAATAACATATCCACGTAACAATATGTATGCTATGTACGTATTGTCATCTGTGTCGATGTGACTGTCTAAATAAATTGTCGTTGATATCTTAATCAACCATGGGTTCAGTGTCTCTCAATCGACACTGTTGGAGTTGACATTGACTTTGATATCCATCGTTACCTTGTTGAATTTCAACTCACCATTCGCGTTGTTAGCCTACACATTATCCAACCAGTGCAAGCCAGCACCCTTTATAGTTGGAAACAAGTGCGCAACCCATAAACACCAGTTACAATTGGTGGCCAGCTTCAAGGGAACGATTTGAAATTCCTGGGATATATCATTTGAAAATTTCGAGTCTTTCAAGGCGACATCATCTCACTTGGAATTCAAGGTCAACTGAAGGTCCTCAACGGTCGGATTCAACGTTGGACACAGTCGTTGTTGTACTATCAAATATCCTCTTATGTATTATGGCTCATGCATACAGCGACCGAATGCCAACATTGCAAGTTCGGTAACGGCAGGAAATTTTTTTTTCTTCAACGAAGATAAGTAAACACGTAACACGTTGTATGTTCATTCCACTGCTTTATGTTTAGCTGAGCCCATTCTTTAATATGTCCACACTGATGTTCATAAATGTTTTCCATGTTATATGTCCCATGTTTCACGTGGGAGGTTGTTTCTGGCGGCTTTCGAAGGGAACATCCCAAATTCACCCTTGGGCCTTCGTGACTGTTCTATAGGGACACCTTTTTGCAGACATCCCGCAAGTGCATGTTCCAACACATATGTGTTGAAGGATTTTTACAGTCCACTGCGTTTGGTTGTCTGTGACAACTAATTGTTTAGCTGTTTCGTCCAGTTTTTAATATGGTTTTCGTAAGTAATTCTTTATATGTACCTTGTTTTCATGATGTATTTTGTTCGTAAACGTCCGTCTCTACCTTACTATCGCTTATTTCTTTACACCATTTGTGTTTATACCTTGTGTCGTTACTTGTCTTGTATTTTTTTTTTGCAATTGTCATTGCATTCTTTGCAAAATTCTCTTTTTAGTTCTACTTTGTGGTTCGTTTGATTTCTGCGAATGTTTTCATTTGTCATCTTTATCTTGTCTTTGTCGCTATTGTCACATTGTCTATTTCTTTTGTACTCTGATAATATTTTAATGCATAATTTGATTCTTTGATTAATAACACTATTATTGATAATTAGCAAGTATTTTGTGCAGTTCTATGGACAGGAACCTATTGCACTTATAAGAGATTAATAGATTTTAAATCATTTGATAAAATCTTTCTAAGTAAGTTAGATTACAAATACACATTTGTCATAATGGCTACTTTAGATTATTTTATTAAGCAAGCTAAAGCTCTTAAAATGACTCCTGAAGAAGTCTGGCAATTCGCACTTCTCGAATATGACAAGGCTCAGAAGTTGAAAAAAAAATTAGAAATGGAACTTGAGAGTAAGAAATTAGACGCTCAAGAAAAGGAGAGAACACTTCAATTGGAAATGGAAAATAAGAAATTAGCCGCTCAAGAAAATGAAAGAAAACTTCAGTTAGAAATTGAACATAGGAAATTAGCCGCGGCAAAAAATGAAAAAAGATTTCAACTTGAGGCTGCTGAAAACGAAAGAAGATTTCAGCTTGAGGCCGCTGAAAATGAAAATAGAAGACAACATGAACAAAAATTGATGGCACTGGAACTTGAAAAAATTAGATTAACAAATGAAGGTAATGCTCAAAACGCTCAGTTTGTTCACACCTCTTCTAACAAAGACAGTATTAAGCATGTAAACTTAAAATTGACAGTATTCAAACAACATTCAGATGACAAACTATTTTACCTGGATAGATTTCAAACAATATGCGAAGCCCATAAGATTGATAAATCACAGTATTGCGCACATTTGTTGCCATTACTTACAGGTGATGCATTAACAGTATTTAATCTGTTGAAAGACACTGACAAAATTGATTACAATATTGTCAGAACTGCACTGCTTAAAAAATTTCAACTTGATGAAGATGGTTATAGACAAAAATTTAAAACTCTAAAACCTGAGAGTGGAAAGGATTTTGGTGACTTTATCTCACATTCCGTCTTACATTCGACCGATGGGTTAAGCTATCCAAAATAGAACATTTTATGAGGCTATTGTAGACTTATTACTGCGTGATAAGGTCTTGTCTTCGGTTAACCCGTTATTTCTTTCATTCTTACATGAACGTAAACCAACAAATATGAATGAAATGGAACAAAACTGTAGAAATTATTGCACCGCACATCCAAACATGGTTGTTAGCAATTCACTTGTCAAAGAGGAATTGCCTGTTGCATTTGCCGTGCAACAAGGAAATCATTTCCGTCATCGCTCTCTTAGCAATGGTAGGAACTTTAAAAAGGGAGAAAACAAGAATTACAATTCTTTTAAAGGGAAATCATTTCGACATGCATCTCCATATAACCAAAATTGGGGTCAATCTCACAGATCACGGGATTTTAATAGAAATGATACTGGAAATTATCAAGGTAATAATTATAACCATAATTGGCAACCCAGATCGAATTTTGGTAATAACCGACATTTTTCGCCAAACAAACAATATGATCAGAGGGACAATAGTCATAACAATAATTGGCGAGCTAACCAATAAGGTAATCCCAATACAAATAATAATTATGGCAGTTTTAGAAACAATAGTCAAAATAGATCTCGTGGTAGAGATAGATCTTCCAGCGATAGATCACATCATCAGACAAACTCTGCTATACATGATACTCATGTTAATTTAAATCAGGATAAAGATGTTATTTCTCATAATGCATCTTCATGTTCTCTTGATTTTGAGCAGGCTAAATTTTGCCATGAATGCACAACTTTATTCCAGCCCAAGGCGATCACGACGCTCAGTTGCGGACATGTGTTACCAAGCCTTCCTGCGATGTCTACGGCCATGACAGCTTCGACACACAATGGAACAGAATCTCTTAAGTTACATAATGGATTTCTTAACGGAATTGCTGTCTCTGTTCTTTTCGATACAGGTTGCAGCACTATTGGCGTCAGACAGTCCTTGATCGACCCGTCATTTGCAACAGGGAAATCTGTGAAACGTGTGACTTTCGGCGGAACAGTGGAAACTTTTCCAACAGCAATCATTAATATTGATACTCCATTTTTTACAGGGAAAATACTTGCCTGTCTTCTTCCAGCACCAATTAGTGACTTGATAATTGGTCGCGTACATGGGTTTAAAGAGTGTACCCCACAGCAAATTGCTGCTTGGGAAAGGCAACATATGCATTCTGCAAATGCAGTTGTCACTAGAGCGCAAGCTAATAATATGTTGCAAAGTGCACCAGCTATACCTCCTGTTAATAATAATGATGATGTTGACTCTCCTATATCGCGTGAGTCATTTATAGCATTGCAACAAAATGATGCTTCATTAAATAAATTTTTTTCAATTAGCTAAGAATACTACACACACAGATACAAATTCTAGACATAATTTTGTACTGAAGAAAGGTGTGTTAGTGAGATTGGTACATGATACGACGTCATCCGTACGTTCTCAAGTTTTAGTACCTTTTACTATGAGAGCTCGTATATTGCGGCATGCTCATGACTCTCAATAAACAAGACACATGGGTTTTTCACGCACCAAATCTAACGTGCTATCTGCTTTCTATTGGCCAAGCGTCCATAGAGATGTTAATATTTACTGTCGTTCCTGCATTACATGTCAAGAAGTTAAGGTTCGTGGTCCATACCACGCAGCTCCTATTCAAGCTGCTGACATTCCAATTCGACGATTTGAGAAAATGGCTATTGACATTATTGGTCCTATCCAACCTTCTGCTAGAGGACATACACATATTCTCACTTGTATTGATATGTGTACTCGTTAGCCTGAGGCTATACCTCTAAAGAATACTTCATCTGCTAGTGTCGCAGATGCACTATGGTTAATTTTTTCACGTGTGGGTTTTCCACGTAAAATATTATCAGACCATGGTGTACAATTTGTTTCTGAAGCTATGTCTCAAGTCATGTCTATGCTACACATTGATAGATCTCTTAGTTCTATCTATCACGCAATATCGAACGGTTTAATTGAGCGTCAAAATAGGACTCTCAAACAGTTATTGGGTAAAGTTACTGAGGATCATCCTCAAGATTGGGACAGAGTTCTACCCGCTGCTCTCTTTGCTTATCGAGAGGTGAAAAATGAAGCTACTGGTTTTTCACCGTTTCAACTCGTCTTCGGTGTTCAACCTCGTGGCCCTATGTCGTTACTGCACGACCTACTTACGGAGGAGGATATATCAAATGACACTCAATCCTCTTATGAGTATGTAATTTCTTTGAGGAAAAAATTATAGATGCATGTAGGCTAGCTACCACATCATCTGAATCAGCTAAAGAAAAAGCTCGACTATCTGTTAATGGATATCGACGTCTTCGCCAGCTTTTTCCTGGTGACGAGGCCTATGTATTACTTCCTCGTAAAGACAATCGTTTACTCATTGCCTGGAAAGGCCCTTTTAAAATAATCTCCAGAATTTCTGATGTCGATTATATTGTCGATATCATGGGCAAACATGAAACCTTTCATATAAATATGTTAAAGGAATTTCACTCTCGTCCTGACTATCTTCAGTCAGTGTTCCAATCAACTGACGATCCTACACCTTGTCTTAATCATTATACCGCTTTATCGGTAATTCAGGAAGAAGAGTCTTCTTTTCAAGATGTACCTTTACCTATACCGGTGGTACCACTTCATTCAACAGAAAATTGGAATGATGTGTCAATTTCTCCTGACCTTTCTGCTGATCAGCGTCAGCAAGTATCGTCTCTTATTCAATCCTATCAGGATGTTCTCACTGACATCCCAGGTCGTACGTCTGTCATTCAACATGACATTTTACTGACCGACGACACATCTAGGCTATTCGGGTTCATCCATATCCCATTCCTCTACACTTTCGATCTCAAGTTGATAAGGAATTGGATTAGATGCTTCAATTAAAAATAATTGAACCATCCACTTCACCATATTCTTCTTCGATGGTTATTATTCGTAAGAAGGATAATAACATCCGTTTGTGTGTTGACTATCGTAAGTTAAATAAAGTTACACAATTTGACGCGGAACCATTACCACTTTTAGAAGATTTACTGGTTAAACTTTCTAAATCTATTTTCTTTACTAAGCTAGATTTGTCAAAGGACTATTGGCAAGTATCATTGACAAATCGTGCAAAGCCACTCACTGCTTTTTCTACTCCTCGTGATCTTTTCCAATGGAATTTTATGCCATTTGAACTAATGAACGCTCCTGCCACCTTTGTGCGCATGATGCGTCGTATTTTATCACATCGTTCCGATTTCATTGCCTATATCGATGACATTTGCCTTTTTAGTGACTCATGGGATGAACATTTTCGTGAATTGAACACATTATTGTCCACCTTGCGTTCATATAACTTAACGGCAAAACCATCTAAAGCTTATGTTGGTTTTCACGACATACCATTTTTAGGTCACCGTGTTGGTCACGGTCTTTTATTTACTGAGGACAATAATGTTTCAAAAATTCTAAATATAACAATACCTAAGTCTAAGAAACAAGTAAGGAGTCTGCTAGGTCTAATCCAATTCTATGGGAGATTCATTCCTCATTTATCTACCATCACTGCACCTTTCTCTACTTTGTTAAAGAAGGGCGCAGCTAACGTGATTCGGTGGTCGCAAGAACATCAAGTCGCGTTAGATATCATCAAATCATACTTTTCTAATGCACCTGTCTTAAGATTACCTAATGCGGACCTACCTTTCATTCTACGCAGCGATGCGTCCAATTTTGGCATAAACGGCGCATTACTTCAAGAATATTCTGGAACATTGCACCCTGTTATGTACGTCTCCAGAAAACTGACGACTACTGAACAACACTATTCTGTCCTAGATAAGGAGTAATTGGCTCTTGTCTGGACTATAACCAAGCTTCAGCGCTTTTTACTGGGAGCACACTTTTTTTTTGGAGACAGACCAGCGTGCTCTTACTGCTCTCAATAACAGAGACATCAAATCATCGAGATCAACCAGATACGCAATCGCCTTACAACCTTACAGCTTTACAATCCGAGCGATACCGGGATCTCAAAATGTTTTGGCAAACATCCTTTCGCGGTGTCTGCATGAGTCAAGCGAGCTTCTACGCCCTATGAAGAGTGACGCCTCTGCACAATCAGTTTCTTCATTGTGACTTTATACTTAAAGAATCTGAATTCGTTCAGCGAGATTATTATTATTAACTTTACGCTAGTCTTGCGTCTGCATTAACATTTCATTAATGTGACATATATACTTTGCCAGTGAAATATCTTGAATGGCTAAATAACAGAATATTTTGGGAATTTAACATTTCTACGTGATAATATTTTAAGTACAGCGGAACTTTGTGAATAATTGACTATTTTCTAGTGTCACAGTGCAACTTCGTGACTTTATTTAATAGTAAACTCAGGTGGAATTAATAACATTTTAATGACATGAACACTATTCATTAGCTATTAACAATTAAACTTACTTAATTAGTTTAATATTTAATATATTTAACTATAATGGTTTTAATGCGAGTTCTTAGAGCTAGTAATTGTCACTCATAACGTGTAGGGTTTTAACACTCGTATTTAATTAGTACCACTAATTATTTCTAGGCACTTTTAGGAGTGTTGCTCACTTCGCGTAGTTCATTTGCATTCTCTTTCATTTATAACTCATCGTTTTGATGCTTTCATATTTCATTTATTTGAATTCATTTATTGAAATTTTGTTTTTTCTTTCTGTTGACATTCTATTTGTGTTTCATCACCCTTATTCATTTATATTATCTAGTGTTGACACATTGGCCTCATGTTGGTTCATTGTGGTTGTACATTTTCTTACTTTGCATTTTGTTTATTTGAGTTGAGTTCGCTTTCATATGTATTCTTTCACTAATAATATTTTATCAGTATAATTAGATTTATAGTATATGTAGATGATAATTTGAGTTACCTCTCCGCGGTTATTTAAGTAAAAAAATTAATGAATTAATTTTTTTCGCGGGGTATAAGGTAACTGTTGCGTCCTTTTTGGGTCCTTAACAGTAGTAAAGTAGACATGCGTCTGACTTCTGTTAAGAGGGTACGCATCAACATATGTGATAAGAATATATTGGTAATTTTAATTCATTGCGCACGGAAGCGCACATATTGGTGCATAAGTATTTTCGCGTGTTGTTGCTAAACAGTAGATGACGTAGTGACCTTCGAAGACAGAGGTAATGGCTGTGATTTTCTAAAGCAGACGCTTGTCTGGAATATTGTAACTACTGTGTACTTCGACTTTATACGGCCTTCCGGATGGAAGCCATTGCCGTGCCAAGTTACCAGTAAGTTATTTGAATTTTGTTTGAAACATAAATATATGAATTTCTTCAAGGAAGTATCTAGTCAAGTCATTCAATGGGAGATCATTGCCCCTTCGTTAGAATGGCTTGAAATTGGACTCTTGTTACAGTTATCGGATCCAGCCTTATACTGTCAGATACGTGCCGGAGTAGATTGCACAAATGAATCTCAAGTAATAAAATATAATTTTTACCGTCCGTTGGATTACAGAGGAATTAGAGGTCAATCAAGTTAAAGACGTAGAAATTTATATGCACTGATTATTATGAAGCCTCAATTATGGATGTACCGACGTTCGGACTTTGATGTTCTACGAGGCCATTTAAAGAAGAGTATTCTTCAATATATTATATATATCCTTGATACTAATATGTTTGACTGCCCTTGAGGGGTCAACCGTTAATACGAACATGTTGTAAAGCAAGCTGTGCTGCAATTTGTATACGAATGTTTGAAGATATCGTACATTATGATATTCAACTATCTTGATGCCTTCAATAAAATATCCATGTAACAATATGTATACTATGTGCATATTGTCATCTGTGTCGATGTGACTGTCTAAATAAATTGTCGTTGATATCTTAATCAACCATGGGTTCAGTGTCTCTCAATCGACACTGTTGGAGTTGACATTGACTTTGATATCCATCGTTACCTTGTTGAATTTCAACTCACCATTCGCGTTGTTAGCCTACACAACATCCAACCAGTGCAAGCAAGCACCCTTTATAGTTGGAAACAAGTGCGCAACCCATAAACACCAGTTACAGTATGATTATAGTTGTATAGTTACAAATTAAAATAAATAATAGTAAAAAATCGTGGATGAATCTTCCAATGAAATTATAAAAGTCTGTCAGAGTATATTTTTGATATATCTTGCTATCTAGTCTCTAGCTGTTATCATCATCGACCATCGCTTTAGAAACTGCTCACAGTGTTTGTTGGATGGGATACAGAAAAAGTCATCTTGTGTTTGTTCGAGGTTCCTGAGACACACTGTTGATCAGGAAGACTTTCCTTCAGCCCGCCCTATAACTACGGGGGACTAAGGTGTTGAAGATTGTTTGACCACTGGGCTTCAGTTAGCAGGATCAAAGGTCCTCAAGTCTTTAGTTTAAACTCGATCACGAACTCGAATATGAACTCGATCAGGAACGATCATAAAACCTGGCCATGGTGTTTCAACAATCTCACCAACTACTGCTGTTCATGAGGCGACCACGTCTTCAGTGTTTGTATATAAATGAATGAATCATGTTAGTATGTTACAGAGATAGCATGATAAGATAATGTCCACTGTGCAGAAAATAACAAATTACATTATAAATCATATGTTTTGTTACATGGGTAAGATATAACCTTTGCCTTCCACTTATGGATGCCAAGTCACTTATGTACTTGCTGGTATGTCGTAAGCTTCCAGGCAAGAACTAGCCATGATATATTTGCCTAACCAATTAATGGTTATGCTTCCTAACAATGCCGGTGGAGGTTATCTCTGGTTAGCGTAATTCCCTTTTTATTATGTCTGATACAATCAAATCGTAAACAAAATCTGAAATAAATTGATATTAGTCACACATATCTTTAATAAACTTTCATACCCTCTTAGGATTAATAAGCGCACGGTGAGGCTGTATTGGTTGAAGTCTATCTGCCCTGCATGCAGCGTGAAGAACTTTTCTTGCAGATACTGTCTTCCAGTTTCTCACTCTGGCTTCTGGATTCGATGTGTGGGATTTTAAACGCGCCGCTGTGTCCTTATATTTGGGCTACTCTCCCGCACGAGAAAGCACCGTCTGAAGTCCGCTAAGATTTTCGTTTAATCTCTTGGTTTGAGGCGATCTGTGCTTTTTCTGTACTTGTTTTCTCCTCTTGTCACTGCCCACATATCTCTTTCCTTCCTTCTTTTCATTTCCCCCATATGAGGCTTTCATTCTGTCCAAGTTTTACCGAAATCCGTTTAGGTATGTAGTTATAATAAATTTTTAAAGATTATGAGCTAACTTTTAGGAGGTGTGATGACGATGAAAAATATCAATTATTTTTAAAACTATTTACATTTGAATAATATCCTTTTGGATATCATTCATACTCTATCTCCTTTGGTGAATTATTATTATTTAAATGTCTTACATACGTCAAGGCCTTAAATCCTACCCCCTGCAGATCCAAGTAGAACAGTCCAAATTAAGATGGTTTGGCCATGTCTGCAGAATGGGAGAAGATCGGATACCACGACAAGCATGGGAAACAAAGAGCCAATGATCCAGACCCCGAGTCCGCTGGGAGGACAACATTAGACAATCTTTGAAGGACCGAGGACTAGAATGGAACCAGGCCAGAAGGAAGACAGCCGATAGGATAGTCTGGCGCTCTCTCTTCCAAACCTCTACACCTGACGGTAGAAGGGGAACGACTAAGTAAGTAAGTAAATGTCTTACAACCAGGCTTGCTCTTGTAGATTTAGATTCTCTTTCCAGCTAATGCAAACTTTTAAGGTTGGCCATGTTTCATATATTCGCTATTTGCTACCTTCTTCAATGTTGGTAGGCTAGACGAAGTGCAAATTTTTCAGCCACTTTCAAACTTCAAAGAAAGACCCGCCGCGTTGTCCCTGCGCTGTGTGTGTGTGTGTGTGTGTGTGTCGCGTTACACATTTTTTCACAAACAAAGCAAGTGGTAATAAATCTCGCTACATTACTAAAACTACACTAGATTGTAAATAGGTGATGGTTGGTAGATGAAGTGAATATGTTAGTAATGTAGTACTCTGAGCAGATTGTGAATAGATGTTGGACAGGTAGATGAAGTGAATATGTTAGTAATGTAGTACTCTGAGCAGATTATGAATTACTTACTAAAACTACACTAGATTGTGAATAGGTGATGGACAGGTAGATGGAGTGAATATGTTAGTTATTTAGTACTCTGAGCAGACTGTGAATTACTTACTAAGTCAACTCCAGCGTTTATGGTAATTTGTGACAAAATAATGAAGATATCCTTAAACAAAGTAGAGTCACAAAAGTCACTGCACTATAAATAGTTATTCTGAAGATACAAAGCATTCACAGTATCATCACCTTGTTAAAATGGTTGGTTAAGTCAGCCAACAGCTGTTAATACACTTTCGCTAGAAATACACAGTACTCTTGGTAGGGAGATTTTGAGTCGCAATGGATTGTCGCTTCCACTGTGATACAGCTTCTAGGGCCTTTCTGGAAGTGGAATATAGAAACATCGTCTGTTATTACTATGGCCAGATTTTTTTAGCCATTGGTAGTGCCGTGATAAACTGAAGGGAAATTTTAAAAAAAATAAATAAAGTTTTGTCTCGTTTTGGCGAGGCGCGTCCGTTCAACTTAGTCGGTTATATTAGGGCGCATGTCCAAACATAAAAGACCCATAGGTCCGGGATTTATATATGAAGGGAAATGAAAACCGCTTCAGACAATGAAAAAATGTAAATCTTCATTTTATAATTGCAGTTAATGATAACTGGTACCTTTCATTTAACCAATTTTTCTTAAAATTATTTGTTTGAGGAAAATGCTGCTTTCACTGCAAGCTACGCCACTGTAAAAGTGTTAGACGTTTTTTGTCAGTGAGGTAAAGAAAGATATTAACAAGGAAAGTTGAGAAAAGCAAAGTTATAGATAGCCAGTTCAAAGGTTAAGGGTTGAAGCTGGAATAATCTGAAATAAGATACATGTCTAAAGTCTTTGAACTCTGAATATGTTTTTATCTTATCACCTTTTCCCGTTTAAAGTTGACTACTAAATTAATTTTCACGTAATTTCCACATGCCACCTCTCACATCAGGGACAGACGACATCAGTAAAGATGCTGGCCTGTCTGACGTCACGTTGATAGGCGACGTTGAGATAGATACAGTAAGTAACATCAACAATGTTGTACTATATAATGTCCCCCATATGGAAAGCCGTTCTGTACAATTTTTTTACCATTAATATGTTTACGATACGTCACGAAATCGCTGGCGGGATTCAAAGAAGTGGAAAGTCAATTTAAAATGCCATGACGTAAGTGTGCGGTCAGGTAGCGAAAAGAGACCGCAATGTCCGTTAGATTACAGTTTGGATGCGCACACGTTAACTAAGAAAGCGCTAAAGATCACTCCCTTTGAGCTGAACTAAAATTAATGTAATAAATAGCGCAATTTAAAAAACAAATTGTTTACTGGTCTTCGAGGAGATAATTTGCAGACGGTTAGTTAATCAATCACTGCAAAAGAAGTAATTCTACTTTCTTCAAGCGTTAGGGCTTATAAATAAATAAATAAGTGAAAAACCCGAATCGTCCCTTGTTTCACGTGAACCGTTATTTGTAGAACTGATTCAATACCGTTTTATTGGTTTATGTGCTTATACGGTCCACTTAAAGATGAAATCAATTCAAACTAGTGCAGAAATTATCGCTTCCACTGCTCAAACTTTTTGTTATATCGAAGAAAATTATTTCTCCAGAATACATTACAAAAGTAAATGGAACAGTTTTAAAACAAGTCAATAGGGCTAAATACCTGGGCAAGTTAATAACCTAAGGTGACCAGACGTCCCGGTTTTTCCGGGACAGTCCCGGTTTTCGACCATTTTGGATAATTTGTCCCGACTTATTTTCGATGCAATCTGGGACGCCAATTTGTCCCGGTTTTGGACGAATTTGCCAATTTGGCATAAATCTCTTACTTACTTACTTAGTCGTTCCCCTTCTACCGTGAGGTGTAGAGGTTTGGAAGAGAGAGCGCCAGACTATCCTATCGGCTGTCTTCCTCCTGGCCTGGCTCCATTCTAGTCCTCGATCCTTCAAAGATTGTCTAATGTTGTCCTCCCAGCGGACTCTGGGTCGTCCTCGGGGTCTGGATCCTTGGCTCTTTGTTTCCCATGCTTGTCGTGGTATCCGATCTTCTCCCATTCTGCAGACATGGCCAAACCATCTTAATTGGGACTGTTCTACTTGGGTCTGCAGGGGGTAGGATAAATCTCACAGATTAAAAAAAAAAATTATTATTCCGTGGCTGACGAGGGACTTTTTAATTATTAGTGAACTGGCGCTGAAACAGCAAGAGAGGTTGTCAGGACCGCGAATTAGTTTTGTAGTTCCAATGTGATATTCGCAGTTATTTGAAATTTTAGGTAGTGGTAAAGTACCAAGATTTTGCGTACGGTATACGTTTATTTAATTTAAACGGTGAACTATTTGTGCACATTTTGTTATTGTTGTAAGAAAATGGTACCAAAGCGTAAATGCAGTTTCAATGAAGATTTACAAAAGGAATATCCGTTTATTAAAAAGAGTACATCAAACTTCAATGTACGAGCAATATATGGGCTTCCGGGTTTTCGATAAGCCATAGGGGACATGGTGATATTAAGAACCACATAAGCAGTAAGAAACATAAGAGAGCCATCGTTACAGCCGCATCAAGCTCGTCGTTGTAGTGGATTTGATGGTATTGTATGATTGTGATATTACTTAATGTGATGCATGAGGTCAGCTGTGAAGGCTCCTGAGATAAATGTAGCTGTGAATTTTCAGAAGGCCCTTCTTGCTACCACTACGACCTCACACCTATCTTTTTTTCCTAATGAATGTGGCTACGTTAAAGTTCTAGGGTAATGATATGTAATGTGTTGTGGTAGTTTACATACACACACACAGATATTTAATAAGTCTAATAATATTAATAAAATGTTATAACACACTGAACTAACTCAAGATGTGTAAAATTTTTGATAATAAATTTTCTTTAAGTTTATTTGTTCTGAACCAAGGTTTTATTTTGGTCAGAACATATGAAAGGTTTTGCAATTATTAATGAAATGCATGAATATATGGCATAAAAAATGAAAGGTGTGTACATATGTATTTTACACGACTAGTTAATGTTACTACTGTTTATAGTTGTAGTTTATATGGGAGAACGATCACTGGATGTGCTGTTGGGGTGGCCTCATCACTCCCTGTCTATGGCGACTACACATTGTCCATTTATTGATATGTAGCAGCGTGGGTGTTTCTTTTATTATCACAATGCTACTACTACTGTTACTATACTAGGTGACTGAGGCAGGCCTAGTTATTAATCTATGTGGTCAAATTTCCTTCCTTGACCTATCTCCCAAGTAGAGCTATCTCTTTAACTGGCCCTTTTCGCCAGAGATGGTGATTCCTGGATGAGATAAGGTTCGTCTTTTTCTTCAACCCAGACCACGTTCTTCTCTCCTAGGTGTTGTATAGCGACTGGTTCGTATAGGGTGTTATTTCTTTATGACCTTGCATTTATACTTCAACTTTTCATCCTTTCATTTATTAAAGCAATCCCAGCAATGTTGTATTCAAACATAACAACATTTTTATTTACATAAGATAATTCCATGTGGTACAATTCATCAGATACAGTTCTCATTTGTCCTCAACTTTCTTACTTGTTCAATCTAAATATAAATTAATTCCATTGTATCTCTGTAGCACCTGTATAATGTCTCAGTTTCAATACCTGACAGCTAATCCATGGTTTCTTTATCATACCATATAACCCTAAAGTTCTGCATCATGGTAATTTTTAGTTTTACTACAAAGTCTTGCTTCTTTACCTGACTTGCGCACCCTGTTCCCATCAATTTATAAACCATTATCCTAGGTTTTACTTTCTTTAATGCAGCATATAAGATGTCAATCAACTACCAATGAAATTCTTTCAAACTGATGTCTACTATGAGATGTGGCATCATTACCCTCTGAAAAAGTTGCTGAAAGAGCGCAAATAGTTCAAAGTTCATCTTACCGTTTTAAAACGACTTCCAGCTTTTACTTATTACAATGCCCTACTGTTCACCCTTATTCTACTCCTAATCTTTCATAGACCTGACAGCTAAACCTGAATACAAGTTATCTCCTGAATTTTGTTGTCAGGTAATCAAATTCTAATTCTTCTATTCCTTCTGGATACGAACGCTTGTTGCCCACAAGTTCGTTTCTTGAGAGCCCAGAGCGGCACTTCTTGCTTCCGCAAAGTTTCTGATGGGACTGTGTAATTTTTTTTTTTTTAAATACCTTTATTCAGGTCAGTATAAACAATGTTATTTACAGAAATTTTTACAAATATCACATCAATAATGAAACCCCCCCCCCCCCCCCCCCAAAAAAAAAAAAACCCCAATATGTAAACAATATCACATCACTTTCAAAATTTTAGATGATGAAGTAAATGAGGCTATTTGCATCGACACCCTACTGCTGAGATATTAATGAAGAGTTATACACTTAAAAGCTTTAATTTTTGCTTCACAGCTTTCTCTTCTGTTACTCGCTCCCTTAAATTTGTGACATTTTATCTCCTGAAGTATTTACTGTAGTTCAAAACCCTTGCTCTTGCAAATGTCACATAAAAGAGTCAAAAAGCTTCTTTACGTACTACACAGAAGTCCAAAACTTTCAAATCTGACTTACTATCACCCCTATAAGCTAATCCTAGGTTGAGCAGCACAAATTATCAATCAATTCTAAGTGTTCTCCTGAACTCCTATCACTATGATTCTAAAGCTATTTCTATAGGTTTCTGGATACGAACAACTGTCGCCCACAAGTTCGTTTCTTGAGAGCCCAGATTTTTTTTTTTTTTTTTTTTTTTTTTAAAAAAAAAAACAACCTTTATTTAGGTCAATACATCAATGTTATTTACAAATTTTTTTACAAATATCACATGATGTAAGATCAATATAAAAGTAACCCCCCCCCCCCCCCCCCCCTCCCAAACTATCATTTCAGCAAGTCAATAACTATAATAAACAATATAAACCCCCCCCCCCCCCCCCAAACTATCATTTCAGCAAGTCAATAACTATAATAAACAATATAACGTACCAAGTTATCTGAACAATATCACAAATTAAACATACTAAAGATAAACATACTAAAGATAAACCCCCTCCCCCCCTCCCAATATATTGCAAGTCAATATCCGAAGTTACAAAAAAGAAACGTGGGTGATGAAATGATAAATGATACATCGACAAATGATGAAATGATTAATGAGGACATATGTTAAAGAGTATTTACATTTATTTATATAGACAAAGTATTTACAGACAAAGCTACTTGCTTTGTATAACGACCGAAGGGTCGATTAATTATTTATTTCAACAAACAAAAAATTTCAAATTTCTTCTGTTATGTGTTGCGTCATACGTTCGTTTATTTGTGTAAATATTGTAACTGTCGTAGTGTCCATTGTCGTATTACAGCTCTGTTCCTACATGTCCATACAAGGTACCTAAAGTCAGCTAACAAAGTCAGTAGCTTAAGTTCTATTTCGTCTCGTCATCTGTGTAAACGTGTTCATTGTGTGACTGCTCTATATAAATTAAGTGTCTGTTTGTGAGTGTGGGCCTATTAATTTCCTTAACTTGTTTAAAGTGGGGGGCCACTGTCTTACATGTGTAAAATAAGTGGTCTTCTGTCTCTATAATGTTGTCACTACACAGTTTACATTTGGGCGCTAATCTGTTTGCCTTCATTGATGATTTGTTAGCTATTGGTGTTAAACTGTATAGTAGTCTGTAAGTGACTTCTTTTGCTTGTGGTTTAATGTCTATTGCGTGAATGTTTGTAAAACTCTGTGTGTAATCAGTTATAAAGAGGTTGTACCCTCTTCGTGTCTTTGTAGGTGTTTCCTGTGCTGCAACTAGAAGTTTGTATATATAGATTGTGTCTTGTTTTATTAAGTGTTTGTTCCCCTCTAAATTTTGTAGACATATTTTGTAAAAAGGTGGTGGTGTACCAAAAAAATGGGGTTGATTGTTATTCAACTTACAAAGGTTTAATAATCTTAAACCAATGTAGTAGTGTGCCAGCGGGTATAGACTCGGGCTTTTTATAACTTCCCCTATGTATTTAATCCTTAAAGCTTTTAATTTTAGTGTTGATGTCTTGTAAGGCTATCCCCCCTTTATTTTTAGGTTGTATTAGAGTAGTGTGTTTAATATTGTGCCAGGTATTCCTAAAAATAAAGGTCCTAATTAGTTTATTTATTTCTGTTATAATCTTTTTAGGTACTATTTGTATATTTGCTGTGTAAATTATTTTTGGCATAATAAAACAATTAACTATAATACTTCTTCCGAAAATGGTAGCCGTTTTATATTTGTAAATTTCTAACATATTTTGGATTTTCTCTATCAATTTTGTCCATGTTTCTTTATTGGGGTCTTGAGGATTAAAAGAAAAGTTAATTCCATAAATTTTAATTTTATTCACTACCGTTAATTGAAAGGGGAAATCTGACCTATTGCCCCATTTACCTATTCCCATTATGCTAGATTTTTTAATATTTAGTTTGGATTCGCTAGCGTATCCAAACTCTGTGAAAACCTCTAAGATACTTTTTATAGAATCCTTTGTTGTTGGAAAGAATATCGTGTCATCGGCGTAGGCCAACAATTTTCTTTCCCCTGCACCGGGGACGAAAGTCCCCGTGATATTTGTGTCTTGTCTTATTCTTTCCAACACAGGTTCTAGCGTTATTACATATAACAAGGGCGACAGAGGGCACCCTTGCCTAACACTTCTCGTTAATCTGAATGTTTTAGTTAAACTATGGTTAATCAATATTTTACTTTCAGGTTTTTTATATAGGATTTTTATCCAGGATCTAAAGTATTTCCCTATATTGTTAGCTTTAAGACTCTTATGTAGGAAGGCATGTGATACTCTATCAAATGCCGTTTCCTGGTCTAAAGATAATATGGCACTCTGGCACTGTCTATCATGTGTGTATGTAATTAGGTCTCTAATGAAATGTGTATGTCTGCTAATGTTTCTACCATGTACACTACATTGTTGATCTGAATGTATTATTTTGTGCATGTGTGGCTTAAGCTTCAGAGTTAGTGCCTTGGCTAGAATTTTGTAATCAACATTTAAAAGAGAAATGGGCCGAAAATTTTTAATTGACTTTTTGTCATTTTCGTCCTTGGGAATTAACGTAATATAAGATTGATTTAAACTATCCGGGAGTTCCCCTTTCTGAAAAGCCTCTTCGAACACTTTAATTAAGATTGGGCCTAAACATGGGAAGAAAAACCTGTAAAATTCCGCTGT
Organism: Oreohelix idahoensis; assembly: GCA_024509875.1. Taxonomy (NCBI): domain Eukaryota; kingdom Metazoa; phylum Mollusca; class Gastropoda; order Stylommatophora; family Oreohelicidae; genus Oreohelix; species Oreohelix idahoensis. The sequence continues at coordinate 167,121 of JAMPIV010013122.1, forward strand.
TAGCCCATCAGGCCCAGGTGCTTTATCTTTTTGAAAAGTACTAAGTGCCCCTTGCAAATTATCTAAAGTTAGGGGTTGGTCTAGCCTTTCACTTTCCTCATCACTTAGACACTTTGTGTATTTTAGAAATTTGTCTTGTATGTTTGCATCACTTTCTTCTTTAGTATATAGCTGCTTGTAGTATTCGAAGAAAGCGTGACTAATATTGGTATTGTCTGTATGATGTTTTCCTTTCATGTCAATTATTTCGTGTATCTGTCTACTGCGTTGTACATTCTGTTCAATTGCTAAATATTGCCTACTAGGGATTTCTTGCGTTATAGTGTGTAATTTGGTTCTAAGTAGCGCTCCCTGGTAGGTATGCTGTCTATATTGATCTAAATGCTCTTCTAAGGTTTGGATGTGAGGGTTCGTGTTGTCTAAACGTTTGGTTAAACTAATTGCTTCTTCTAAAATCCCCTCTTCTTTCTTAAATTTTTTGTGAATAAGTGTAGCCAAAATCTGCGTTCTATCTCTAAGTGTGTTTTTTAACATATCCCAATATTGTGCAATGTTGTTATTGGGAATGTCTTGTGCATAACCTTGTATCAGTTGTGTTATTTGTTCTGTGTAGTAAGTGTTTTTTAAGTAGACTGTTGTTAAATTTCCAATGTGGGGATCTCTTTACTTGCTTGTGCGTGTGTCCCGTACTTAAAGATGTGTAAACTGCCTTGTGATCTGTAAATTTAAGAGTGCTTCCTATATGGTATGTTTTGTGTATATTGTAGGTACTAGATGCATATATTCTGTCCAGTCTTGATGCCCGTCTAAAGTATGGGTTTATATTGTCATAGTGTGTAAAAGTTTGTTTGTGAGGTTCTATTTTCCTGTATACGTCCGAGAGGTCGTGTTCGTCTAGCATTGTACGTATTTGTCTTAAAAGCGAAGACTTTTCTCGCGCCTGTGCCCCCCCCCCCCCCCCCGGAGCTCCTAGACAAGTCTAGGTCAGACAGGACACAATTAAAGTCTCCGCCCAAAATCTTCCTAGTCCCTTTGTAATGTTTTGTTAAAGTGTCATGTAATTTGTCATAGAAACTAGGTCGTTCGTCTTTTGTCGCTGGTGCGTATATGTTGATGAGTGTGTGTGTGTCTTGTCTGTTATGCTTGTTTTGTATTTGAATTATGACGGTTCTGCCACAACCGTCTGTCCTATAATGTACCGTGTCCCAATCTTCGTTAATTTGTAAGATGGCGGCACTACTATGCCTGGGGCCTAGGGTGAACCAGCCATGTTTGAGTCCTAATCTAGTTACAATCCGACTGGCAGTAAAGTCGGACATAACCCCTGTTTGCTGCAAGAACAAAAAATCAGGTTTCTCTTTTTAAATTAGTTTAATTACATGGTCCAGCTTATCTCTCAAACCATCGATATTGAGAGATATTATCACTAGACTGCATGACGGAGTGGTAGGCAGAAGTTGGCCACTCGCTATAAACTGTCTACCTGGAAAAGTGGCAGGGTGGCCACTTGCCATATCTAAACTATTCGACAAAACGGGGACTGAGTGCGGACCGTCTGTCTTTTTAGAATTACAAAGCGGAGTAGTGGTCTGGGGCTGGCTACCCGCTACAGGTGGAGTACTCAGCAAAAAATTACTTCCTAACGGTTTATTATATGTTGTAAATGATGACCCTGGCAGAGTGGTAGGTTGGTCACCTGTTTCACATAACTTACATGACAGAGCGGTGCTTGAGGGCTGACCGTTATCTGTCATTACTAAGCTACTCAACACATCCGTGCTTACACTTGTTGACAAAGCGGTGCATGAGGGCTGACCGTTGTCTGTAAAATAACTACTCGACACATTAGTGACTGATCGCTGGCTAAAGGTCGTTGTGCCCTGATGATTAGGGCTCAACGCAGCCGACGCTGCGTTGTCAGTCCCTCCCGCCTTGACAGGGGGGAGGGTTGGCTGCCTAAATAAAACTGTGCGCATGTTGTTTGTTAAGTGTGTAGTGTGAAGAAATAAAACATCAAAAAACTACTTACATTGTTTTTAAAAGACTCAAAACACAAATCATAACTAACACAACCTAAACTATGGTTGTATTCATTATTTACTTTCAAAATTACAACACTTTTTGCGAGTCTTGCTACTTGTCCAAAACGGGGGCAAACATGTCTGACACACTGGCCCCAGTGCCGGGAAGGAAGCTCGCGTGCCTTTCACATGCACCGTTTCGGACATAAAGTTAAGCCCATTATTCACTGACGTCTTCAAAAAGCTTGTCCATCAATGAAGAGGCCCGTCTGTGACAATATGGCCTCCATATCGTCCTCTTCTGTCTCTGTCGCCCAACAGGAGGAGACTTGGGTGTTCACAGGTGTTGGCACTTCTAGAAATTCAGTTCCTGCTAAGGATCTTCCTCTCGGGCTGCTAGGAGCAGACATGGGACGCTCGTCAACGACAGGTGTCGACACGGTCCATCTCGAGGAGGGCTTTGTGGGCGCCCTTGGTGATGGCGGTAGGCTTTTTCTGCTTGGGGAGCTTTTCTTTGGCGAGCTGCTCTCGTTTCTCTTGACCTCTTTGTTCCTCACAGGCCCTGTTGCCTGGAGCAGTAGTCTCTTTCTATTTCTTTTCTCTTCTTTGGAGAGAACATCTTGGTAGCCTTCACTATCAACATCCGCTCGGAGGCTCTCTAGGGCGGGGAGCTCATCTGCCCTGCTCTGTTCTGCCGGCGTTTTTTCGGCAGCAGCCTCCTCTTCTCTTGTTTTCTTAACCTGGGTGGGGGCCGCTCTCTTCTTTGGGCATTGGCTGACCCAGTGGTCATCCTGCCCACACACCGCGCACTGTATTCTTCGTCCAGGCAACCCCACCCAGATTTCTCAAAACTTTGTCCTCTGCAGCTTTCAAATGTGCAAAGTGTGTATTTGATGTTCGGACGGCTTGTATGAGAAGTTCCACATGTCGTGTCCGTTTTTTACTCTATAAACTGCTGCGTCTTTATTTCCCGATTCTTCTGCCGCTACCCTTCTTACTGTCTTGGGCCTCATCGTGTGGGCATCTAATGTTGCATGCTCTTGGATCTTTCTCTTATCTTGGTGTTCGATCTGAATGGTCATCTGAGGGTTGGTCCACTCAAGTCTTTTGCCATGTAGGCCTTTGTAGTGCTTTAGCTGGGCTGCTGCTGTTAGTGTGGCATACCACTTATATGGGCTCGCGAAATGGTACAGCGTGGCAACGCCACTCAGGCCGACACCGGCTGGTCCAGCTAATATACTGGTTATTAGGGAATATGACGCCATGTTGGCCTGCGGCTCTGTGATTGTTATTACCAGTGTCCCAGGCCTGTGGAGCGTACCTCCTTCTAAATCTTCATCCAAATCTATCGGAATAACAGGCACGATAGGTGCAGGCATTATATTTTCTTTTTCTTGGTTAAAGAACCAAATTAAAGCAAAAAACAAAAGTCACAACAGTTAGCCTAGCAAACACAGCTAAGCTAACACATTTTTTTTTTTTTTTAAATACCTTTATTCAGGTCAAAATATATCCATATTATTTACAACATTTTTACAAATATCACATAATAAAGTAAAGTAAAGTAACCCCCCCCCCCTCCTCCCCCCCTCTCCCCAAACTATCATTACGACAAGTCAATAACTATAATAAACAATATAACAATATAAAAGTACGAAATTGTTTAAACAATATCACATACTAAAGATAAACATACTAAAGATAACAAATGATTAATGGTACATCTAACAAAACCCCCTCCCCCCTCTCCCCCCCCCCCCCAAATACTTTATCAAGAAAGTTGTACATGTTATTTGATGAGATGAAATTGTTTTACATTACTAAATGATGATGACACCCTACCATTGAGGACATTTTAGTATTTACAACCAAAGCTACTTGCTTTGTATGATGACCAAAGGGTCAAAATAATTATTTATTTATTACAATCAACAACAAAAAATTTCAAATTTGTTCCGTTATGTTATGTGTTATTTGTTCGTATATTTGTAAGAAAATTGTACTGTTATAATGTATGCCGTCATGTACTGCCCTATTCCTACATGTCCCATATTAATATCTAAATTCTGCTAATAAAGTTAACAGTTTAAGCTCTGTCTGTCTCGGTAATGTCGGTAAAGTATTCAACATGACCGCTTGATACATGTTGAGTGATTGTGGTGTTTTGGAAGCTATCAGTGTTCTTAATTTGTTTATTGTAGGGACCACTGTCCTACAAGTGTAAAACAAGTGGTCCTCTGTTTTACTATGTTGTTACTGCACAGTTTACACCTTGGTAGCGCCTTGCCTGCTTTCATTGCTGAATGCTTGCTCATGATAGGTGTTAAACCGTACAGTAACCTAAACGTAACTTGTTTGGCTTGTGGCTTAACGTTTAATGCGTGAATGTTTGTGAAGCTTTGCGTGTAGTCTGTTATGAAAAGATTGTACCCTCGTTTAATCCGTGTACCTAAATAGGGTTCCTGTGCTGCAACTAATAATTTGTATATGAGTTTGGTGTCTTGCTTTACTAACTGTTCGTTTCCTTTTAAGTTTTGTAGGCATATCCTATAAAAGGGTGGTGGGGTCCCAAAGAAATGTGGTTGATTATTTTCTAACTTGTGTAATTTAATTAAACTAAGTCCAATGTAGTAGTGTGCTAATGGGTAAAGACCTGGATTATTTATAATCTCCCCTATATATTTAACCCTTAAAGCTTTAATCTTAGTGTTAATGTCTTGTAAAGCTATCCCTCCCTTGTTCTTAGGTTGTATTAGGGTTGCGTGTTTAATACTTTTAAAGGTGCTCCTAAAAATAAAATTCCTAATCAACACATTTATTTTAGTTACAATTGTTTTTGGTATGATTTGGATATTTGCTGTATATATAATTTTTGGCATAATGAAACAGTTCACTATGATACTTCTCCCAAAAATAGTAGCTGTCTTATATTTATATTTCTCTAACATGTTTTGAATTTTATCTACTAACTTTATCCATGTCTCTGTATTGGGGTCATGGGGGTTACAAGAGTAGCTTATCCCATAAATTTTGATTCTGTTAACTTGCGTTAACTGAAAAGGGAAATCTGTTTTATTTGCCCATTTACCTAAACCCATTAAACTAGATTTTTGAATATTTAGTTTGGATTCGTTAGCGTATCCAAACTCTGTAAAGGTTTCTAATATCTTTCTTATGGAATCTACAGTTGCTGGAAGGAATAGAGTATCATCAGCGTACGCTAATGATTTTCTTTCCCCTTGCCCGGGTATAAAAGTCCCCGTGATGTTTACATCTTGTCTTATTTTTTCCAGCACTGGTTCTAGTGTTAAAACGTATAACATGGGGAGACATAGGGCAACCCTGTCTCACTGATCGTGTCAGCCTAACTGGGTCACTTAAACTGTGATTAATTAGTATTCTACTGTGGGGTTTTTTATATAAAATCTCTATCCATGTTCTAAAGTATGTACCTATGTTGTTTGCTTGTAAAGTTTTGTGTAGAAAGGAATGTGATACCCTGTCAAAGGCTTTTTCCTGATCTAGTGATAGTATTGCACTTTGACACTGTCTATCATGCGTGTATGTAATGAAATCCCTTATGAAGTGTGTATGTCTACAAATGTTCCTACTATGTACACTGCATTGTTGGTCAGCATGTACCAAATTCTTCATGAATAATTTAAGTTTCAGAGTGAGAGCTTTGGCCAAGATTTTATAATCAGTATTTAAAAGCGAAATAGGCCTGTAATTTTTTATTGACTTTCTGTCAGCATTATCTTTAGGTATTAAAGTAATAAAGGATTCATTTAAGCTATTCGGAAGCTCTCCTTTCTGGAAGGCTTCCTCAAATACTTTAATTAAAAGGGGGCCTAAAATTGGGAAAAAGAAAAAGTAAAATTCTGCCGTTAACCCATCTGGGCCGGGTGATTTATTTTTTTGGAAAGTACTGATAGCTTCCCTTAAGTTTTCTAAAGTTAAAGTTTCGTCTAATTTTTTGCTCTCATCATCACTTAAACGTTTTGTGTAGTGTAGAAATTTATCCTGTATGTTTTCGTTAGTTGGTTCTTTAGTGTATAATTTTGTGTAGTATTCAAAAAAGGCGTGTCTAATATTAATGTCTTCTGTCTGTTGTTTCCCATTCATATCAAATATTTCCTGAATCTGTCTACTGTGTTGTACATTTTGTTCAATCGCTAAATATTGTCTACTGGGTGTTTCTTGTGTAATAGTATTTAATTTTGACCTAAGGAGAGCTCCTTGGTATGTGTGTTGTTTGTACAGGTCTAGTTGTTCTTCTAAAGAATGAATGTGTGGGTTAGATTTGTCTATCTGTTTTGTTAAACTTATTGCATCTTCTAATATATTTTGTTCCCTCTTAAAAGCCCTGTGTATTGTTGTTGCTAAAGTCTGTGTTCTGTCCCTTATTGTGTTTTTTAGCAGGTCCCAATATTCTTCAATGTTGTTATTGGGAATATCCTGTGTGTAACCCTGAATGAGTTGTGTTATTGTATCTGTGAAGAAGGTATTTGTTAGCAAGTTATTGTTGAATTTCCAATGCGGGGATCTCTTTAATTTTGTATATGTGTGTCCCGTACTTAGAACTGTGTATACTGCCTGGTGGTCTGTAAATTTAAGCGTATTTTTAATGTGATAAGTTTTGTGTATGTTGTAACTGTTTGTTGCGTATATTCTGTCCAGTCTTGAGGCCTGTCTAAAATATGGGTTTATCTTGTCATGAAATGTGAAAGCTTGTGTGTTCGGTTGTAGTTTTCTGTAAGCGTCTACTAGGTCATGTTTGTCAAGAATGGGTTGTAAGTGTCGTATTGATTGGGGTATTTGCATTTTCTTTCTGTGATATACGGGGGCCAAGGAACTACTGTCTAAACTAGCCAAAACACAGTTGAAGTCTCCCCCTAACACTATTCTAGTTCCTTTGTAATGCTTATCTATAATGTCATACAGTCCGTCGTAGAATTTGGGTTGGTCAGTGTATAATGTGGGTGCGTATATATTAATGAGTGTGTGCATGTCATGTTTATTGTGTTTGCTTTGTATTTGAATTATGACAATTCTGCCACAATTGTCTGTTCTATAATGTACTGCTTCCCAATCCTCATTTATTTGGAGGATGGCAGTACCCCCATGGCAGGTGCCCCGGGCGAACCAACCATGCTTCAGTCCTAATCTAGTTACTATCTGGTCGGCATGATACCTAGAAGTAATCCCCGTTTGTTGCAAGAACAAAAAGTCGGGTTTCTCTTTTTTAATTAGTTTAATTACATGGTCCAGCTTATTTCTCAAACCATTGATGTTGAGAGATATTATCACTAGACTGCATGTCGGAGTGGTAAGCTGAGGTTGGCCACTCGCTATAAACTGTCTACATGGCAAAGTGGCAGAGTGGCCACCTGCCATATCTAAACTATTTGACAAAACGGGGGCTTGCGAACCGTCTGTAGAATTACAAAGCTGAGTAGTGGTCTGAGGCTGGCTACTCGCTACAGGTGAGTTACTCAGTAGAACACTAGTTGATGGTTTATTATGTGTTTCAATGATTTTAGGAGGCAAAGTAGTAGACTGGTCTTTTGTTACACATGGTTTACACAGCATAGCGGTTCTCGTCGGCTGACCGCTTTCTGTCGTAACTAGGTCACTCGACACATTCATGTTTGCATTACTCGACGAAGCGGTGCATAAAGGCTGACCTGCTAACCTAGTTACATGACTGCCTGACGGAATAGTGATCTGGGGCTGACTATTCGTTCTGCACTGATAACACTAGTCAACAACCAAAATGTACCAGAAATGAAAATAGCTGATCTTAACTAATTTTGGTGTGCTGAAAACGAAAATGACATTAAAAAATGTTGATTGGCTCTAGTTTTCAAGATATATAAAAAAGGAAAAAAAAGGAACCCGTTACACGCCCATTGAGGCATATTGGGAATATGGTGTTAGGCCCATATTATCTTGACCGTCGGCACACTAGGGGTGATGTGGTCGGCATCACGCCGGCCGCCTTAACCTTCCCAGCTACTAGTTTATTTAATTACGGTCACTTTATATATATGACGCAACTGTTGTGGGCGATTGCATAATTTTTTCTAATGACCAATAAAAATGTAACTAGAAGTTGATGATGCAATCCTACCTATGATTACATCACCTTTGTATATAAATATCTTATCTCTGATAAAATTTTGCCATTAGTTAGTGCATTTGTCCTTATCAAAAGTATCGTAGTTAGAAATGCCTAGGACATGTGTGAACAGTGCTAATAATTTCTGTTATATATGTGGTGAGGTGACATTTCTATCACAAAAACGAAATATAACTAAAGTGATTAAGAAGGCGTACAGTTTGTATTTTGGCTGCATAATAGGAGATCAAGATAAGAGCTGGGCGCCACACATATGCTGCAATACATGTGCAGCACATCTTAAACTGTGGTTGACTGGCAAAAGGCAAGCTATGCCTTTTGCAGTCCCAATGATTTGGAGAGAGCCCACTGATCATCTCAACAACTGTTACTTTTGCATGGTCCCTCCAATTGGGAAAGGCATATCAAAGAAGAAAAATTGGACTCTGAAATATCCAAACATCCCCTCTGCAATACGTCCGGTACCACATGGCGATGATCTACCAGTTCCCAAAGTGCCAGAATCATTTTCAGCTGCTTCCACTGATGAAGAAGAAGACATTGGTGGTCCTGAACCATCAACCTCAAGCGACCCAGATTTTGAGCAAACTACATCCACTAAACCACACTTAATAACCCAAGGTGAACTGAATGATCTCGTAAGAGATCTGAACTTACCGAAGAACAAGGCGGAGCTTTTGGGTTCCAGATTGCAACAGTGGAATCTCCTGGCAGAAGATGTTACAATTTATGTGTATAGGAACCGCCAGAAGCCGCTTATTACATTCTTTTTCAAAGAGGGTGACCTTTCTGCATGCCACAACATTTCTGGTTTAACCTTAAGGCCCAGCGGCCTCAAAATCAACCCATACATACCATAACTTTGCCATGTTTTTTAATGGGAACAAGATCGCTAATTCCCACTTCCCAAGCATGGGAAAACAAATGGCCATTTCAGACGCCTAAAAGTCCGCTGGAGGACAACATTAGAAAAATTTTTGATAAAAGTCCAAAGTTACATTTCTAAATGCGTATTCAGTCTAAATTAGGAAATATTATTACAAGCCGATAAATAGTTTGGCGCTTTTTCAATCTTCTAAAGCTCTAACACCTTAAGGGGTTAATGGCAGCCCTCAAAATCAATTACATACCGGAAGAGTGGAGGCTTTTCATTGATTCATCCAAGACAAGTCTTAAAGCTGTTTTGTTGAATAATGGAAATGTGTTACCGTCAATTCCAGTTGGTCACGCAGTTCATATGAAAGAAACTTATGAAAACATTAAGCAGCTTTTGAAGTGTAAAACTACGATCATCATCATTGGTCACTTTGCGGTGACTTAAAAGTGGTGGTCGCTCTTTTGCTTGGACTACTACAGGGTGGATACACCAAGTACTGTTGCTTTCTCTGTGAGTGGGATAGCCGTGCACGAAGTGACCATTACATCAGAAGACATTGGCCAATCAGGCAGTCATTGCAGCCTGGCAGTAAGAACGTTGAGAACCCAGCACTTGTCGACACCAGCAAGATTTTGTTGCCACCCTTGCACATTAAACTGGGTCTCATGAAAAACTTTGTCAAGGCATTGGAGAAAACAGATGAGGCTTTCAAATACCTCATCAGAAAATTTCCAAGACTGAGTGAAGCTAAAATAAGAGAGGGAGTATTTGTTGGTCCGCAAATTTGAAAACTTCTTCATGATGACGAGTTTCTTTGCGTGTTGCATGGCAAGGAAAAAGCAGCATGGCTAGCATTTAAGTCAGTGGTGGACAAGTGTCTCGGAAACAACAGTGATAATTAATCAGACACTGTTGTTTCCACAATTTTTTGGAAACAACAGATCTAATATAATTACAATGAAATTGTAGAAAATCTCCTTCTGAAGTATAAGAGTCTTGGCTGCAACATGTCTTTGAAAATTCATTTTCTGGATTCTCATCTGGATTTCTTTACGTCAAACTGTGGAGCGGTCAGTGATGAGCATGGTGAACGATTTCACCAGGACATTGCTGCTATGGAGACAAGGTATCAAGGCAATTAGAGCCCTTCAATGCTTGCTGATTACTGTTGGACTGTGACAAGAGACACCTCATCGATTGACTAAAAGAGAGCTCGAACAGCGACTGAATAATGACGGAATGGGTTCAAATGTGCCTTTTTAAATCATGATATGTGAACTTTAAATAATGTTTTTATTTTTTCTATCATTTTATGTTGAAATATCAATTAATTGAGTATGTAACCACAATTTTTATAATGCTAAAGTAGAAAGACTAGCTGTTCACCCCAGAGAATTAAACAAGCATACATTATTTGCATTACTGTAATGTAAATTCATCATTTTTTTAAAAACCAGAGCCAATTGGTGAATTTCATTATGATATTTGAAATCAGCATGTCAAAATCAATAAGAAATGGTATATTTAATTTCTGGTACAAAAAACTTTTGAAAATTTGTTGACTAGTGTAATTTAGGCTAGACACAGATGAAACCGCGTCGCCTAAACCTCCCGTCCCATTACGGGGGGGGGGGGGGGGGGGGGGGAGTTGTCTACTTAAAGGAAACTGTACGCATGTTTAAGTGTGTGTATTTGTGAACAAACTAATTATCAAAAAACTATTTACAATAACACAACTCATAATAATACATTCTAACGCTACTCCTAAACTATAGGTGTTGGCACACTTTACTGAAATAAAATACATTATTTTCTTTATTTTCATTGTTGACCTCTGTACTTGGGTCTGCTTGAGGGGGCACATCTTCCCACGCACTGGTAATCTATAGTTCAAACTTCTAATAGGCTCGCAAGGGAGGATAACTTCGAGGTGCAGCTCGGGCGTGCCTTCACATGCACCGTTCGTCATAAGACCTCTCACTCGTCTCACCTGCTCAAAGCTTGAAACTTGACACGTCTCGCACTGGGCCCCAGTGCAGGGAAGAAAAGCTTGTACGGGCAGACTCATGCTTCGCTCACGTCGTTCAAAAAGGCTGGCCATCTATAAAGATGCTGGCTTGTGACATGATCGCCTCCATGTCCTCATCTTCCTCAGCTTCTGCCGCCCAATTTATACCAACTTGGGTGTTTGTTGGCACTTCTGGGAAACTAGATTCTGCCGGCGACCCTCCTGCTGGGCTGTTGGGTCGAGATGTGTTGCGTTCATCGACCACAGGTGTCGATGAAACCCATCTCGGGGATGGTTCTGGTGTAGTCTCCCTCAGTGGTGGTGATGGTGGCAGGTCGCTTTTGCTCGGGGAGCACTTCCTCGGCGACCTGCTGTCACTGCGCTTAACCTCTTTTGTCTTTACAGGCTCTGTTGCCTGAAGCAGGAATCTCTTCCTGTTTATCTCTTTCTTCTCCCTCTTGTTGTTTACCACTTTCTCGAAGTCATCACCCTCACTGGCGTCTGGGCTATCTAGGGTGGGGGGCTCACTTGCCCTGTCTTGCTCTGCTGAAATCTCCCTGCTTTGCTCTGCAGGCGTTCTGTCCACCACCACTTCCTCTTTCCTCACTTGTTTAGCCTGGGAGGCGGGTGCCCGCTTCTTTGGGCACTGGCTTACCCAGAGGTCGTCCCCCCCCCCCCCCCACAAATAGCACATTGGGTTTTCCTCCCAGGCAGGGACACCCATACCCTCTGGAACTTTTCTGCTGGGCCTTCCATTTTAAGATTAAGAAAATGAGGCACCTGGTGTGCCGACGGCTTGAACAAAAAGTTCCATTTATCCTGGGCGGTTTTGACCCGTGACACTTCCGCATCTCTGTCCCCTGTTACCGCTGCAGCAATTCGTTGGGCCGCCTCTGCTTTCATAGTCGGGGGCATCCAATTAAGTGTCCCCTTGGATTTTTCCTTGTCTAAATGTTCGATGTAGACAGACATTTGTGGGTTTGTCCATTCAAATTTCTTGCCATGCAGGCCCGCATAATGTTTCATTTGTGCTGCTGTTGTCAGCGTAGCGAACCACTTAAATGGGCTCGCAAACGTGTATAATGTGGCGACGCCACTTGTGCCAACTCTCGCTGGTCCGGCCAGAATGCTGGTTATCAAGGAATATGAGGCCCTATTTGCTTGTGGCCCTGTCACGGTAATAACAAGTGTTCCTTTTTTATGCAGCTCACCTCCCTCCAAATCTTTCTCCATGTTCAAGGTAAATATTGGCACAGACGGTGCAGACATTTTATAAATAATTTCCCTTCTTGGCCCTGACATCAATTTGGAAACAAAAGCAAAGTTCACCAAGTTAGCCTGGCTAACCAGCCAAGCTAACACACACAAAAAAATCCTGGAAGCACAGAAAAATCCTAACAGACGGCCCTTTTTTTTTTTTTTTTAAATACCTTTATTGAGGTCAGTATAACAATATTATTTACAAAAATTTTTACAAGTATCACATAATGTTGTAAAAAAAAAATATTTAAAAATATAAAGTATATATTATATATTAAATATTATTATAAAAATATAAATATATAAAAATATATTAATATTATATTATATAAAAATATATATAAATATATAAAAATAAATATATTATATATTAAAAATACAATATACCTCCCAAGATAAGACCCACCCCCCCCGTCTATTGCAAGTCAATAGTTGAGCACGGGGGATGATTAATGGTACATCGACAAAGGGGTGTGACCCCCTACCATGAAATGATTAATGAGAACATATGTTAATTAGAATTTACATTGCATAGTATTTACAACAAAGCTACCTGCTTTGTGTGTTGACCAAAGGGTCAAATAATTATTTATTTCAACATTCAACAACAATTTCAAATTTGTTCCATTGTGTTATGTGTTATTTGCTCGTATATCTGTAAAAAAATTTTACTATTGTAATGTATGCCGTCATGTACTGCTCTATTTCTACATGTCCACACTAAGTGTCTAAATTCTGCTAATAAAGTTAGGAGTTTAAGTTCTATCGGTCTCTGTAATGTAGGTAAAGTATTCAACATGACCGCTTGGTACATGTTGAGTGATCGTGGTGTCTTGGAAGCTATCAATGTTCTTAGTTTGTTTAATGTAGGAACCACTGTCCTACATGTGTAGAACAAGTGGTCCTCTGTTTCTATTGTGTTGTTACTGCACAGTTTACACCTTGGTGGCGCCTTGCCTGCTTTCATTGCTGAATGCTTACTCATGATAGGTGTTAAACCGTACAGTAACCTAAATGTAACTTGTTTGGCTTGTGGCTTGACGTCTATTGCATGGATGTTTGTGAAGCTTTGTGTGTAGTCTGTTTTAAAAAGGTTGTACCCTCGTTTTATTCGTGTACCTAAGTGGGGTTCCTGTGCTCCTACTAAAAGTTTGTATAATGAGTTTTAGTGTCTTGTTTTATTAACTGTTCATTCCCTTTTAGATTTTCTATGCATATCCTATAAAAAGGTGGTGGGGTGTCAAAGGAATGTGGTTGGTTGTTTTCTAGTTTGTGTAACTTAATTAGCCTAAGTCCGATATAGTAATGTGCTAGGGGGTACAAACTTGGGTTTTTAATTATCTCCCCCTATATATTTCATCCTTAAAGCTTTAATTTTAGTGTTGATATCTTGTAATGCTTATCCCCCCTTTATGTTTGGGCCTGTATTAGGGTTAAATGTTTAATACTTTTAAAGGTGCCCTTGTAAAAATGAAACTTCCTAATTAGTACATTTATTTTAAGTTTACCACTGACTTTTGGCATAATCTGAATATTTGCTATATATAAGTTATGTTTTAAGGCCATAATGATTACATTGTCACTATGATATACTTCTCCCAAAAATAGTAGCTGTCCTTGTATTTATAGTTCTCTAACCATGTTTTTGAATTTTATCCACCTGAACGTTATCCATGTCTGTCTGTATTGGTCGGTCCATGGGGGGTTACAAGAAATAATTTTTATTCCCCATAAATTTTGAATTCTGGTTAAACTTGCGTTAACTAAAGGGAAATCTGTCTG
>JAMPIV010013123.1:0-162053 GCA_024509875.1 Oreohelix idahoensis
TATTATTATTATTATTATTAGAACATAGGCTATAAATATAAAAAGAAAAATCTGTGTAAGTTAAGAGTCATACTAGATACGTATCTGCATATCGGTACATCATAAGATGTACGCACAACAGTGTCAACCTTAGTGACAGTGGATGTGTATGTAGTAAAAATGTTACTAATAGCTGGTATCATACTCATGACATCATCATTATTATCATTAAGTGGGATAGTGTCATCATCCTCATCCATTTCCTGAATGGTGCAGAGACAAAAATTGGAACATGCAGTTCCAATTGACTTGAATTTGTTGGCACACAATCGAGCCATATCAATGACCGAGTCATTAGTGCAATAGTGTCGCCGTTCCCAATCCTCAATTTCCTGTGGAGAGCAATCATTACTACCGCAGATGCGTCCCAACATAAGGTCTGCAATTGGATTTTTCAACATGCATACCTTAACATTACCTGTGAAAAAAGGCGTGTTAACATGTATTATAGCAGTGGGGTAACATTCTATTGTCCCCCCAAATGTCATACACCTGACATATTCCCCTGTTGCACAACTTGGATGGATCAGTGACTGTCGAACTCCAATAGTTGTGGATCCGGAATCTCTCAAAACAGAGACGATAGACCCATTTACTATCCCTCTGTTAAATATAAGAGAGCCTGTTCCATCGTTAGCCGCTAGACCGACTTCTGGGAGGATGTGTCCGCAATTTAATACAGTCTCCTTTGCCTTCTGAAATACAAGATTACATTCTGGGCAACTATTTGCCACGTTATAATTCATAGCGTAACATGTAGCAGAAGATTGTATTACTTTATCGTTTTGTGGAACATCTGGGGTTGTATTATCAGTATCTCTGTGTCTCGAGCCTTGATTATAGTTATTCCAACTATTACTAGCATTAAAGTTGTATGATCGGTTATGATTTGCATTGTGATGACTATTGTTGTATCTAAACTGAGGTGACTGATTCCTATTCTGTGGTATTCCTCTATTAAAATCACTCTTATTGTTATAATTATTTGGCCCCTTATGAAAATTAGCATTATAATTTCCTTTGAAACGACTTCTATCTACGCTGCGTGTTCTTGGTTTGTCATAACCATGGTATGACATACTGGAGGCCACCGGTAGAGGTTCTCTTATTAGAGAGTTAGAAATGCTCGCATTCGGATGGGCGGTACAATAATTTATTGCCATTTTTTCCAAATCATCAATCGTAGATGGTTTTCGTTCTTGCAAATAAGCAAAGAACGGTGGGCTGACATAAGATAACACTTTATCCCGCAGTAACAAATCAACTAGTTTGTCATATGATTTGTTTACACCTGCCAATTCAACCCATCTGTTAAAAGTATTGCGTATATTCGCAATAAAACCTGTAAAGTCTTTATTAGAATCTGGAAAAAATACTCTTAAAACGTAATCTGCACCCCTCTTCGTCCAAATGGATACGCCGTAATAATAATGATTTAATGGCGTCATAATCACCAGCTATTGTTGGGTCAACATTCTGAGCTGCAGTTAATGGTTCACCATCTAAGAATTCATTTAGTTTAAGTGCCCATGCGTGTTTAGGTAAGTTATTTGTTATGCATACCTGTTCAAAACGTGCCAGGTATGATGAAAGGTCGTCGAAGTTCAACTTAAAATGTGGTAATTTAAAGTTATAATAAGGTTTGTTTTGATTGGATGAAGATCCATTTTGAGAATTATCATTCTGGCTCGTATTAGTACTTTGTGCCTGTAATCTTGCAGTTTCCAACTTAAGACGGGCCATTTCCATTTCTTGTTTCATTTTATTATCTTCTTCTTGTCTGTTCTTCTTTTTCTCGTCTAGCAATTTCTCTTTGCTTTTATAATTTAAGTTCACGTTCTTCTTCTTCTCGTCTAACAATTTCTCTTTGCTTTTCTAATTTAAGTTCACGTTCTTCTTCTTCTCGTCTAAGTTCTTCTTTATATTTTGCAAGTTCAGCCACTGCGTATGCTTCGAGAGCTTCTCCTTTTTTTCCAAAATCTTTCCGTTTTTAATAAAATAGTCTAAGGTAAGCATCTTGACGTTAAATTTTTTAGTATTCAATCACTAATGTATAGTAATCACCAATAGAATCTATGTAGTTATTTGTACTTACTCAATGTATGAAAACTCAATATCAACAACTATAATATTATTGTATTATTAGTTGTAAATTCCACAGATATTTTATAACAAAATAATTTATATCAATAATGTTCACTCATTACATTATACCAATGTATTATACCCTTATAAATTTATGATGCTGAATTATATCATGCATCTAATATTCTCCTCAAATAATTATGGGTATAATCCCTCCATAAATTATGTTATTTAATCAATTATATGTGCCAAGTAAACACTGTAATACTAGGACAGTGTACTAATTAATATCTGATATGTCTGTCCTATTCAAGGCAGACCATAAATTTTATAGTTATTAATAAATATATATTATGCTATTATGCCCTAGTCATAATATATAAAATGCCTCAATAGTGTCTTGGACTACTACTGCAAAGTGATGACATCATCGAAGTCATCATCTAATTTAATCAAATTAATCAAATTAATTAAACATATTATTAAAATCAATTTATAGTAATATCATTAGGTTATGAGATTAATGAAAACAATACAAATGATTAACTAAAGCTTTACAACACATTAGTACGATACAATAGTGACATTTTCACAAATAAAATTATTTTACAAAACTAAGCATAGAAATCGGAAGTACTGAAAGGTCAAGGATTGAACCAAATCGAGATTGAACTGAATCTAGGTCAAAAGACAGAAAAAAATTACGAATGCAAATATTAATGACGTCACAGGACTCATCTAACGGTTATTACAATACATATATGAAACTAAATGAAAGATAGGTCAGAAAGGACAAGATAGGTTACTAACAATAATACCAAACTGAATAAAATAAAACTGGATACAGTAAAATACACCAATTATTCACAGAACTGGACACCTAACAGGCAAGGTCAAATACTAGCAAATGCGAACAAACAACCCATCGTCATAATCATCAATGGGGTTCTTCGCCAAATGCGATTATTTAACGGCCCTACAGAACAATCAAAACTGATTTGGTCATTCGAAAAGACTTAAAATCAGTTTTGATCCCCACCTACCGCCCACGTATATGTACCACACAACATAATATATATAAATAAAACATTCAACATTTAAAAACAAGTTGCCAAGACATGCCTATCACGGCGAAATGGACTCATAGATGCACGGTTAACCGACAAAGGTTATAATAAAACTTATCTTTTTGTGCTCGATTATTTACCACCAGCAATGCTAGTATGCACCAACGGTATAGACAAGTGTCATGAGTTTTCTCTTCCATTGCTTGGCAAAGGGTTTCTTGATACATTCTATTTGTTGAAGAGGCTGTGTAAACGGTTGCCGCCTTGACTTTCAGCTAGTACTCAAAGAATGATGACGTATATTTGACCTTTAGTAGTTATGCGTGTCACGTCATATTTTTGCAATCACGTGAGCGTCTTGTAATTGTAAACAGCTCTAGTCTGTATGAATGAGATTTCGGTCACTTTTTGTTTGAAAGAAAAAATTTCGTTCCCCAACACAGTGGGCACCAGTTGTTAAAGGGCGTTGGTCCGTTGTTGATGGGGTTGTTTTTAGTTTGTTGCAGAATCCATTTGTTAATGGTTGCATTATCATTGTCCTTTATATGTCAACGCCCAACTTGTAATTAATAAATACTATTGCAAAGTCTGGCCATGTCTATTAATTCCTTAATTCTCACTCATTCTTTTAATCATCGTGCTTCTATTGTCTATTACGCGAATGCTGGGTACTGGTTAGAACTGGTGAACAGTGGAATAATATTGACTTGATAAGTCCAAGTATTCGAGTCCACAAGTCCGACATTTATTGACGATAACACATCACAAGTATTATTCATTACAAGCATACATCTGCAATTAAATACATTTGAATCCATATAATATTCTCACTCCGTGTCCAGTAAATGAATTAGTATAGACAGAACAGCATAGCTATATGCACGCGCGGTTGGGGATTCCAACAGCCGACAGTGAGCGTATGAGTCTGACGAATATAATATTATGGACTGGTTAATAATCTTTCCTTGAAGTCGGTTATATACTAACCTTGTTATCTTATTTGATTCACATAACTTTGGACTGACCCTGAGTCCTTACTTCGAAGTAAATATACATATATGTGGCAATACAATGCCCAACACTGGACGGATATAGGACGCGTCTTCATAGCTTGACGGTCAACGTAAAAATGGTCTCGTATCTAAGTCACGGTGCGTGACCTATCAACGCTAACACGTCATAAATCGATCGTGTACATAGCGTTCAGTAGTCCGTGAATTCTTAACATCAAATTATATTAAATGCTGTGACCCTAGAAATAGCACACTGCCAACCATAGCAGACGACTTCAATAAAATACCGTAAAAAGAATACAACGTGATGAATTGACATAAGCCCGCAATCTTATGGCTTATCTTGAGTTCCTTTGAAGATAGATGACTTGCTCAAAAATACACACTCGTTCACTACCGTGTTCTCTGGAGGCAGATAAGACTTCAACATTCAAGCAACCAGCATGGTGCCTCGAATCTCTGCAGCTCCAGGTTATGGCTCACTGGGTAATATATGACTCAACCCGCAATCAATGAAATATTTCACAAGTATACGGTTAAATAGCGATCAATGGCACAAGTTCAGATCGCCGACTCCCAAACCGCAAAGGCAATTGGTCACAAATTGCTCTGCTTCTGCTCTTAACCCTTCTTGGAGGAAATATTTTTTCAAGTGGCACTTATGCTTAGTAAAGCGTTCGTTTATCCCCTCCCTTCCTAGTAATATGATATTCTACTAAACAATATTATCGTTTCTGTCCTTTCCTTTTATTAATTTTTCCATTAGGATGCAATATATTATCTACGTTTTTCTTGCCCCCTTTCTCTGCCCTGCTCTCATTTGGTTTGCTAGTTTCAGTTTCACAATGCACAAGTTAAGTTAGATTTTGTCCATGCTAATCCCCCAGTCGTAGATTTTTGATAGGAGATTTAAGACTTTGGTTGGTCCCTTCTGAATAGGTTGGAATGAGTGACAGTCACAGTGTGAGATAGAAATACACAATAGATTTCCACGAGTGAGATGATAGAATGTGATATAGAGGCTGTCTCTGAAAGCGAAAAAAAATTCTTCTCTCTCTCACCTATCTTCTACGACAGCTTTTACAGCGTCAGACAGTCTAAACACATATATATATATATTACCTATATTTCTATCTACTCACGGGCACGCTCATACACGTGACGACAGTTAAACACACAGACGTGGGAAATCTATAACAATGAATATATATTATTAGAACGAGCTGACCAACACGCTGATTAATTCCAAGGGAAATTTTAATTATCATTTAAAATTCCTTCACAACACATAGAAATTACATCAAAACATATACAAATAGTCATAAAATATCAAGAGAATGCTACAAGGATGATAGCCCCGTTATGATGTTAACTCTAGGTTTAGCCCACAGCCCCGTTATGAGACAGATGATGGCCCAAAGAGTCACAAATACATATGGTTAGGGTCTAATATTGTCCCCCTTAGAAGGTATAGACTGACTTTGACAGCAGTTTCTATTCTAAATGAACAATTTGCTTAAGCAGCAAATCTTGCCTAGAAAAAAATACAACAAGTGAGTGCATTAAGCAACGAACATACTTACGTCACTTTCACTCGGTTCTTTCATCAGGGTACCCTGGCACACGTGCTTACCTAAAAAAACTTGATGTTGTTCACCGTCTGGCGCAACCTTAGGACACTTCTCTACAGTGAATCTGTATTCTTTGGATAAAGCGAATCCCAGCTCTACAATTACAGGTTTCTTCCACTGTTTTTCGGGGAGCATTCACTTCACCAGTTATGTTTTTTTAGATTACTGTTCATGTCACTTAGATCAGTCAGGGTAAACAAGTTTGAACGGGCACACAGAGTCAAAACACGAGGGTTTCCTTCATTTGGGAAAAGCTGACCAGTGGACAACTTCTTTTAACAGATAGTCTTGGTTCACTATACACTCTCTCAATACTTGTCGGAAATATTAATGTTATTTCTTGTAATTATTCTCGCCGCCAGGCAGCATGTATATTTGAGTTTATTGTGAAGAAATAAAGTCTGGCTCAAAGGCCCAGTATAAACATTTAGTCTTTAGAAAACCCGTAGTGGGATTGGTATTACTGTCTATCTCTGATGGCACATGCACTGTCAGACCAGTGTTACTTGAAACAACCCACGTGGTTAAAGTTAGGAAATGTCTATTCTTCTCACAAGTATGTCTCTTTACTACTAAACGCTGGCAAGTTTGGATCACCCCTGTATTCACTGCATAAAATAGAAAAAGCACACATAAAATAATTATACCTACTATGTATAAGGATATAACTTATATTTTAAACGGCAAGCCTACAGCTTGACTTATATTTAAAGCTTCCCGTGAAATAAGTTATATTTAAAAAAAATCCCTCATCATGAATTAGGAATATCTGCGTATTTCCGTCACCACTCATGATGCATCTAGCATTTATAAGTTTGTTTAGAAAAATATACTTCGCCTGAGTATTAGCAGTTAAATGCAATTGATTTAATAGCCGAATGGGTTTAGCTAGAAATTTATAATTTATCTTGCTTTCCACTGTAACTCGTCGACTAAAGAAATAACAAACTATTAAAATAATCACTCTGCACACAGAACTAGTTTAAAATGAAATAGGCGATTAAACACTTTATCACTTCACAAAATACTAGATATACTAGATATAATATTTTACCTCACACAGAACTACGTATCACAACGAAACTGAGAGACATCACTTATAAGTTTAAGTGTTCTAGAAAGAAGTGACCACGTCTACTGTAAAATGGAGAATGAGTGAAGTTAGTTTCAAACTCGGGCCAATATCTTAAAATTAGACAAAAGCCCCAACTTCTTTCGCAAACGAAATAATCTCCCCTTTTACGTGTAAAACACCTTACGTCAGCTTAACGCGAGTCGTAACTGCCATCAGTGACCGAGAGTACGCGTGACAGTTGCAAATCTCAGACAACCCGTCTGCAGTGCGGAGCGAAATTTCACACTTCGCCGGACTATCCCGACGAAAACTCACGCAGTTGTTGCAAAAGGTAGACAATCCGTCTGCCTGCCATGTCCGACGGAGCGAATTCTCACACCCCAGGGTCAGAAATCTGGTCGGGCAGCGCTCTGACCGGGAAAACTGCAGACGAATGTCTGGCGAGAACCGTATGTTCACAGCTATCGTTCGACCCGCAGAGACTGACATCTACGTAATACCATCACTAGTGCGATTCTCAGTTTTGAGAAAAGAAACAACGTTAAGGATGGGGAAGAAAATATATATCTCGCAAACGAATGGATGCGAAAAAAATACAGGAAAATGTAAAGAAATATAGAGGATACGGGTGAAAGAATAGGAAGAGGATAATAGGCAATTTAATGATCGTAACCTATGTGACACCCCCCCCCCCCTTTCCTCTCTCGTCCGTTCTTAGAAACGAAACAACGCGTTGGCCAGCTGCCAAACTGCCTAATGGTCGTTTTAAATATTAGGACGGGTAACGAAAAAGCCTGTTGTTTTAGGGGTGGGTATCATATGCTTGGCATTAGTTAATTCAAATCTTGGACAAGCGATGGCCTTGGGCAAAAAAAATTTCAAACATGTTGTAGTTATTTATAGTTACAACCTGTCTCTAAATAATAGGGCGGGTGTCTATGCGGTTTCTGGGGGATAGGTACCCTCTTCCAACTTATTAATTTCAAATTTTGGGGTTAAAAGTTGTACTACTAGATTTCGAATTGAGCGGGAGGGGTAATATGTCTTAGACAATTTCTTAAATACACTTAAACAGAGCTGTACAATAGTAATAAGAGGAAATTCGCTGAATTAACTCAGCTGGGGGCTTGAACGAGCTAACGAATCATAAGATAACCCTATCCTTTACAAAAGTTGACGGCAGATACTAGAGTTAACATTTGCTCAGCCTCGTACAGCATTGATCTCGCTTTCTGAACATCTAGTGAACTCTCTTTTGAGGTAGAAGCATCATTATCCTTCTTTCTACAACTCTGCCAAGAGTAATCTTGTGCGAAGATAGACACCTTTGAAGACCCACATTAGATACTCTAGGTTTTGGCCACCGTTGGACCACTACTGCAGAGCTAAGGGGAGGCAACCCGTGACATGAACCCAGGCTAGATGATCAAAAGTCATTCAAAATGGCCAAATATAATGATCTGGTCGCAGAGTTGAGACAGGAGGGTTTCACAAATGTCTCAAGTTGGCAGTATCAATAAAATCAAGAGTGAATTCAGAAGTTGCAACCAAAGGGGAATGGGTTCAGTTTCCAGAATAAGTCTCTTAGAAATTATGGTCCTTCTTCTTCTTCTTCTTCTTCCTCGTTCGCCCTGAAAAGGACGGTGGTTGCGTTGTGTCTGTTTGCGCCTAAGCTGTGATATCTGCACCTTTCGGTCGACACATCCGACTTCTGCACGGCATTTTTTAAGGACCGGGTTTGCCTTCCCATTTCGATCCGTACTCGCTCAGCCACACTGCACTGCTGCAGACTGTTTCCAGGACCACCACGTGGAGGTGGAGTACGGTCTTGACCAGCTCTGGTTCGCTGGTCCTGACGCAAGCAGTCAAGCTATGGGTCGCTGACTGCATTCACTATTGTTGCATCTTGGTCCAAATTATGGTCCAAATTGCGCCTCCCCCTCCCTGCGCGGAGAGAGCAAAGGACATTAAAGTACGTGTCTATGGTCAGATTATCTCCTGCTGTAACGTTCTGTAGCCTATACAGTTTTATATAACAGGGAGAAAGTCCAATATAGCATTAGGAATTGTCACGGCAAATGTCCTGTCATTCCTATTGTATGGCCCTGAAGCATGGCGGACAAAAAACAGGACAATCAATAAGCTACATCCTTTCATCAATGGGTGCTTGCGTAGAAATGAAAGATTAAAATTTTATGAGAAGAGCAATAATGTGGAAATGATGACAAGAACTGTTCTTGATGTTGTTCGTCCATCACGGGTGATGAGGACTACACTGTTCATCCAATTAATAGGAATATGTTAGGTTAGTCTATGGGTACGAAGGTGACTGATGAGCCCGATGCGGGCCTGGAAATATCTCGGACAGTGTGGGCAGGGAATGTTTGCTTCATGTGAAGGTTTTATTACACGGTCTTTTCTTGTGTCACAGGTTAACTAAACACAAGAAGTCCTTTCTTGTTTGAAGGCCGTTTATTCATACTGATCGTATAGATGGTAGTACATTTTACAGGGGTGGTAAAGTCAGAGACGACCCAAAACAGATATTCGTCCTCTCAGTTCGATGGCCGGCTTCATCTCTATGGTTCAACGTCATCTCCAATTAAAATCATTATTCCCACGTCATCCGTTTCCAACTCACTAGATATAAGCCTCGAGAGTGCAATTCTTACTCAACTTCCCATACTCTCGATTTTTGCGTCATCGCCAAACATGTGTCACAATATGCCGTGACATATTCACCCCTGGGCTCTTCAGAGAAAATGTGGCTTATAGCAACATTTTCAATAGTCCTCTTCAAAAACATTACAGAATTTAAACAACAACATAATTATATGGCTCCCCTTTCCTATAGAAATTTTGAACAGTTAACCATTAATGTCAACGCATACCTTCAACCTATAATTTAAAGTCAAACATTTTCCCCAAAAAATTGTGTTAAAGTTCTAAATATATGACCCCTTTTCCTATCATCCTCCACTCGCTGACACCTAAACAAGTTCAGCCCTCGACTGACACTCATCTAATTCTGTGCTCATTGTACCCATTGTATCTCTACCTAGAAACACAACTCCTACAGGTCCTGACATCCGTCTTGCTCCCTGTTTCTATAGTCAACCTTCTGTCTTTCCGCTATTGCGTCTAGGTTATCACCCCTCGCTCCGCTAGGTGTGCATTAACATTATTCCCTAGCTCAACTCGCACATAAGTCCATTTTAGACCCTATTATGCCCCAATGCAAGATCTAGCTATCGCCTCCATCCTGCACCCATAGCTGCTATATTCAGCCCTGAGAGAATCTGTTCTTTCTCTTTCCCTTCTTGTTCTTGGTTTCTATCTCATTTCGTTCTCTATGCTCCTCGCATAATTTTACTTTACCTTCTGGGTTTCGGAGAAGCCTATCTCTTCACAAGTTTTCACTCGACCTTAGCAATCGCTGCAGTACCTCTGTGCTCCACTCTACCTCTTAATCTCGTTCCCTCTCTGGAGGAATCTATACGTTTACACGTTCTTTATTGTTACTCTCCCACTTCCTTCTTTACCTCCATTGCTCACCAATATACAATGGCCTCTTCTAAATTCCAATAATTCAGCAATTGTCTTTATAATTTCTTAATTTACCCATTTTCTCTGTTATCTTATATCTCATAAGTTCGTCACTACTCAGTGACTTCTCAATTTTCTCATGATTATCTGAGCCATTCTCTTGTGTTCGCCATCACCCATGGCCCTCAATACCTCACCATCTAATCTCTCATAACTATCTTGATTTCGCCATCCTTAATCTTCTTTCACATCCTCGCCAATCTTCCATGGCCTTAACCTACCTTTATTTATCATTATTTCCAATATTTACTTTTTTTCCTACTCCTCATCTCCCCTTCTACTTCACGTATTCGTAAACTCCCATATTTTCGCTACAGTGACCCCCTTGTCCATATGCCTTTCCAACGCAATCTGTTTAACGATATCTATATTTGCTTCGTCAGAACCATGTCTATTTCATCTCTTGTTTCTGGGGAGGGTGTATGATACTTTTCCTCCAGCAATCTCCATACCACGGTTCTTGATAAGTTAAAATCAGGTCGCTTTATGATGGCTTCTATCACCTTCTTCAACTCCTCTATGCTTGGCTCATCCTCTTTAATCATCTTCTTACTCGTGTCATTCACCTCTTTTCCCTGTCCCTTTTCCAATTTTTCCATCATTTCGCACCTTTCCGTGCGCCATACTTTCCTCATATGACTCTCTTTATTTCTACATCTGGTATTTTCTTCCGCATCCTCGTCCTCTGTAAATTCTAACTTATCTTCTTCATCCGACGATACACTGTCTGAGTAACTTGACGTCGAATCTGAGAACACGTCTCTATCCACTATTTTGATTTCTTGGTAATTAAGTTCCTCCATTACTCTCACCACAAGCCTGCTAATTTCTTCTTTTCTTTCTGACAATTCCGTATCAAACTTTCTCTCCAGAAATCTCTGTACATACTTTAGTACTACGGTGTCGGGTTTAGCTCCCCTCAATTCGTCTTTTATTGCTTTCTTCATCTCCTCTATGCTTGGCTTAGCCACTTTGACGATTTTCTTCATCTCCTCCACTCCACCGTTAACTCTCTTTGCTCTCTTCTCTTTTTCCCGCTCTCTAATTTTTGTTTTGTTATAGGCACAATGTGCTACTAACTCCCTCTCGTCCTCTCTTCTACTACTAATTCTTGAGTTCCTCTCAACTTCTTCATTCTTAAATCCGTCGTTATATCGATCTCTACTTATTTTACTGCTTTTTATAGCTACCTCCACTCTGTTCTTCCTGGCTTCTAATTCTTCAATCTCTTCAATTGCGGACACTTTAAAACCTTTAACCTTCATCTCCCTTCCTTGCCTCGTCTCCGACTGGTTTTCATCTCTCAATCTTTTTAGACGTCTTTCATAATCTGTTGAATCATCCGACATTACAGACGATACATAAACCTTGTTATTATTCCCTCTGATACCTGTGACGCCCAGCACATCCTGTGTCTCTGAGGTCCCTTCTGCCTGATTCACTAAATCCTGAGGATCTCCTCGTGGGTTCTGTTGAACTGTGGTCCTCTTCGGTTCCGTGTCCTTTTTCTTCTCTTCCTGCGTATCTGAATCTTTAGCTGATGTGTCCGCTATGTTCTGAGTTTGACTCCCACCACTTTGTTTTTTAGTCTCTATTTGTTGCTCCTTTTGTTGCAATAGCTGTTGCTCCTGTGCTCTGTTTCTTTGTTCTGCAGCTCTCGTATGTTTGTACGGTGCATCTATTTCTGGATTAGCACCGTTCCATTTATTTCTTATTGCTATTGTATCCTCTAGAATCTCATTGTACTGTCTACTCTCTGTATCCTGACATACTTGTATCCTGTCCTCCTCTGGCCTATATGTGCCCATACTTGTAGTTGTTTCTGTTTGTGTACCAACACTGACCCTGTCTCTCTGTATGTTTTCCTGCTTCTGGACTGTTGTTCTAACTTGACTTGTCCATGGTCTAATCCTATTACCTTCTTCTTTTGTTGTGAAATTTTGCTGGCAAGATCCTATTATTTTTCTCCACACTCCTGGCGGTTCTACCTTCATTTTCCAACCGTTCTGTGTTCTTATTTGGCACTTCTGTTGGTTACCAACATTTATGTTGTTTATTTCCAATATCCTTCCTTTCTTAATTTCTCCCACAAAATTCCTGACCGCTATTCTTGATCTTCTCCTATTCAGGCTATCCCAGTGTCCTAACTCATTGTTATTATATGTTCTATGATGTCCCTGCTTATGCTGATATTTGTTACATTTCCATTTCTCCCTTTCACATTCTGTACCGATGTTTCTCCTCTCATGTGTGTGTTGTCTATTCTTGTGTACGACTGAGCTATCCCACTTCATCCTATTTCTGTATCCTTGCCATGTTTGTTGTTGCCGTCTTTTCTTGTCAAACCAACTTGCAGGATGGTGTACTCTGGCCCATTGTCTATGGTATGGTTAGTGGTTATACCTAACATGTGCCCTTCCTATCATGTTCACTTGTGGTTGTCTTCCACTTGTGCCAACATATCCTATGTAGATTAATGTGTACAAATTTAAAGCTTGTAGTGTACCTTTTATACTTTTTGAAATATGATGTTATGAAAATTGACTTTCATGCAAAAAAACAACATTTTTTGGTAATGTGTTTTGCAGATTTGCAATTTTTGGTCTCAAATATATTGATAATTATTCATGATGTAGCCATATTGTTTTCTCTGTGTGATCAGTATATTTCAGACTGTAGGAGTGCTCTGAAGTACGTGTGATGTAACTTTGTAAAAATATTTTAAGTCCCCACACTTTTAGAAACGCCAAAACCTTTTTATTTGTTGTCCAATTAAAAAAATAAAGTACCAAATTTCTTGGTTTTCCATGGGCTTCCAAACTGCATTGTTTTCTCTGGTGTTTCTGTGCAGACAAAAATCACTTTGTGGTACCTACATTTATTGCCTTTTCTACTTCCTCTACAGTAATTTCAGAGTTTAGATAAGATTTCTCCCCTACATCATTTATCTTGTTTTTTTTTTCCTTAGTTCTGTTATGAGTTTTTCTCTTCTCCCTATTTCTTTGTGTCCCCAAATTTCACTATCGGGGTGTTTCCTGTACCGCAGGTGGGGCTAGATTTACTGTCCCGAGTTCCATAGCCCATTGTGGTTGCTCCACAGCCAGCATGTGCCTTTTCTGCAGTTTGACTAAGCAACTTCAGTGCCCTTGTTCTCGACTGTACCATCAGCCCCAATCGTTTCAAAAAATCATACACTGACGCAGCCACGACTCCTCTTGCACCCACCTCAACAGCCATGACCCTTGCAATGAACCCATCGTGCTCAAATCTGCAGCAAAATCACTAGAATGTGCCGATTTGAACGAATGTTGCTCGTCCAATCTGGATTCAAATGGCACGGGCCGTTCAATCAATACAACCTGCTGCGATGAAGAAGAATGCAGTACTATATCCGGCCGTCTTCGAGATTTTCTGATACTCTCTGGATATGCCCCTCGTATATACACATATATATATATACATTAGCTCAATTGGTTTTTTTTTTTTTAATGAATCATTTTGGGGCCACTAATTAAAAAAAAACATTGCTACTCCTCTGTGCCTGGGATGTTGAGATAAAAATACAGTAAATTATTAATAATAATAATAAAAGAGATCAGGTGGAAAGGGATGAACAGTTAGACCATCGTTACATGATATAAATGTATGGAGAGTAGTGATATGCCATCAGATCACTATTGTAAGCAACACAAGACAACCAAAAAAAGGAAATAGATGACACTCAGATGATATACCACAACACACTGCTACAGACACTAATGAACTGTGTAATGGCTTGCGGTGTTAATCCTTGGCTAACAAGATGGATAGCAGCTGCCTTAATTGACAGATCAGTGGCATTAAAATAATGGCTGCCGCGCATCTGGAGCAGAGATTACTGTTTCTTCTTTATCAGCAGCTAGTCATATCGGTCACTGATTATGGGCTGGGAATGCTCACGCTGTCAGCAACACGATGTGAAAGACTAGAATGCATTCAAAATGAAGGGATGCAGATAGTCTTGGGCTGTACGCGAGATACCCCCATTGTGATAATGTGGCACATGCTTGGGTTACTGTCGATTAGATCCAGACATACAATCTTCTTCTTCTTTGATCCTTAGCCACAGAATGTCAGAGCAGTCAGTGGCCATCACGCCTGTTGGCGTCTTGTAGGGCAGCAACAAACTTCTTCCACTTTATTCGGTCAGCGGCCATCCTTCATACAGTGCCCCAACTCTGGTTCATTCTTTGCATCTCTGCCTCCACAGTTCTCCGCCAAGTTGTTTTTGGTCAGCCTCTCTTTTGCTTTCCTTCGGAGGTCCATAGCAAAGCTGTTCGTGAAATGGCATCCCCATCGAGGCCAGCTCCTTGACGTGGAGATGGGGCTCAAGTACAGCCATTAGCGGCCGAAAAACCAAGACTGGCCAGGCCCTCCTACACTCGAGCAAGACCACAGTCTGCCCTAGCAAGTCAAGGTGCTGAAGACGGAGGCAACCAGCCAAGAGGCGCACCACAGCAATCAGGATGCCACGCACACGCGCAATGGAAATATGTCTATATCTACAAAACGTTATGGCACTCGCCCTGTGACGGACACCCAGGCAGACACAGTGCCGGGCCCTCTGCCTCGAAAGGGCCCAACCCCTACTACTGGGGGTCCTTCTCAATTGCCCTGTGGAGCCAGGAGGCATGAGAATAGAACTACTGGCCAAGCAAAGCAAAGACCACTTAAAATAATGCACTGGAATGCTGAAAGCGTCAACAGTAAAAAAAAGATGGCTACAGCAAAAAACTAGAGCTCGAAAATATCTTGAATGAAGAGCAAGTAAATGTATGTTGCTTGCAAGAAACCCACCTCAACAAAGACATAGCCTTCAAAATCAGAGGCTAACAATGCTACCGATCCGACCAAATATACAGGCGAAAGGGTGGAATACTGACACTCGTGAGGAATAACATCAGTGCATGTCAGCTTGAAACATATATGGAGGGGCGGAATACCAGATGGTTCATCTCAGGACAGAAAGTACAGAATTCCACCTGCTCAACTACTACTGTCCGAGTGATCGCCCACTGGCACTAGACACAATCCCAGCAAAAAAAAAAAAAAAGACTGTGTGTGGAGACTTCAACAGCCACTCACAGAGCTGGGGCTATGATCACATGGACAGGAGAGGTGAGGAGCTTGAAAACTGGCAGGATGACAATGGGCTTATCCTGATTAACCAGCCAATCGACCCACCAACCTTCTACTCGAGATCATGGCACACCACCTCTACACCAGACCTGGCATTCCACTCACCAGGCCTGGAGTGGAACACCACACGTGTTGTAGGGAAACAACTTGGAGGCAGCGACCACCGGCCCGTCTTCCTAATTGTGAAAAATGAACTTGTCAAGGACAGCCGCACTCTCTCTAGGTGGAACTACAAGAAGGCAGACTAGACAATGTACCAGCATCGTACCAGTATACTGGCTAGAGATCTGTCTGTAGACAAAGACATCAATACGCTAGTCGATGAATTCAGCAGATGCATATTACAGGCTGCTCGTGAAACAATACCTAGAGGGGCTCGTAAGCACTACATACCATATTGGAATAGTGAACTAGAGCAACTGCACAACAACGTGGAAACATCTCGAAAGAAGGCAGAGACCAGTCCATGCCAAGAACACCACAATAACTACCAGCAAGCTAAGGCCAAATTCCAAAGGGCCAAGTTGCTGGCCAGGCGGAGAAGCTGGAAGGAGAAAACAGAGTCCTTGAACTTCGAAAGAGATACAAGGAAACTGTGGAAGCTGGTAAAACAACTTAACGATGAGGGTACAGGGAGAAACTCAAAGATTGCACTGTACAAAGATGGAAACATCCTCATGGGAAAACAGGCAGCTGATCACTTTGCAGACTCCTTTGCTAAAGACAACAACATCGAATTAAGCCCAGAGAAGCAACAGGAGACTCGTGAGAAACAACAATACGCAGGACGAGATGGAACCATACCTGAAGTTATGGAGGCACCAATTACATTCAGAGAACTGGAGCTTGCAATATCATAATTGAAAATGAGAAAGTCGCCAGGAGTTGGTGGAGTGTCCAATGAAATGATTAAGAACTTGGGAACCACAGCAAAAACAAAGCTGCTGCAGATCTTCAATATCTGTTGGAACTCAGGCAAAGTTCCACAGACCTGGAGGGAAGCAATCATGATACCACTCATAAAACCAGGAAAAGACAGTTCCTCTGCCTCCAGCTACAGACCAATCAGCCTTACAAGCTGTCTCTGCAAAACAATGGAACGTATCATCAACCTCAGGCTAGAGTGGTACCTTGAAAGTGAAAACCTTCTTGTACCACAGCAGGCGGGCTTTAGGCAGTGTTACTCTACCGAAGATCAGGCAACTTACCTTTCCCAAGAGATTGAGCATGCGTTCCAAGATAAAGAAACTGGTACTAGCAGCATGGATAGATCTAAGGAAAGCATTTGACAAGGTTTGGAAAGAAGGGCTTCTGAAGAAACTGAGAAACTGTAGAGTGAATGGTAGGATGTACAAATGGGTGAAAGCATACTTGCATTACAGAAGATCCCGAGTACAACTAGATGGCCTCAAGAGTAAAAAAATTCTACTATGTCATGGCGCCCCTCAGCGAGGGGTTCTGTCCCCCACACTTTTCCTAGTCTACATCAATGACCTGGTTGCTGAACTACCACATGGAATGAAAGTGGCAATGTACGCTGATGACCTGGTAATATGGTGCACAGATAAGCATGCAACAGTGGCCACCAAACTGCTACAAAGAGCTATAGATGCTTTAACCTCGTGGGCAAATAGATGGTGTGTCAGCATCAACATAGACAAGTGCAGCACTACGCTCTTCACCCTCTCTCCCAAACAAAAAGCTGGTGTCATCAAGATAAATGAAGAGCTCCTGAGAGAAGATAAACAACCCACCTATCTCGGAGTTACATTCGATGATAGGCTGACATGGAAGCAGCACATCAACAAGGCAGCAACAAAGGCCAGGAGGAAGTTAGCCATCCTGAGAAAACTAAGTGGAACCACATTGGGAGCCAGCGGGAAAATACTTAGTAAAGTTTACCAGCAAGGCATACGACCACACCTGGAATATGAGTCAGCTGCGTGGTGCCCAGCATCAAACACCACATTACAAGAGCTAGATAAGGTGCAAAACCAGGCGCTTAGGGTCATCACGGGGGCAATGATATCAACGCCTATAGTGGAGATGGAGAAAATGGGGAGGATACAAGCACTGCGAGAATGCAGAGACACGAAAGTGCTAACACAGGCAGAAAAGTTCCTCTGTATGCCAAGCCATCCAATGAAGGACAGATTCCAAAACCTAGCAATGGGGCGATTGAAAAGAAGCAGCTTCATCCACCAGGCCAAACGATTTCGTAGACAAACCTCAGACCTGCCTGAAGTTGACAGCCCCCCTAAAGTCTGTGCCAGAACAAACCTCTTGGAGAGAAGAGCCTGGACTACCAATACACATCCAGACAAAGGTGAAAGGAATATTCGACAGGGATGAACAGAACAGCGTGCAACGTAGGACAGTCACTCTCAGTTTCCTGGATGATGAATACCCACAGGACCTCTGGGTCCGAGTATACACGGATGGGTCAGCACAGAATGCAGTCAAGAATGGAGGAGCAGGAGTGTACATAGAATACCCAAACAACACTAGGGATACGGTCAGAGTACCAACGGGGAAATTCTGTAACAACTATGATGCAGAAATCCAGGCAATCAAGGTGGCAACTGAGACACTGTTGAACACCAATCTCGGTCCACAGCCTCTGGTATTCCTGACAGATGCAAGATCAGCACTCCAAGCACTTTAGTCCAGAAAATTGCCAGGTATACAAGCCCTACTTTCTGAACTGTGCAACCAGCGCTGGGTCGCCATGCAATGGATACCGCCTCATTGTGGAATACCAGGAAACGAGAGAGCGGACCGACTGGCTAAAGAAGGTGCTGCAGATGAGCAGCCGGATGTACCAGTTACGTACCATCAGAAGAAAAAGATGATCAAATCAATCAGAAAGCCACCAATACCAACGAAGGATGACTACCAAGCTATGAACAGATCAGAACAAATTGTCATTCTACGCCTCAGAACAGGACACAACTGACTCCGCAGCCACATGTATACAAAATTCAAGATTGGCAATTCAGCCATGTATACAGGCACCCCAGACTGCGGAGCACGTACTTCAAGATTGCCCCGAATATGATATATTGAGGCAAACCCACTGGCCCAGAGAAACAACACTGGAAGCAAAACTACACGGAACTCTGTATGAACTAGAAAAGACAGTGAAGTTTATACAAGAAACAACATTGCAGATATAGACAATATATTTCAAGCGAACGAAAGAAGAAGAAGAAGAAATGGCATCAGGGTCCCTTCTGAGGATGTGGCCAACCCAACTCCAGCGTCTGCCAGCTATGATGGTGTGCATGTCCTCTTGGTTACTTCGAATAAGTAGTTCTTGGTTGGTGATGGTATTCGGTCAAAAGATTCAGTGAATTTTCCTTAGGCACATTGTATGGAAAGAGGACAGTTTCAGCATTCCACACCATAGAGAAGCACAGAAAGTACACATCTCTCATATAATCTTAATTTGGTGTTTGTGCTGTACTGGGAAGACTTCCAGATGTTGTTGAGACTAGCAAAGGCTGTTCTCACTTTATTCATTCTGTTGTTGATGTCCTTGCTTGTTCCGCCGTCTGTTGTTACTATGCATCCAAAGTATGTAAATGGGCCCGTCTGTTCTAGCTTCTGGTTCCCTATTGTTATTGGCTCAGGATTGCCCACATTCAGTGTTATGACCTCTGTCTTCTTCAGAATGATGTTCAGATCCACCAGCTGGCTATACTTATTCAGTCTAGCTGTTTTTTCACCATACAATGGCCCAGTCAAAATTCTATATTCGAGTAACCACAAACAACAGGCACATCACACCCCCCCCCCCGATGGAAACATAGCTGACATTAAGGGAGCGAGAATTAAAAGGGGGATGTCATGTATGGCACATGCAGTGGAAACGATTAAACAGGTGACCACAGTTGGAAATATATTCAAAGGGGAAGAGTGGAGTAAGCCAGATGAGAACTGGATTAACTACCAGCAAGTGATCATCAGCCTTGGCAGAGTGTTTAGAACTTGGGACCATGGGAATGTGGAACTGGAAGTTAATTAAGAAATACGTGTTTTTGCTGGGGATAATTTTGCTATTGTGTATACTGATGGGTCTGTGATCCGTGGTTGTCACGAGTGGAGAAAAAGGATCTGTCTGCGACAGACAAAAGTCTGAGTGAGGAGTGAGATAATAGATGTGTGCCTGAAATAGATAATGTGAATGTTGAGTGGAAGTGTAACAGTCAGGAGTACAAAGTTGATAAACAATCTTTTATCCATCCACTCGGATTTCTTTTAAATGTTAACCCCACTCACCCTTTCTTCCACACATATATCAACAACTGAATATATATTGAGTAAGGGACTCATACACAACAAGTGACTTCACATTCAACAATAACAAATATAGCGAGAGAAAGAGAGTTCTGATTCGCTAATAATTTATCTGTTTATTAAAGTGTAAATATATTAAAAAAATATTATGCCTGAGCGATGTCAGGGAAACCATATAAATTCACAGAAAACCACACAACAACAACAACAAAAAAAACCTCAAACCGATTCTGGTTTAGGGCCAACCATAAAAGACACACAAAATTCTGCCATTGTTTTACCCTCCCCTCCCACATATACACTTTTGATTGACCCCTTCCCCCTCCCCCTTGTGGACGTCCACTCCACATGGTCTTGATTAAACACATTAGCTTACATTTTTAACCACCTCCTAAACCGGCACAATAATTATTTTCAATATTAAAACAGTGAACCAAAAATGAAAGTCTTGACAATTAATGAGGTAAACAATTATGTGACAAAACATTATAATAAATTTGATCATGAAAGCATAATTTTATAAATTATAATCTTAAACTAATTGTTTATTAAAACTGATTATCTTACTGTTTCTGGGATGTCTTAAACTTTTGAAACAATGTGTACTGTAGCAATATTATGAAGGGTAACTCTTAACTGCCACAATAATAATGTGAATGTTTGCTGTCCATTTAGCAGTGAATTCTGAAACAAAATTCCATGTCTAACATGACTTAGAAAAAAATAAATAAAAAAATAAATGTATGGCAAACTGTTAATAAAAACAATCCGCCACTTTGGAAAATGTGTGGAAGGAGGACAGTTTCGACATTTCCTTCTGTTACTCTCCAACATTCCGCACCATAGAGAAGCACAGAAAATGCACAGCTCTCATACAGTCTTAATTTGGTGTTTGTGCTGTACTGGGAAGACTTCCAAATGTTGTTGAGAACAGCAAAGGCTGTTCTCGCTTTATTCATTCTGTTGTTAATGTCCTTGCTTGTTCCGCCGTCAGGTGTTACTATGCTTCCTAGGTAAGTAAATGTGTCTGTCTGTTCTAACTTCTGGTTCCTTACTGTTATTGGCTCAGGATTGCCCACATTTAGTGTCATGACCTCTGTCTTCTTCAAATTGATGTTCAGGCCAACCTGCTGGCCATACTTATTCAGTCTATCGGTTTTGTCTTGAATGTGTTGGTGTGAATGTGTGATAGGAAAGGGAAAGAACTGAGATGTGACTAAGTAAGAATAATTTATGAGTAGTAAGACTTAGCTCTGACGTCACCAGAGCACGAGAAATAAGTGAGCTGAGTAAAGAGTTGACAACACTCTTAAAATGGTCGTCAGCTGAGAACAGGTTAGCGTTAGACTAACCACATCGACCAGATACCAAGTTATGGTACTGCTGCAATGTGCAGAGAAGAGAAGACTAATGAAAGAATTCTACAACAGATAGTTAATCATGTCAAGATATGTTCAGCATATATCGCCAGCAGTTCATCCTGGTATGTAAACACTCGCATATTTAACGAGCGTGGATAGACAAAGAAAAGTGTTAGAACTGTAGTCCAGTGTCGGACATGTAGACAATTTACTAGGAACAGTTTATAGCTAAGAATAAGTTACCAGCACTGGAAGTTTACCCAGACAATACTTCGAAGCTTACTTTAATAGATTGAGAACAACCCATTAATCAGTGATGTGTAGTAGTGATGGGTGGATAGAATAACAAAGTAGACAGCAGAGATCCTGAGCTAATTCAAGAGAAAATAACATTAGTTCCTGACCAGTGCAGTAAGTGATGTAGGAGTGTCATCAATGAAGTTTCATATGTATATTTATTGATAATCAGGCTCGGAGATAGCCAAGTTGTGAATATGTTCCTTGACAACAAATAAAGAACTTTGGTTGTCAGCTCTGAGTCGTCAAGTCCTTTCAAGTATTATAATTGGCAGATAATTTAATCTCATTCAGCAGTCATAGGAACAAGGTAGGCCACAAAGGTACTGCGCCTACAATTACAGCCAGCGAACATAAGACAGGGACAGTACGGTCATCATTAAGTCGAGAGCATACACAAGAGTCAACGTAACAACAATCACACAAGCAAAAGAATCTGGGTTGAGAATCAAATGAAACTATCACACATCTTGTTTTGGTGCCGGTGACCACTTGTGGGACAACTCATGTATGATTTATAATCGGGCACAATTCTTTTTGGTGCCAGTGACCACTTGTGGGAAGATTACGTGTGTAACAAGACAGTGCACTTATCAAAACGCAGGCGATTGAAAAAACAACGTCGAGATCAACGAAGCGTGA
The DNA here is from genome assembly GCA_024509875.1 of Oreohelix idahoensis. Lineage (NCBI taxonomy): Eukaryota > Metazoa > Mollusca > Gastropoda > Stylommatophora > Oreohelicidae > Oreohelix > Oreohelix idahoensis. Next base: position 22,294 of record JAMPIV010013123.1, read on the forward strand.
ATTCAAGGTAACGGTGAAGAAAACAAGACAGTTACGTGCCGAGACTTATGAAGAGCAGCCGAGCGTGACAAGGTCAACGAAGGGACTCACGTTAACGGTGACGAAGATACATTTTCTTTATAACTTAATTCCACAGTTGGGTACGGGTCAAACATCATCACACCAGCGTGATCCTTCTATGAACAGTGTAGCAATTATCAACAACAGCCGCTCATAACACAGACGACAACAAGGAAGAAAGAACGAAACAAAAACAGTGTGCACACTCAGGTCAACAGTCCAGTAAAGACACATTCATCAGGAACTAACGTCCGGATACAGAGTAGTTAGTTAGTTAGATATTATTGAGAATTATTGTTTATGTATAACTTTGAACTTATGAATGTATTGTAATTTCCTTGATATTTCTGTTATAGAGATTTGCTATGAATAACAATTGTTTTGTTACAACACCAAGATAATGAACTAGAAATTTTTTTTTCAGAGCCCCAAGAAGTCCCACTAACATAAATTTTTTTGATTTTCAGGGCTAAAAATGGAACAACAGACAGAAACTGTAGGCGTATTACGACAGATATCTGAGACATTGAATAAGTTAGATAAAAATAGCAAACTGACCAATGTAAAAGGTAATGTTGACACGTTTTCAGGTAAATCTACTGAATGTAAGGCCTGGCTCTTACAAATAGAGAGATGTTCTTTATCTGTTCAGGCCTCAGACAATGAAAAGAGATTGTTAGCTTTTCTTACCAGCACATATTTAGTAGCCGATTTCATTAGAAGAAGGTTAGATATAGTGCCAGAGGAAACATGGCAAGACTTCAAACAGGAATTGGTGAAGAGATATGGAGAATTACAAGATGTACACCTAATATGGCAGAAACTTAGAAAGATAAAACAAAGTAAAGAGGAAACAATACAGATGTATACTGATAGAATGTTTAACATCATTGAAGATGTATTTCCAGCTGAAACGATAGACAGACAAGGAATAGATGACCAATTGATCGGTATTTTCGTAGACGGATTATATAGTGATGCCATCAAACTCCACTTAATAAGGAAAGATCATAAGACGTTAAAAGACACTATAGCTTCTGCCATTGCAGAAGAAAACATAAGGAGAAGGTTTGAGTTGAGAGTAGAACAGGCAATGTTTGATGAACAAGAACCTATGGAGATAGATACTGTAAGAAGACAACAAACAGGTAGCAGACTGTTGCAGGACATTGAATGTTACAATTGCCATCAACGGGGACACAGAGCTAACGTGTGTACATGGAGACAGCCACGCATGTGTCAAAACAGTGGGTCTGCGCGTTTAACTAGTTCTCATAGTCCGCGACAGGCTATGTGTAGAGACAGGGACGACACATGGTGTCAACATCAATACACCCGCACACAAGGGGCACACTCATGCACGCACTGCACGAGGGCTTTCGAGACACCTCGGTACGGTACATACAGTTGTCAGGGAAAAGGCAGACCTGCCCACATGAGAGAGACTGACAAGAATAGGGTGATAAATAGGTCACAGGAGAATAAGCAGGTACATACAGAAAGAAAAGCAAGGATAAGGAAACAGAATGGAGATATATCAACAGTGAACGAAACGTATCATACAGATCCGAGTTCTTGTTTGATAACAATAGGTGATAGAAAAATCAGAAGTCTCTTGGACTATAAACAGCTACGTCAGCCACCCAAATTGGAAAAAACATGCATGCAACTGACGTCAGTGTCAGGTGAAAGGTTAAAGATGATGGGAATGTCAACGCTACGGGTTAACATTGGAACGAAGTCATTGATGCAAACTTTTGTTATAGTGAAAGGTATGTCACGGAATTGCATATTAGGCAGAAATTTTATGAAGAAATACAGCGTAAGATTGTACTTTGACATACAGAAGCTAAAGATTCAAGACGAGTACATTGACATGCAGGATGATATGCATATCGCATCAGTGATAAGATTACAGAAGCCGATTACTTTACGTCCGAATACGGTTAACATAGTCACAGGAAAAATTAAGAGGTCACCATATTATAAAATTGGACAGACGGTCAGAACAGTGGAATTCCAGGATGCAGACATAGCCGATGAACCGTGCATAAACATGACGGAGGGGATAGTAGTGATAGGAAACAAGTCTCAATTTCCAGTTATGCTACTCAACACAGCAGCAAAGCATGTCACGATACCAAGAGGATTCATTGTGGGGAGAGTACAACACATGTCACACACTGATGGCAGCAGACAAGGACAGGATAAATACAACGAAAGGAAAGATAGACATAGGGGTATCCGAGATAGGAAAACATACACTAGGAGGGGTAGCCAACAGTTAAGACGGGATTATATGAATACCAGTAATTGTCTAGCGTGTAGAGAACAGGAACGCATGTGGAGGGAAAGAAGATGGAGCCATAGAAACAACAATCGCAGAGAATACAGGGAAAGAGACACCAGATGGACAAACAATTGTCACAGACCGTATTACACATATGATCGAGTACATAGGATAGAAATGGTTCAAGGAAGGAGTCGACAACCTTGCTTCAGAGATAGACATACGGATAGGAAGTTATATGATACTGGAAGCAGTCAACAAAGAGATAGAATGCAGGGACGAAATATACAACAGAACAGAATGAAGGATAGGATGAAGGAGATTAAGTCACAGATAAGAACAGACCCCAAAAACAAAAGAAGATTACATGACTTTATCACGAAACATCATGATGTATTTGCGCTGAGTGACATGGAGCTAGGGAGAACAAACACAGCCCAGATGGAAATCGAAACAACGACGGACAAGCCTATTAGCATGAAACCATATCGTACGCCACTAAAGAACAGACAGGTAGTAGAACGAGCGATACAAGACATGTTACAGGCGGGAATAATCGAACGGTCCAGGTCAGAGTGGGCATCACCGATAGTCATTGTTGAGAAGAAAGACGGAACCAACAGATTTTGTTGCGACTACCGGGCGTTAAACAAGATTACAAAAACGATATCGTATCAGATGCCTAGAATAGATGACATATTGGCAACACTGGGGAAGTCACAATGGTTTACAACTTTAGATGCGAGGTCAGGATTCTGGTGCATCCCAATGTCACCAGACGCCAAAAGGAAGAGCACATTTTGCACACACGTCGGAACGTTTTCTTGGAACGTGATGCCTTTTGGATTGAAGGGAAGCCCGACGACATATATGGCATTAATGAACGAAGTACTTCAAGGGATGCAAGCATTCGCTACAGCATACATTGATGATATACTGGTACATACGACGGGGTCGATGGAAGATCATCTATACCATGTAGAGAAAGTATTTAATAGATTACGACATAAAAATGTGAAACTCAAGCTGAGCAAATGCAACTTCTTACAGCAAGAGATTAAATACTTAGGGTTTGTAATCAATAGGAAAGGGGTTAGACCAGATGAAGAGAAAGTACGAGCCATCTACAAATGCCAGCACCAACAAATGGCCGCCAAACGAGGGGATTCTTAGGAACATGTGGGTATTTTCGGAACCATATCTTAAATTTTTCACAAGCAGCGGAACCCTTGATAAGCCTCACAAGGAAATTTGCCAGGTTCAAATGGACACAAGACTGCCAGAGAGCTTTCGAGTACCTCAAGAACGCAGTAACAGAAATCCCATATCTAGCACATCCAGACCCGAATAGGGAAATGATATTGTATACTGATGCATCAGATACAGCGATAAGGGCATGTTTAGTGCAACCGGCAAAGGAAGATGAGGAACCAGTTTTGAAGAACGTGAGAAACGAGAAACCTCTAGTATTTCTATCACATGCGCTGAGCAAAACGCAGCGGAAATGGCCTACAATAGAGAAAGAGGCATTTGCCATCCATTATTCAGTACAGAAATTGGACTTTTACCTAAGGGGAATGCCATTTACGGTTAAAACAGACCATCAGCCACTAGTGACATGGTTAACTAAAGTGAAAGATCAGCCAAGGAAATTGCAATCGTGGGCGTTGAACTTACAAAGCTATAACATGAAAATAGAATACATCAAAGGTACCCACAATACGTGCGCGGATCTATTGTCAAGAATACCGTACCAGAATGGGATGACAATAGAAGGGGATGATACGCCGGAGATAGATGATCGTTTCAAACAGATCAACATAATAAATTCAAATAGAATAGAGACACCGTCAATATCAGGAACGGATGAGGATCAGTCAGAAGAAGATCCACAACTGGGAGTTATCGACTTCAAGAAGGAGCAGGACAAAGATCCAGAGATTAGGCGAATGAAAAGGAAAATATGGAATGAAGATAAAGAGGCGAAGAACTTTAGGATAAACCCTCTTGACAATGTGACGGAATACATTAACCCGAAAGGAGATGGTTTGCCGAAGAAATATATTCCAAAACATCTTGTAAGGAAAGTACTCAAAGCTTATCATGACAATAACGGTCATTTGGGGAGAGACAAGACGTTGGACGTCATTAAAAAGAGATATTATTGGCACATGATGAATAGTGATATAGTATCTTATGTGGACCAGTGCATCACATGTAAAACACGGAACTTGAGAGCATTGAAGTATCCCACACAACAGATGGATACGCCAAATTATACGATGGAGAAGATCAGCATGGACATATCTGGACCTTATCCAACAACATTAATGGGTAATAAATACATACTACATATAATGGATATGCTATCAGGTTGGCCAGAATCTTATCCACTCAGCGAAGCTACGGCTAACAACATATTGCAAATTATAACTAGGGAATTTATCCCTCGACACGGATGTCCTTTATCCATACTTACGGACAATGGCAAGGTGTTTACAGGAACAGAGTTCCAGAATTTTGTAGATCAGTGGAACATTAAACATATTAGAACTTCTGTTTATCGGCCCCAGGGAAATGGAAAGAACGAACGCCTCCATTCCACCTTACATAACATCATGGCGAAGGAAGTAGAAGGAAAACCGCAATATTGGGATCTGTATTTAACATAAACATTGAAATGATAGAAGCTCTGGAGAGCTTTGGTATAGATACAATCACAGAAATATGCAATGATATATACAATACAGGATATTTACCACACGACATGAAGACATCAGTTTTTATAACATTGCCCAAAAAACCAAATGCAACAGAATGTTCAGACTTCAGAACAATCAGCCTGATGAGTCATGCAATTAAGATACTGCTCAAAATCATACAGGAAAGAATAAAAAGTAAAGTAGACAGCGAAATCCAAGAAGAACAGTTTGGTTTTAGACGGAACAGTGGAACAAGAGAGGCAATATTTTGCCTAAGAAGATTAGCAGAAAAAATATACAGAGGTCCAAAAAAAGTATGTATATGTGCTTCATTGACTATAAGAAGGCTTTTGACAGAATCCATCATGAGAAATAATTGAATGCCTCAAAGACATAGGTATTGATGGAAAAGATATAAGAATACTCAGTAACCTTTATTGGGAGCAAACTGCCACAGTAAGATCGGGAAGGAATTATTCACCATACATAGACATAAAAAGAGGTGTCAGACAAGGTTGTGTGCTGTCCCCCTGCCTATTTAATTTATACACCGAAAAAATTTTCAAACAGATACAGGAAATACCAGGACTGAACATCAGTGGAAGATCAATAAACAACCTTAGATATGCAGATGATACCGTGTTGTTAGCTGAAAGCGAACAGGAGTTACAAGAACTAGTGAAGCAAGTGAACAGTATAAGTCATGAATATGGACTCGACATTTATATTGAGAAAACTAAAACTATGATAATTAGCAAAACAGACGATAAACCCACATTAAAGATAAGCGTAAATGGGAAAATCCTGGAACAAGTCAAGAGCTACGTATATCTTGGTCATATAATAACAGAAGATGGCAGATGTGAAACAGAAATCAAGAAGAGAATAGGAATGGCCAAAGCTACATTCAACAACATGAAACATATACTGACATCCAAACAGTTATCTCATAAATTAAAACTGAGAATCATAAAGTGTTATATATATTCTGCATTTCTGTATGGTGCAGAAACATGGACGATGAATAAGCATTTGGAAGAAAGAATTGAGGCTCTTGAAATGTGGATATATAGAAGAATGGGGCGTATCTCATGGAAAGAGATGAAAACAAATAAGGAGGTCCTAGAAAATCTAGGTATGAAAAGAGAACTAATGAGAGAGGTCAAAGTTCGGCAGCTAAAATACTTTGGCCACATAAAAAGGCATAACACCTTGCAGAAGACCATAACAGAAGGGAGAGTTGAAGGCAAACGTGCAAGGGGAAGACAGCGATATAAGTGGGAAGATAACATCAAGAGATTGACGGGAAAGAGTCTATCAGAGTGTACCACCAAGACAAGAGACAGAAGACGTTGGAGATCCATTACAGCCAACCTTCGTTGTGGAGATGGCAACTGATGATGATGATGATTTACCGCAGGCACTAGAAGTAGTCCGGATGAACACTAGTGAAACTACAAAAATGTCGCCGTTTTATATGATGTACGGCAGGGAACCAGTGATGCCAATGGATACTATACTGCAGCCAAGGAGGAAATATATGGGAGAGGACCCCATGGAAATACTGGTCCGGGAAAAGCACAGAGCACACACCTTAGCACAAAGGAACATCAAGAAAGATTTTGAAAGGAGGCAAAGGAATGCGAATAAAAATGCAGTTGCACGGGAATTCAAGCCGGGAGACATAGTGTTCTATAGGAAACACGTTAAGAGTGGAAAATTAGACCAGAACTGGATTCCGAATTGGCAGGTGTTACGACGCCTTTCAGAAACAACATATCAAATATGGAAACAAGATCAAAATAAAACCATCAAGGCGCATGTACAACATCTAAGGTTACAAACACAGAAACCTATAGACATACCACCGCAGGAACAGAACAAGAGGAAGACCCATTATGTAGTGGTACCAGAGGACACAGACGAGGCTACATCAGAAGAAAGTTCTCCAGACGAGTCATACACACCAGGAGCAGGTGGAAGTCGTATAGTCACTAGAGCGGAGATACATACACAACCTAAAAACCCAAACCAAAGATCTTGAATTTTTAACGATTTACAAAACAAACAGGAGAGAGGAAGAGAGAAAGATGGGGAGGACAAACAGGATACAGAGAGGAATAGACAGAGAAAGCAGACAGAGGTGGAAATAGAGGAAGAAGAGGAAGATGTACAGCGTGATCAGGCGAGAACGTCGGAGAGAGGAAATGGTGACAGAACTATATCAGAAGAATTAAGGAGGTTAAGAAATGTAAGAGATAACTCAGAGAGCGAAGAGGACATTCCGCTCATGGAATATGTACAGAGATTGCAAGAGAGAGAAAATAGATTAGCAGAGCAAGAGAAACAATTACGTCAGATGCAGGAAGCGGAGAGGCAACAAGAAAATCAGCAGGAAGAAGAGATGGAAGAAAATGCACACACAGACGATCAGGAGGACAGGGCGAGAGACATTAGACGTGGAAAGAAGAGATATTATACGTCATCCGACGATTCGTCAGAATACAATATGCCACTCGCGAAGATAAGAAATACAGCACAAATGCAGGTACGCCCGAAGTGGAGAGGCAGACACAGGGAAATACAAGAGGACGATAGACCGACACGAGGAAAGGGTCGGAAAACGATTAATTATGTAGAAAATAGGAGCAGACAGAGAAGGACTCCAGAAGAGGTATCGATGTCAAGTGACTCAGACAGTACGTCGTCTGAGGAGAGTGACAAGTGTCACAGACATAGCAAACGGAGATCCCATAGAAGAGAGATAGAGGAAGGGAGTACACAACAGACGAAGAGATGTGAGTCGTCTACAGACAATTCATCAGATTATAGAAGGCGCCTTCAAAAGTTGAGACAGGTAGAACAGGTAGATGTGAGATCTAGTGAGAAGAATAAGACAGGAAATAGTAATAGAAGAGAGACAGAGGATATAAAGGCGTTGTGCGAATATGTGGATAGAAAATATGAAGAGTTGAAAAACGAAGAGAGAAGAAATACGGATCGAGGGGAATACCGATCCAAGAGCCGAGATAGGCTGAGAAATAGAAGCAGAGAGGAAGAGATTAGGAGAAATACGGAGCGAAGGGAGTACCGATCCAAGAACCAGGAGGCTAGAAAGGAGGAGGGAAGAAGTAGTAGCAGAAGAGAAATAAGAAAATCAAGAATTCCAGTGAAAAACGGGAACAAAAGGTATAGAAGCAGAGACGCATCAATTAGTAGCAGTGTCAGAGCATCTAGAATACCAGGGAGTGCAATAATGATGCAGCGAGAGGGTTATATAAGTAGAGGTCGAGGTAACGAAAGAGAACCTGAGGGAAACTCAGGGAAAATGAGAGATGGGACAGTAGAAGAGAAACCGAAGCAAATGGTTGAAGAAGTAAGGAGTAGAGAGGTTGAGAGAAATTCTGGAGATACGAGAGATACAGAGGAAGAGAGGAAGCAAAAGGTTAACGAACTTAGAGGAGTAGAGGAGACTCAAGATAGGGATAAGCTGATAACGTTAGAGGCGCTCAAGAGCAAAGAGGCAGTAGCTATGAAGGTTTTGGAGATGATGAGTAGGTGAAATAGATAGTTAGGAGGAGGCTATGTGCTGAGTGGCATAGGATTAGATACGTAAACAAAGTGGCGGCAGTTGCTGGTCTTAATGAGACAAGTATGATTGGTCTATACCGCATATGAGGTAAACTGAGTACACCTGACCAATAGGGTACTGCGGTATAGGAGGAGATGAGTAAGAGGTAGATTTGAAGCCATGGTAGTATGGGCGAAATTATGGGAAAAGCCGTGGTGACGACGGTAAGAATTATGAAGATAGAAATATGGAGAAATAAGTGATGGGGAGAAATATTTGGAGATGAATAGAGTGTTATGATTGAGAAATTGGGGAGTACAGTTCCAATAAGGGAACGAGAGATAGAGGAGATAAGGGTGAGAAGGAGAGAAGTAGAAAATTGCAGCGGGAGTCTAGTAATGGGCAAACTAGATGCAATCAGTTTACACTGAACATATTAAGAAGCTGGGTAGGTCTGAAAGACAGACTACTGCAATGTAGAGAGAATAATTAAAACTCGAGTGTAGAGAGGTCAGAGTAGAGGCCATGGGAGATGGACGATAATAGTAGAGAAAGAAAAGACATGGGAAATGTCAGAAGAGATGAGGAGCAGAGGAAAATGGCGAAGACAAGCCATGAGGAAAATGGAATATGGGAGAATTGAGAAGCTTAGAGGATAGGAGTAATTAAGAAGCCAGGGTGACGGTGGAAAAAAAAAAGTTGGAGATCGCAGAAGTCATAGGGGGATGACAGACAAGAGTATTTAGTGATACTGTTCCAGATGGAACGAATATAGTGGATAAGGGAGGAAGAGATGACAGAGACAATGAAGTTTTGCGAAACCATAGAGATATAACAGAGAGATACATGGAGGGTACACATAAGTATGTTGGGAGAAGCCATGTGTAAAAGGGCAGAGATACAGAGAAAGGTTCATCAGAAAGCACGCTCAATGTGAGCAACCCTGAGCCCATATCAGTAAGGAATAAGCAATTGGTACAGACAGATACCTTCACATACCTAGGAAGCATAGTAACACCAGACAGCGGGGCAGGCAAAGACATCAACATCAGAATGAATAAGGCAAGAACAGCCTTCTTTAGCCTAAACAACATCTGGAAGTCCTCCCAATACAGCACAAGCACAAAATTAAGATTATATCAGAGCTGTGTGCTTTCTGTGCTTCTCTATGGTGCGGAATGCTGGAGAGTTACAGAGAAGGAAATGTCGAAATTGTCCTCTTTTCACACAACATGCCTAAGAAAAATTCACCGAATCTTTTGGCCGAATACCATCACTAACCAAGATCTGCTGACTCGTAGCAAGCAAGAGGACATGCACACCATCATAGCTGGCAGACGCTGGAACTGGGTTGGTCATGTCCTCAGAAGAGACCCCGATGCCATCACAAGAACAGCTATGCTTTGGACCCCTGAAGGAAAACGAAAAAGAGGCCGACCAAAAACAACCTGGCGGAGGACTGTGGAGGCTGAGATGCAAAGAATGAACCAGAGATGGGGCACTGTACGAAGGATGGCCACCGACCGAGCAAAGTGGAATCAATTTGTTGTTGCCCTACAAGACGCCACTAGGCGTGATGGCCACTGACTGCTTTGACGGTCAGCGGCTAAGGATCAAAGATCATCAGAAAGCAAAATGTAACGAACATATAACGGAGGAATTATAAGTGAGACGACAAGAGGTGAATGTGAGTTCTGGACTGAACTAATGTAGTGAGAGAAGGTTTACGAAAAAGGGCAGAATGTTATGAGGAACAAAAGAGTAGGGAAGAAAGAGATTGAAATACACGAATACGGAAAGCAGGACAGATGAGTGCACAGGCACGTGAAGATAAAGAAATTGAAAGAAGATTAAAAGAGTTAGGAATAGATAGACGATAAGGAAACGCAAGTAGTTCGTATTAGGGGACCACATAATTTTATTTTTAGGTCCAACAGATAGGTGGAAGTTGGCCAAGGGGGATAGCAAGAATAAAGAATCAGTGACACCATGATGTTTAAATGGGTCACAAACGATGGTATATATTATAAATTAAGTGTAACAGGCAGTTACAGTATATTGGAAGAAAACGTGTTAACAATACAGAAAAAAATTAAATAAGAAAGTGAGTACGAGTATGATGATGTTCGGTATGTCATGATGGAATGACTTACAATGGTAAACATATAGATTTGGATATGACAACAAATGAAAAAAATGTTGAGCCCAGAAACAAAGTAGGGAATGGTGAGGTTGAGAGTGAAAATGGAGTGTGAAAGTTATAATAAATTGTGGATGAAAGAAGTGTACAAGGTATAAATAGGTCACAGTTAGTAGTGATTACAGATTATGTTTTTAACCTGATCAGCATGCATATGGGTTACAATATGATGAGGTTGGTAGTATAAGATGGAGATGAACACATAGATGGATTACTCCATGTGAGTAAATATATAATATTTTGAGTTTAAGTGTTTATGTAATGTAGTACTTCAAGGAAGTAGACACTAATTGAGTTTTAGGGTTTAGAGGTAGGTTTGTAGTAATTAAGGGGGAGAAAAATTTTTCCTCTAAAAAAAAAAGGGGGGGGAACAAATACTTTTTTAGGATAGGGGAGGTAATGTGATAGGAGTGGGAAAGAACTGAGATGTGGACTAAGTAAGAAATAATTTAGAGTAGTAAGACTTAGCTCTGACGTCACCAGAGCACGAGAAAATAAGTGTCTTGCTGAGTAAAGATTGACAACACTCTTAAAATGGTCGTCAGCTGAGAAAACAGGAATAGCGTTAGACTAACCACATCGACCAGATACCAAGTTATGGGTACTGCTGCAATGTGCAGAGAAGAGAAGACTAATGAAAGAATTCTACAACAAGATAGTTAATCATGTCAAGATAATGTTCAGCATATATCGCCAGCAGTTCATCCTGGTATGTAAAACACTCGCATATATTAACGAGCGTGGATAGACAAAGAAAAGTGTTAGAACAGTAGTCCAGTGTCGGACATGTAGACAATTTACTAGGAACAGTTTATAGCTAAGATAAGTTTACCAGCACTGGAATTTAAGTTCTAGGTGGGGACCCAGACAATACTTCGAAGCTTACTTTAATAGATTGAGAACAACCCATTAATCAGTGATGTGTAGTAGTGATGGGTGGATAGATGAAACAAAGTAGACAGCAGAGATCCTGAGCTAATTCAAGAGATAATAACATTAGTTCCTGACCAGTGCAGTAAGTGATGTAGGAGTGTCATCAATGAAGTTTCATATGTATATTTATTGATAATCAGGCTCGGAGGTAGCCAAGTTGTGAATATGTTCCTTGACAACAAATAAAGAACTTTGGTTGTCAGCTCTGAGTCGTCAAGTCCTTTCAAGTATTATAATTGGCAGATAATTTAATCTCATTCAGCAGTCATAGGAACAAGGTAGGCCACAAAGATACTGCGCCTACAATTACAGCCAGCGAACATAAGACAAGGACAGTACGGTCATCATTAAGTCGAGAGCATACACAAGGGTCAACGTAACAACAATCACACAAGCAAAAGAATCTGGGTTGAGAATCAAATGAAACTATCACAAATGCGCGAGTAGTGCAATGTCATCTGCATATTCCAAATCTTCCAGTGTAGAAAACGTTGTCCATCTAATTCCTCTTGGACTGCCCTCTGTTGTCTGGCGCATCACAAGAACAGCTATGCTATGGACCCCCAAGGGAAAGCGAAAGAGAGGCCGACCAAAAACAACTTGGCGGAGAACTGTGGAAGCTGAGATGCAAAGAATGAACCACAGTTGGTGCACTGTACGAAGGATGGCCGCCGACCGAGCAAAGTGGAATCAATTTGTTGCTGCCCTACAAGACGCCACCAGGCGTGATGGCCGCTGACTGCTTTGACGGTTGGCGGTTATGGATCAAAGAAGAGAAGAAGAAGACTTTGGAAAATGGCTATGGGAGGTTAATAAAAAAAATTCCACTGCTCTACTGTTCATAAATTCACAAAGAAAAGAATCTTTTTATGAAATCACAATAATGTCGGTTCCCTGAGAGTTAATATACTAAGGGTGTTTGTTCCAGAGAGCAGGAGCATCGAAGTTTAAACCTCTTCGTATTAGAGATTTTGAGTCTAGAAGGATTGGAAGGCCTGGCAAGAGGGACAAAACCCGAAGAACGTTTATTTGGGTCTAACTGGACAGTAAGAAGCTTTCGAAGATAAGAGGGTTTCTTACTCTTGATAGATTTGTATGTGAGTGAGAGTTGCTATGTGGTTTGTGAATCGGACGTTCACTTTCAACTTAAATACTCCCTCGCTCCCATGTCCACAGTAGTCCACTTTTTACATACCCCTCCCTCCCCTCTCTCCTGTGGACGTCTTTTATGGATAGCCCCTTTACAGTCCAGAATGGCAGCCTAAGTTGAATAAAAATAATAAATTAGGAAATCCACAGGAAGTACCTGGAATAACACAAACACCCACTACTAATCTAGGACCTGTCAACACAACAAAGCCCAAAGAAACAATGCCGAGAGGTAAACACTCTCTTATAAGCACAACCCAGCACTGCCTTGATAATTCATTAACTCCCACCCCGTCTCTGAGTCTATATTTTCCCGGTCTGTCAGTTGACTAATTATTCCTATACACTTGAAAACTATCCTCTTCCATGTCTCTCAATCGACGAGGTGTGGAAATCAATTACATCCAAGGATGATGGATGTCAGTTGGGAATATATCCATGAGTTACTCAAATATAAATAAACCCTGATATCCAGCGGGTTGAACGAGTCCAAACTCAGGTTTTGTGTAGGCAATGTGCCCTACTATAACTGAATGTGACTGCGCATGGAATAAACAGGGCCAAAGCTACCTACAAATGAGGTTAGGATTGGCACACTATTTTGAAGTTTGGTGAGCTCAAGTGTTGGCTGTCTCTGAAATCTTTGTACTGCAAGAAATGGTTTAGGTTCCCAAAAACCAAACTGGACCCAAATCGGGAATCCAATAGGGACCAATAAATTCCAAACAGGGAAGGTAATTCTGGCTGGGACTTATTGTCTCCTAGTTTCCTTTGGTAGTGTATGGGAAGCTTCACTGAAAATACAAATATATACAACCGCTATAAGCATCTGTCCTTACATAAGGGTTCACTATATAGTTACAAAAGTTCATAGTACATCAGGCAATGTTTACAGTAAACAACAATGTATGTTCCCCCTACACATTAGCTAGGAAAGTCAAACCAGTCCATGCCAGCTGATCCCTCACACACACAACCATCTCCCTTTCCCGTGGTATCCACCGCTCGAACACTGGTGACTGTGCAGACCAGACGTACCCTCACAGGGATTATGTAAATACATCTAAGGCTTGAAAGTAAACAAACCCGGTGCCCTGTTGAGCATGACCCAACCTGGCCTGCATGAAAATTTCTGCCCGCAAGGCGTCTTTTACAAAACTAATAACAACACTATAAGGCCTATATCGGGTTACAACCACTGGGCTGATACACACTAACCAACAATATTTACATATATGCCATGTGACAGTAGACCTTATAAAGGTACTCATGGGTAATCCTCTATGTTGTTTGTACAGTATACTCTTAAGGAGTCATCAATATAGCACAATTATTTACAACAGCAGGAAAATTCTTTACAGGAACTCGTAGCAGCCCTTTAAGTTGGGTTTACCGTTGTTCAGGAAAGATTGAGATAAACTCACACACACTTTCCTTCAAACACTAAAGTTACTGATAGGCACATTCTAGGCAATTTAGAGGTAAGCAGCGAACTTAACAATTATAATATTATTCACTTTCCTGTCATGATAAGTGATAGTAAAAACTTAATACTATGTGTTAGCCCCTGATGAAGATTATGACTATGTTCCTAATATACCCACTATCTAATTAATTAAGAGCTCTTACCGAAATGTAAAGAATTCCAATAACACCAAAAATGTAGCTGGTCATCAGTACTAGTTATTGAACAGCGCCCACTCTACAGTAGAGAATTCTGGAGACATTAAGTGCTAGACAAAGTGAGTTGCCCAATTATACAGGGGACTACAGCCTGCAGATGTTCGTCTCACCTGCAAGTTGAAGTCCCCGGAAATATGGAGCGAAGAATCCCTACTGTCATTGAGGAACCTGTTAAAAGTCTTGGCAGTGTGAACGATGCCTCATTAAAAGACTCGAAGGCAGTGCAACAGACAACATAAATGGCAGACAGAGGACTACAGATCATAGACCAAAGCAGACTCCTGGGAACGTTCAAACTGTGGTGCCTGCAGTTCATGTTGATACCGAAGTTGCTGTGGCCACTGCTTATATATGAAATAAGCACAAGTACAGTGGAAGCTATAGAGCAGAAGGTCAACAAGTTCATGAGAAAATGGCTAGGGGTACCACCAGGTCTGTCAGATGTAGCACTGTACTGCAAAAAGTCAAAACTTCTGCTTCCCTTCAAGTCAGTTGTTGAAGAGTACAAAGTTGGAAAGGCAAGGCTTGCAATGATGCTACGCGAGTCAGCTGATGACGTGGTTAAGTCCATTCAGCCCACACTGAAAACGGGAAGGAAGTGGAGAGTGGAAGAAGCTGTTGATGCTGCCCAAGAGTCACTCAAACTGAGGGAGGTAATCGGATACACACAAACAAATAGACGGGGATTTGGTCATGGAGACATCCGCTGGTGGTCCAAGGCATCAAGCAGGGAGCGCAGAGACATGGTAGTTCAGGAGATACGAGGAGCTGAGAATGATAAGAGGTTGCAAAAAGCAGTGCAGCAGGTCCAACAAGGCAAATGGACTACATGGGAAGGAGCCCTGCAGAGGTCCTTGACATGGAATGATATATGGCATCTCTCAGGCTCAGCTTCGTTGTTAGATCAATGTATGACCTGCTGCCGTCGGCTACCAACCTTGTGAAATGGGGAAAGTCAGATGATGAGCTGTGCCAGGGGAGGCAGACACTTGAACACGTGCTCTCAGCGTGAAAGGTGTCATTAGGGCAAGGGCGATACACTTGGCGCCATAACAAAGTGCTGAATGAGCTTACTGCGACAATAGATCTGGCAAGGATGAAGGCGAATAGCAAACCCAGGCCGAGCACCGAAAATACATACTTTCTGAGGGCAGGAAAGTCAGCACACCCCAAACCAAGTAAACCTGGTAGCAGTTTACCATCTCTTCTTGACTGTGCAAGCGACTGGGAGATGGCTGTAGACCTACCTGGACGAGGGGCATATCCAGAGAGTATCAGGAAATCGGCGTCTGTGGCCTAATGGATATGAACGCAGTTTCATAATCCAGATATACCAGGTTCGAAACCTGCTGCTGGCGGTTTGGTAGCAGATCGCTTTGTGTGGATTTTTAACAATGGTATAAGCGCCGTACCGTTCAGAAAGCAATGGCAAACTACTGAATGAAAAAAATTGCCTAGAAAAATCACAAACAGCCAATAAAAGCTGGGGTTGATTGCCACGTCCTGTTAAGGATAAGCAACTAACTTTTTTATCAGGAAATCGCAGAGACGGCCAGATATAGTGCTTCATTCTTCAGCAACACTTCAGGTCATACTGATTGAACTGACCGTGCCATTTGAATCCAGATTAGACGAGCAACATTCGTTCAAAGCGGCCAAGTATAGTGATCTGGCCGCGGATCTGAGACACGATGGGTTCACTGCAAGGGTCATGGCTGTTGAGGTGGGCGCAAGAGGGCTTGTGGGTGCATCAGTGTATGATTTATTGAAACTGTTGGGGCTGAGGGAACAGTCGAGAACAAGGGCACTGAAGAGGCTTAGTGAAACTGCCAAAAAGGCATCAGGCTGGCTGTGGAACAACCGCAATTGGCAATGGAAATCGTGACAATAAATGCTGCGGTACAGACAACACGAGTCCACAATACGCTGAGTTTTTTGGTGTACTAGTGAAAGGGCTGTGGCTGAGAGGTGACAGGCGGTGTATATTATAGGGTGTCAGGTAGAATTTCAGTGGCGCGCGCGCAGTGGCTAGACTCGTCGGCTTCGCGCAGGTGACTCACTGTGTGTACGTAGTTGTGATGTGCTACGGAACGAACAGAATAATTTTGTCTTCTCTTTGTTACTTTCACAATTGCCTCCGCGGCTGGCGTTGTGGATTTTAAAGTTGCTACCATAAGTGAAATGGGTTCATTTTCGATACAAGACAACAGGAGGCTGAGACGCTTGGGAGTCATGACCCAAGTGGGCCCGCCCCCCCTTAGAGTGTAAAGGAGTATATCGGCCCGAAACACTTGTCAGACGAGGGGACTTCTTCTGATGATCAGATTGCTTCCTGTTGTATCGCTCTATAAAGAGGTTCCTATCATGATGCAAAGCGCCCCCCCCCCCCTGGAACTTGGTTTCCCGGATGAAAGCCATAGGTGCTCAGTCTCCCTCAGCAAAGGTCGAAGGGTATGAATACTAATTGTTCCTGTTGTGCACTGGTTGTATACACGACGGATGCGTCCTCTCATATGTCCATCCCTGATGGTCTTACGTTTGATGCCAAATTCCAGTAGTCTTAGCCTTGATGATTCATCGATTGCAGTGTCATTCTCTAATAGACGAACATGAATTGTCCTCAGTATTTCTTCCTTATCCATGGCCAATGCACCTTTTATGGGTGCTCTTGAAGCTAGTCTGTCAGCTCTTTCATTGCCACGTACCCCGGCATGACCAGGACAGTAGATCCATATCAGTTCTTGAAGATTTGATGCTTCTATGGAGGTTTTTCATTCATATAGAAGCCAGCCATTTTGGACCTTTTGAAGCATGGATTGTGAGTCTGATACAATAACTGCCTTTGTTAATAAAGTCTCAGACAGCCATCTTAAGGCAGCAGTAACTGCATTCTCATGCAGGAGGTTGTTATCATGTAAGCCCCGCTACATTCAGCGATGGTTCTGCCCTTCACTCTAGCAGAGAAGCCCCACCCTGGTTTATTACCACGTGTTACGGACCCATCAGTGTACACAAAGGCATCATCATCCCCAGTATAAACGTTTATAACCTGATCAATTTCCAGTTCTGCACTCTCTACCAAGGCTGATGATGACTTGCTGGTAGTTCATCTAGCTCTCATCTGACTTACTCCACTCGTTTCCCTTGAATATACTTTCAACTGTGGTCGCCTGTCTAATAGTCACCTCTGCCTGCGACATCCATGACATCCCCCTCTTTATTCTTGCTCCTTTGATGTCAGCTATGTCCTCATGCAGGGGACACCTTTTGTCTGTGGTTACTCACATATTCGCTTTTACCTGGGCCATCGTATGTCTGGATCTAATTGACATCAATCCAAGCATGTGCCGCATCATCACAATAGGGGTATCTCAAGTGCAGCCCAAGACTATACTCATCCCTTCATTTTGAATGCATTCCAGTTGTTCACATTGTGATATTGACAGCGTGAGTATTCCCAAGCCATACTCAATTACAGACAAGACCAGCTGATGATACAGGAGAAACAGTAGTCTCTGCTCCAGGTGCGCTGCAGCCATTGTTTTTTAGTGTTGCCAGACCTCTCTTGCACTTCTGTATGATGTGATCAACATGGTGCTTATATGATAGCCCACGATCGAATGTTACTCCAAGGCATTTCAACTTGTTCTGCCTTTCAATTTTCTGTCCACTAAGAGTAATGTCTGGAAGATCTGCTTTCAATATGGAGTTATTCAAGGAGCACCAAAGCACACAGGCTTTGTTGGGATTGACCTTGGAGCTGGTTTCATCGCACCATTTAGAAACTGCTTGAAGTGTCTCATGTATGCTTTTAACCATTTCGTTTCTATCTAAACCAGTCCTGTAAATGAGCAAGTCATCAGCAAAAGTTAATGTTCATCCCAAACCTGTTGGTTGGATTGCAGCTATTTTTGCTGTATAGATGTTAAACAGCACCGGTGATAACGGAGAACCCTGGGGTAATCCTGGGCAAATGTGCATTGGTTCTGATGTCCATGTTCCCAAGCGAAATGCAACTGCTCTCTCAGTTAAGGCATCTGCTATCCACTTTGTTAGACATGGGTTTACACCACATTCCATCAAGGTTGCAAAGTCAACACTGTTGTAAGCATCATCTAGTTCAACTGCCACAGCCACCGTTTCTTGTTTATCCTGGAAACCCTCATATACATCGTACGCAAATGTTCCAGCGTTACCACATAATACTTTTATTGGTCTCCATTTTTTCCATTTGGTATAGTGGGTGTTCCACTTATCTGGTAATATCTGTTATTGATATTGATATTATCTGACAATAATATTGTCCCATATTCCAAAGCTTGAAGGGCAAACACTGAATCAGTAAAAATGACGATGTTTTGAGCCTTTGAGGGAAAGGCATCAAATACAGTCTTGAGATGGTATATGGCTGTTTCCAGTGCAATGATTTCAGCTTCGTAGTTGGAGCAAAATTCCTCGCATGCATCAAACAGCTCGTCGCAGGATCCATCTGGGTAACATATGTAGACTCCATAACCTACTTAAATCGAGATCCATCAGTGTAGACATCCAACCATTCTTCAGGGTAGGCATCAATGGTTTGTTGTGAAACACTCATAAGACTGACTGGGTCGGCCTGTTTGGTTGTTCCATCTACTAATTTTATTTGTACTTCTGGTGTTTTTAAGCGAGTATGTGGAAAAAAGGAAGACCAAAAGAAACACTCAGAAGAACAATAATAAGAGAAGGAAGAATGTTGGGATTAAACAATGTGCAAGAGCTAAGAAGAGTGGCGTC
This sequence comes from Oreohelix idahoensis, assembly GCA_024509875.1. NCBI lineage: Eukaryota > Metazoa > Mollusca > Gastropoda > Stylommatophora > Oreohelicidae > Oreohelix > Oreohelix idahoensis. Next base: position 41,658 of record JAMPIV010013123.1, read on the forward strand.
ACAACGTACAATTTGGAGAGCACTGGTTTCTGCCTTATGCGCTGTGTTTGGTGCTTAAAGAATTTATTATTATTATGTGGTGGTAAATTCTGTGCTACTTTCTATATATCTTGTCTTCTTTCTGGGAGGTGGTATCTATCCTGAATTTCATGGACATGTAAGACTGACGTGTTTTATTCTTTGCTTGCGTTCCCAGTTTTCTACAAGGTGTCTATTGGGGTGGTTTCGGTTCATTCTCTTACATCTTTCATAAACTTATAAAGCAGCTTTATCCCACCGCAACATTATAGTCTCCCAGAAGTCATGAACCTTAGAAAATGATAATACATTATGGTCTCCCAGAAGTCATGAACCTTAGAAACTGATGAGGTGTTATAATCTCCCAGAAGTCATGAACCTTAGAAACGGATTATGCATGATGGAGATTCGCATAACTTTTTGAACCTAAAATAGAAAATATACGAAGACATGAAATATAGAATTCTTCATGAAGGACAACTTACAGAATCCTTAGAGATTAGAAATGCAGCGAGTCAGGAACGCATCATGTCACCACTTCTCTTCTTACTGACTGTAAACTGGATTATAAAAAAAACATCAACCACCAGAAACAGAATTCAATGGATTTCAACAAAACAAACACGATCTCAATTTTGCAGATGACATGGCTTTTTTTGTCCCATAACTGTAACCAGATGTCAGACAAAATGAGAATACTCTGACAGGTCACAGCTAATGGGTCTGAAAATATGCATTGAAGAAGATGATGACAATGAATGTGATATCCAGACTGGGAGATACATCCTTACAAAATGTGCACTCTTAAATATATGTTAGCAGCTGCACAGACAAAGTTGGACGAACAGACAATTATATCAAAATAAGAGTTAAAAAAAGAGGAGTTTTCAAGAGCATTGGGAAATATATGGAAATAAAGTTTAACATATAAATAAGAATTTTCAACTCAAATTGAAGGAAAGTCTTGTTGTTTGGTTCTGAAACATGCTTGTTGTTTGGTTCTGAAACATGCTTGTTGTTTGGTTCTGAAACATGCTTGTTGTTTGGATCTGAAACATGCTTGTTGTTTTGTTCTGAAACATGGAGAACAACAAATGAATAACAATCAAGAATAAAACAACCAACTTTCATAAATATACTAGCCGCCATTAAAAACGCATCGCATTAGTTTATGAACCGCACCTCGTTGTGCTAAATTTAAAATACATGAAACCACTGATTTTACATTTCTGATCCATTTACTAACCCAAATTTGCTGTATTATTAAACATGAGACAATTCAGAACCGGCTCCTAAGCAGTTGTCAACCCTAGGTGTAAAAACAAAAGTCGCACTCACTGTCATTCAGTCACAGCCATCATTAATACCGTGTATGACCCCCTACAGCATCAATACAGGCTTGGCATCGGTGTCTCCATCGCACAGTGTTTGTGCTGACAAGTCTACGAGTGCCAGGTGTATGAGCTGCTGTCTGAGTTGCTGTTTGGAAGCAATTGCGCAGATGTAACAATAGAATTTGGCGATCTTGAGCTAGTGTTGTTACACGAGGTTGACCAAGCCTGGGACGGTCATTGGTGGTACTTGTCGCCCGAAATCGCTGGTTCAGCCTCACTATAGTGGACTGGTCACAATTGAAATGTCTGGCAACTTCTCTGGTCGCCATTCCACTGCTGAGCATACCAATAACTTGCCATAGCTCTTGTGACGACAGTCGAGGCATGACAAAAACGTTAACAGACTTTCTTTCGATGAAAACAGATAACGGCTTTTTACTCGCTGAAACTTGACAAATGCGTGTGCCAAATTTCAATGTGATTCGACTTTTAATAAAGCCAGAATTTATCAAAAACCTTGTTTTGCACGAAGCACGCAAAATTTGAAGTAAACATCACATCGACAGTAAAGTGGGAATACATGAACTTCATCACTTGCATACTTTCGGGGTTTGAAAATCGCTCACTTGCATAAACATTTCAACAGTGAAAACATGTCACGATTTTGATGCGTTTTTAATGGCGGCTAGTACATGTGTCTGCTTACAATAGAAGAATTCAGATGCTGTGATAAGATCATCAATGTGGAATTAATGGAAAGAGCGAAACAAACATATGAGGAACAAGAAATCAGGAAAACAGATGACACAAGAGATGACCATGAACAGATGACACAAGAGAAGACCTTGAACAGATGACACAGGAGAAGACCTTGAACAGATGACACAGGAGAAGACCTTGAACAGATGACACAGGAGAAGACCTGGTTGATGGCCAATGCACCACGGAGAACGCTGCAGTGTTGAATGAATCAATGAATTAAAAATGATTGATTTAAATAGACAGGATTTCTACGTCAGCAATTAGAGGTCATTTTTATGTCAGCAATTAGAGGTCATTTTTATGTCAGCAATTAGAGGTCATTTTTATGGAGCATGGAGCCACATTTTTCACAGATGAAATTTTTATCCTGTACAAATTACACGCAAGTCACATGTTCTTTGTCATTCCCATAATTCTGTGTGGTCATCTTATAACTGTTCAGTATTGGTTTTTTCCATCATTTGAAAAATGTAGATAGTGGTAGACAATGAATCCTTGACCTGACAGATATCCAATACAGTTTTGACATTCTCTATAGGAATTAGCAGACTTCAATAAATATATTCAAAGTCAACTGACAGCAGCTAAACTTTTGACTTATTTAACCACCAGCATTTGAACCTGACTTAATTAACCAACAACATATAAACCTGACTTAATTAACCAACAACATATAATCCTAAAAAAACAACTTGGTGGAGGACTGTGGTGGCTGAGATGCAAAGAATGAACCAGAGTTGGGGTACTGTACTAAGGATGGCCGCCGACCGAGCAAAGTGGAATCAATTTGTTGTTGCCCTACAAGATGCCACCAGGCATAATGGCCACTGACTGCTTAGATGGTCGGCAGCTAAGGATCAAAGAAGAAGAATATGATCCTGACTTATTAAACCAACAACATATGAATTAGGCTTATTTAACCAACAGCATATGAACCTGACTTATTTTAATCACTAGCTTATGAATTAGACTTATTTAACCAACAACATATGAATTTATTTAACCAACAACATATGAATTAAACTTATTTAATCAACAACATATGAATCTGACTTATTTAACCAACAGCATATTGTTAAAGTCAGTTTTGGTGAATAGGGTTCTTTAAATCTTGAGCTATCGTGCTGTTTGTTGTTGTGTGCGAATGGTGAGTAATAACTTCCAATCTAACTTGATTAAGTTGATAACGCCGTTCTGGGTTAGAGTCCACATCACGATACAGTTTATTATGCATACAATTCAATTATACATGGAATTCAATAATTCATTAGGTCCGTGCAGTCCAATACAGTCTCCTAGAGTAATATCAGTATCGTCAATCATCCAGACTATATATACGTGATGCCGACGAGCGTAACATCCGATAGTGAGACCTGGAGATTTGGCGAATGATTCATTAATAATGATAATTTACTCCCTTATGTTCCATTCCAAGGAAACAAAACCTACTTGAATAAAGATGCTCCATTACTGCATCCATTAATAATACGGCCGACCCCATGGCCCATATTCAAGGAGAACCTCTGCACGAATTACTATATATATTGGGAGCGCTGAAGATCACGTCTGGCTTTGACGGATATCGAAATATGAAGGGTATAGAAAGATCGTTGTTATGCGGTACATAACGCCTCACGTCATGTCTAACCATAGACAACTATACAAATTCGCATTCAATAAAAATATCTTTAAGCACAAAGTATCTTTTGTTTACAGCACACCAATATGTTAACGCGTAACTTTAAAATGCTAACATATTGTAGTGGCTAACATAATTAAACATGTCGTAACACATATGAACTTATTTAACCAACAGCATACAACATATCTTATTTAATCAAAAACATTTGAACTTTGCTCAGGCAAGACGTTTAGTCTAAAGTGACCCAGTTCTGTTTGAAGAATGTCATGCCAAGTACAAAACTCATTCATCAATTTCTGCCTTTAACATATCATTAACAATCTGCTCAACATCAGCATCATCACCAATTGATATAGTGGGTGCCAACCTTCTCATTAGATGAAGAACGTTACTGCGAAAATCATCTAATATTTTTCTGGCAACGCTATGCTTGATTTCTTTTTCCATTAGACTATTCTGCATGTCAGCAATCTCTCTATTCTTTTCTTCCTCAAATCTAGTTCTAATTTCAGCAATCTCTCTGTTCTTTTCTACTTCTGACCTAGCTCTAATTTCAGCAATCTCTCTGTTCTTTTCTTTTATTATGTGAATACGGTCTGGCCCTTGCATATTCATGCTCATTTTTAATCAAAGAAGTGCCAGGTGATACTACTTGGCTTCTGTAATCCTGACTGGTAGCACAATAATTCAGAGGTTCCTTAACTTCAGCTTTAATAATATTGCTAGCTCTGTCCGCATTTTTCGGTTCATGCTGCATTTCTTTTTCACTGGGAAGAACTGAATGAAGCTTATTTGGTGTCACTGAATTTCTCAGAGCCCCTGTTTGCCCGTCTGATGGATTACTGGTTGCTTTATACGAAGAAACTGAGTCTGATGTAGATAGAGACTGCAAACGTAAACTTGTTTCATTAACTTCACTGTCACAGCAACTTGGCCCATCTTTCTCAGATTCTGATGACACAGCATTCTTGAGTTGTTTGCCATATTTGCCATTTGGCTCAAATGATTCATCTTCAGATTTTCTTTTGGATGACTGCCTGTAAGGAGTGATCATTATTGATAAACATGGAGTTAACATTTTATAGGAGACATGGAGTTAACATGTTATAGGAGACACAAAGCAGCCAAAGTAATGATACAACTAACATTTAACTATTGTGTAAATCACAAGTCAACTAATTCAACTTGAAGATTTCATGTCATCTCTGACCTCACCCCTTTTCCTCTTGTTAACAACAGGGCAGTTATGATAGACTTTATTTTAGTTTGTTTGTTTTTATATTTTATTCTTCGTTTGTTTCTAGGAAAGGGGAGGTCACACACAAAAACATTCACACAAATTTGGTTTTGATTTACTCTATTTGGACTGACTGGATGTGGGGGGGGGGGGGGGGGGGGGGGGGGGGGGGGGGGGGGGGGGGGGAGGGAGAAGAAATTACTATATTTGGGTACTGGAAATCTGACTTTATTTTCTTGAATTAGTACACTATATATAATTATAACCCATCAAGCGTTGAACAGGATACTTTATTAAAAATTTAAAAAACTTGAAGACTCCACTTTTCTATATCTTTGGGAAGACAGTATGTTCCAGACAACCTGAGTTATTAACTGCTAATTTTGAAATTTCATATAAAATACTCAAATAACCTTTGCTACAAAACACCTTTCTATCATGGAAGGCAACACTCAACAAAGTATCTTTTCAGTTGTCTCTCCTGACAGATGTATCCACATGGTAATATTTAATCAACCTTACAATTATGACACAACAAAGATTCCTTAACGCTTTGGTTTTTACCAAACAGTTTGGTTTGCAATGAACAGCGGAACAAGAGAAGCAATATTTTGTATAGGAATAATAACAATAGCCTCTTCAGTCATAACTGACTATGGGAATGCAACCCTGAGGTGACAGCCCTCAATGAAATAAAGTAAAAAAAAAAAAGAGTAAGGTTTAAAGGACCCGTTATACGTCTGTCTGTGGCATATTGGGAATATGGTGTAAGACCCATATTTTCTTGACCATACGGCACACTAGGGGTGATGTGGTCAGCATCATGCCTGCCGCCTTTAACCTTCCCAGAGTTGCTCTGGTACCTAATTGTCTCTCCTCGCGTCATAAACACTATTCGAAACTTCAACAACAAAATACATGCGGCATAATCTTCTCACGTATACAACTTACATTTAGGCCTAGAATATAACATCACTTCTGGTGCATCCAAACCATTGCGCCTTCTAACATCACGTCTAGACTCTACAGTCTAACAATAATCACTTCAGATACATCGAATCACATCCAACCCATCTTCCACGACAGTCAGTCACACACTCTCTAACAATCCCAAATACTCTCCGTCATATCGACAGTTCACAACCCAACATGCTCTTCATGGGCTCACGTTAATATCCCAAACCCATGGCAGCCCTAAACAACACTCTACAAGTACATTACATTAGAAACACCACGTGACCATACACAACTTACGTGTCACAATGCCAGTGACATTCAACCACAACAACTCGCTCCTTTACCCAAACACGCCCCGCAACACGCATAATGTGTATCATGAAAATAAGAAATCTTTAACCCTTTGAGCCCGCCGCAAAACTTTCAACCATACCCTATCCCCCTGCTTCCTGAAATGAATCGTATTGTTTGGCACCTGAGCGAGGGTAAATTGCAATTAGAGATCGCACACGGGTTTAGAAAGGGATCAAACTGCTAGCCTATTGTTATTTCCTCCAACATGCAAACAGTTCACTGTGTGGTTTCAAATTTGGTTTCCTCTGTTCAGGGGTCTCTGACGAGGCGAAGAAAGAATGGGATTACGGCATCCTCAAGTGTATCGTATAAGACAACTAATGTGAGGTTGTGCACGCAGCAGGCAACCCCTTCCTGTCAGACAAACCGCTACAGGTATCACTGCTGCAAGAACATGTAAATGTTTGGTGTAGGCTTCAAGTAAGGGGATCAGCTACAGGTATCACTGCTACAAGACCATGTATATAAACCAATAAAACGGTATTGAATCAGTTCTACAAATAACGGTTCACATGAAACAAGAGACGTTTCGGGTTTTACCCTTGTGATAGAGTTACTGAGACTTTTATTTTCAACAGGTCCCAGCTTTCTTTTCTCTGTAACTATAGGAGTTTGATTCAGTCTTCTTCTCTCTGAAAACTATATGTGTTTCCAATGCGAGTTTGGTCTTTTTCTGTAGGGTTAAGAATTGCGGTTTTAATAGAGACTAGAAAGGAGAATATTAGATTTTCATCAGTTCGTTTTTTTCACCAGTTCTTTTCACTAAATTATCGCGATCAGGAAATCTCAGTTTCTTTGTTTAGAACTATCGCGGTCATCGCGTAACGTGACGCAATTTTTTTGGAACACGCGGTCTGTATCTTATGACTCACACGTTGCTTTCAAATTTATTGGCGGAAGCTCGGTTGTTTAATTTTGTAGGGATTTCATTGGTCGGAGAGGAATGCCAGCGATGACGTATCTGGCCTCATTATCGGTAATAAATACTAGAGGAAATTAATTGCGAGCCCCTTTTGTCCGAAGAATATTCAGCCGTGAGAATCTACGTCATAGCACTTGCTCTTCAGTGAGAAATTTGATCTATTGGGTAAGCCATAAATATTCAGCGTGGTACTTGTAATTCGCTTCTAATAGAGACTAGCCGGTTAAAGTATAAGCTTTCCTCAGGAGGTTTTAATTTAGTTCTTAAACCGAAGGGCCATCAATTAAGATCTCAATCTCAGAGAAAGTATTTAATGTAAGAGGTGCAGAGAAGTCTTTATATGATAATAGCCGTAGCTAGGAGTGTGTAAAGATTTTGAGACATTTAATGTAAGCTCCGTAATATTTAAAAGAAGGTCTAAATGTTTTACAGAAGGTTGGTAGGAAAAACCAGCATCTTTGATTTATGATAAACTTCTGTATATAAACGGGAGCGGGATTTTATAAATTGTAAGCACATAGGCACGGTTATTGTATTGAGTTTTAATTCAGGAATGTTACCCAGAGAAGGGTGAAGTTAACATTATGTTGAACACAGGAACACGTGTATTTAACTATAGGGGGGATACATTGATAACCTCGATTGGTTATAGTTTAATTGCAGTTTAAATATGCTAGCATAATTTTGGCGTTCGTTATTTATTGTGCATTTTATTTGTTGTATAGTCAGAAGACACGAGATGTAATCTATATTTCTGTTATGGGATGTTCCTTTTATTTTCAAGAGATGTAGATTTTATTTTGATGAGGGAAGTGTTTTCTGAGACGGGTTTCAGCCTGCCTAGATTTAATTTTGTTTTGATAAATGTACACCTAGGGTCAGGGAGAAAAGTAGCCCAAGTATTTTCGGACAGGTATGTCCTCAGTGAAAAATTGTTGTGACACGTGGCTAGTCATGCAGAACAAAAAGATCTGGGTCAGCCGATGTTTACTTTGGAAACAGGAGAGAGAGGGGATTGAATGGGAGGTTGACCTTTTGGGGCATAAATATTCTGTATCGTTGTGCATAGCGGGAATAGAGAAGGGGAGCTGAAACTGATTTAAAGGGAGAAGGGAGTTTAGTGTTTGAGATGTGTAACTTTGGACGTGTTATATAGCTGTTGTGTTGTTTGTTCCACAGCGAGTTTTCACGGTCTGTAGGAGGGGCAACCAGCCTCTGTCCTTTACAACAGCAAGTTGTCATCTCAGGAGCATATAGCTCGAGAGATCGGAAAAAGTGCAAGAAATACCATATGTTCCCCAGGTAGCGAAGACAATCTTCAGCTGGCAACAGGATTTGTCTTTTAATCCAGAGCTCTTAGCTCATTATACCACTCCGACAACAGCACGTGGCTGGGAGATTGGTCTACAGTTTTATACAGCCATAATCAAGCTGTTTGTCCCTAAACCTTGAGCGGGTTAATGGGGCAAGTAAGAAGTCGGTCAGTAGCCGTGAAGCTTCTACAAGTGATTCAAGTTCCTCGAGCTTGAAACCCAAGTCATCAGTGCAGAAATCAGAAGCAGGAGACAGGGATATCATTCCTGGTTCTGAACGTTATCAAGAAAAGAGGCGTAACGGAGACGCCACATCAGCAGACGTCGAGTGTTAGAGAGATACTGAGACCAGGCGGAGAGAGAGAGAAGGAGGGAGGAAATAGACAGGACCAGTAGGGTCTTTTTATGATCCATTAGATGGATAGCCTCTGAGCATTAGCTGTTACAAAAGTCTACTAGTGTAGCAGTTCAGTGAGTTAGCGGCGCTTATCGCCTAACTAGTTGGAAGCTGTGTAGACATTCGAGCAAGACTGAGAGGGAGATTCACCAACACCACAATTATACAATGCTATGCACCAACAAACGACAGCGATGAAGAGATCAAGGACGAGTTCTATCAACAGGTACATAAGGAAATGGAAACTGTACCCAGGTACGATCTTATTATAGTAATGGGAGACCTAAATGCGAAAGTTGGATCACACAATAATTATAACGAAAGAGTAATGGAGAAATGCGGCAGTGGAACAGTAAATGAGAATGGGGACAAATTAATAAGCTTCTGCAGTATTAACAACCTGTTCATTGGAGGAACACTTTTTCAACACAAAGAAGTGCACAAGTTAACATGGGAATCACCAAATGGACGAGACAAAAACCAGATAGATCACATAATGATCAATGGCAGATGGAGACATGCACTACAAGACGTGAAAGTAAGAAGAGGCGCAGATGTGGGAAGTGGTCATCACCTAGTAGTAGCAAGACTGAAGGTGAAACTCAGAGCTGCTGGATCAGTTGCAGTCAAACAGAAAAGATATAACATCACGAAACTTAAGGACCCCCTCACCAGAAAAGCGTTCGTGGTCGACGTAAAGAGACGATATCTGATTACCAAAAGCCAGGAAAGAACAGAGACCGACGATGTCGACCAGAAATTCAACACCATCTCAACAATATACAAAGAAAGCAGCAAGTCATGCTTGGGATTCCAGGAAAGAAAGAGCCAAGACTGGATAACACCAGAAACGCTAAACACCATAGCGAAGAGAAAGGAAATGAAAAGAAAGAAAACAGAAGCTAAGTCTCCCAGGTTAAAGGCAATATATAGTGAACAGTACAGTCAGCTGGACAAGGAAGTAAAACGTCAAACCTGTGCTAACAAAAGGACATTTCTGGATGACCTTGCAAGACAGGCAGAAGAGGCAGCACTGAGAAATGAACAAAGCACAGTTTATAAAATAACTAAAGCTATCAGTGGAAAACGAGGTGCAAACAACATAACGTTAGTAAGAGACAAGCAAGGAAATCTCATCACCACAGCACAGGGGCAGGAAACAAGATGGGCAGAGCACTTCAGAGAAACACTGAATAAGGAACCACCAGAGACTCAGCTTTTCCGTCATAGCCCATTTCATGCTTAGCAACTCTAGTTTCATGCTACTTTTGGCATTTTTCTTTGATGGTCGCAGAGTGCGACTGGCATATGCTAACACCCTTTTCTTGCCATCTTGCACTTGTGACAGCACGGCTCCCAATTCCTGGTATGAGGCATCCACTTCCAGTATAAAGAGAACAGAAAAATCTGGGAAACCAAGAAGAGGAGTAGACGTAAGCACAGCTTTCAACTGCTTAAAAGCAACATCACACTCTTGGGTCCACAGTTCTCCTATGGCAGTTTTCCTGGACCTCCGTTTACCCTGTGGATCTTGGTCTTCATTTAACTGAGCAGCCAGTTCATGCAGTAGGCGTGCTATAGTGGCAAACCCGGGCACAAACCTCCGATAATAACTGGCAAGACCGAGGAATGCACGTAACTCTGTCTGTGTTCTGGGTATTGATGCCTCTTTAATAGCCTGTATCTTATCTTCCATCGCTCCAATGCCCTCTTCAGATACCGTATGACCCAAAATTTCCACTTTTGGCTTGCAGAAATGACATTTAGCCGCATTCAACTTCAGGCCTGGTTGCTGCAACCGCTGGAAAACTTTTTCAAGCCACCGCAGGTGTTCTGTAAAGCTGGTTGAGTACACAAGAATGTCATCTAGATAGACCAGTAACAGCTGGAACATCACATCGTGAATGGAACTCTGCATCAGTTGCTGAAAAGTACTGGCTGAATTAGCTAGTCCCATGGGCATTCTAGTGTACTCATACAATCCAAATGGTGTAGTGAACGCTGTTTTCTCTTGATCCTCTGCCTTCATAGCTACCTGGTAGTAGCCACTTGCTAGATCTAGTGAAGAAAATATTTTCGCTCCCCCTAAAGCGTCTAAATATTCCTCCACACAAGGAAGAGGGTAGGCGTCCATTTTGGTCTTGACATTGACAGCTCTGAAGTCTACACATAATCGCAGTTTGCCATCTTTCTTTCTCATGAGCACAATAGGCGAAGCCCAGGGGCTTGAACTTTCTCTTATAATTTGTTTGTCGAGAAGACCCCGAAGGTGATCCTGCACCTCTTTGTAGAAAGCTGGAGGAATTCGCCTTAGGGTTTTTTTTTACTGGAGTATCATCCGTCAACTGAATCGAATGAGATACCTTACTTGTATACCCTTCATCATTCTCGTCTTTAGCGAACAGGCTGTCATATTTTTGTAGTAACTTCTGTGGTTGGCGCTTTTCATCTTGACTGCCCTCAAACCCATTTAAATCAATGGGCTGCAAACAGGGAACTTGGCTGGGCATCCTGGCTGCGCAGATATCTCCACTTCTTGGGCTCCAACAACTCTGAAGTGTCTCTCATAGTCCGCGCATGCCTCAGAAAGTTCTCCAACTTGAGTACCCCTAGCCAATAAAAGGTCTTCATTTTCAAGATTTACTGCTAGGATCTCACAGAAACCTCCCCTGAGTACAGTTAGTGTGTGACATATAAACAGCCCTTTATGGTCTAAGTCTCTTGAGGGTTCAAAAAGCACTTCCTTCTCTGATCTGGAGCCTCTTCTACATTTCACCTGTATAGTAGTGATCGAACGAGCTGGTATGTGGGTTTTTCTTCCTCCTGCAACAAACACCTTCACTCTATCTAACCTTGCCTCTTGTGTACCTTTTCTTGGAGCTTGCCATTTGAGGAAGCGGTGGATGTTTTTTACTTCCGCCAGTATGTTGGTGCCTATTATACCAGGCGCTTTGTCAGGCCCATTGACACTCTTAACGACATAGATGCCACAGTTCTTGACATGACACTCCCCAATCTTGACGTCAACCACTAGATGGCCAGCATATGGAATTGTGACACCATTGGCAGCAGTTAGTCGTACCCATTTACTTTCATCCAGGGCCAGATCTCCAAAAAGCTGCTGAAAGCACTGTTCCGTAACAGTTGAAACTTGTGACCCTGTATCAAGAATACGACTTTCTTTCCTGCTATACGTACCTCACACTCCGGTCGACCACAAACCATCTTTATCTTTGAGTCATTCTGCTCCCCTTCTGTAACCTGACTCCCAGCCACAGAGGGGTCTAGTTTAATGCCTGTGGACATCGACTCTGTACGTGGCCTAGTCCTCTGCATTTAAAACAGCGAACTGTCCGGGTACGCCTCCCCTGCTCCTGAGACATTGCATCAATTTTAGCCTCTAACTGAGCCACCTGTGCTCTCAGCCGCTCCACCTCTGCGTTTAATGCATGTGTACCTGGTACCGTCTCTGTATTTACTACTTCGACACTGGCAACACCTGCTCAGAAGCGTGTTCAGTTTCTAAAAACCGTAGAGCATAGTCTCTCACCAACGTGAACGATGCTGTAGGCTCTTTGATGATCATTTCCTTTGCAAACTTTCTTAGTAGATCATCTCTCAGACAAGCAGCAAACTGGTCCCGAAGGAAGGATGGCTCCAAAGGAGTGACATTATTCTGTTTTTGTGCTTTTACCACACTTTCAAACACCTCATGGATGCGATGGGAGAATTCCCAAAGAGACTCCCTTGCCCCGTGCCGGGTAGAGTAAAAAATGGCCATTAGTTCTGGGATGCTTCGACGCTCCCCGTACACATTAAGAATGGGATGTAGCATCGCTTCTGGGTCGTCATCCTTAGACTGATTCCTCAGCTCCCTGCAGACACTCGGAGTGACACTGTCCCAAATAACATCTGCCTAGTCCTCTTTGCTCATCATCCCTACTCTCCAGGTGGCTCTCACCTCTCTGACATATTCCTCAGCCGTAGGACCCGTGCGCTCCCCAAAGCACTGCACTTTCTTGTGAGTAGGTACCATGATGTACCGTACTCGTTCTGGTTGATGATCCAGTCCCACTTCAGGGTCATCCACTTCAGCCACATCTTCGTTATCCAATCTACTAGCAGCATGTGTGTTGCATGCCGCCATCTTGTGGCTTGTAAAAATGAGTGAATACAATGATAAGCTGGATGATCCTGTTCCCTGCCTTGCACTGAACTGGGTGTTCTATTGTTTCGGCTGTTGTTACTCTGATTACTGTAGGGTTGCTTCACTGCGTGCTGTCTGTCAATCCTGCCGACGACGCCACTTGTGACAGGGGCTAGGTGTGGTTGAGACGAACTTATGTCGATGTGGCTACCTCACACCCAAGACCCATGCACTAAGAAAATTTTATTAAGGATCGTTTGACAGGGGTTGCAATTATTGGTTGCTTGCCACCCTCTCTTAGCAATTCAAGCAACACAAAGCCTTATACAGATCAACATTTAATACTACTGAACACCCAGACAGTGTTCGTAGACTTTAAGTCCTAGGCATGATCTTCAGATTTCAACTCTGGTTTGGCGACTTCTTCTCTCTGCGTCTAACATTGAAATGACAGAAGATTTCAACCGGCCAAACTCAGGCGCGGTTAGCCTGAGCGTTTCTCTTCTCTGATTGACTGCTATTCCATCAGCGGCATTACTAATGTTCTATTTTTAGATGTAACCTAAAATGGCTGCCACAGGCTATGTTGTACAAAGAAGGTACAGAACAACTGACAAAATGGTGATGGACAACAGACGAGGTCACGATGGCGCTGTCACATTAATATTGCAGTACTCCAGGAAATCATTCAGCCAAGAGAAATCACTAACATCCCTGGATACACCCAGTGCTGCTGCTAATGCAAGAAATGCCAAGGCTCATGACACTCATAAGAAATGGCATTCAAGCAGAAGTACTAATCATCCCCAGTAGTGGGGACATAGACATGCAGCTAGTCCACTGCTAGTTCGGAGGAAACAAATACATCATTTATAATGTTTACTGTCCCCCAACATCCATAGGAAACATTAGCTTCCAAAGACACCACATACCAGAGAACTATAATAGCTGGAGACTTCAACACCCATTAACCATCATGGAGATATAAAACATACAACAAAACAGGCAGGGAAGTAGAGGAAATCTGCAACACGACGAAACCCGATCCTGTATCAGAAGAAAAAGGTCAGAATCCACTCTTTTGCACAGAGCTACAGGCACATCTAGCAGAACTGACCTAACAGTTGTGGTATTGTGCTAGTCTGGTAGCACTGCTGGTAGCTCTGAATTGTCAGATGGGAATCTAACTATCCTAATGTAATCACTTGTATCACAATGTTTGATGTTATAACTATCCTGGTGTAATCTCTAGTATCATGTTTGATGTTATGACATATTATTGTTGCATAAAGTTTTGATGGAGATTGACTAAGTACACGTTATGGTGGTCTTATTACTTTGTGTAAGTTGAAGTCCCATGGTGGACTATCACTATTATGTACCCTATACAGCAAATCTATTGCTATACTGTGACTGTTTAGACAACAATGCCTGTGTCACCCACTGTTCATAACAATAACTTTCGTACAGTTACTAGCACACTTTAACAGACAATGAAGTAAATGTCTTGTCAATTAATGAGCAATTCACTCGTAAGGAATGTTTTTAAAAGTTTGTCTGCTTTAGTCTGTGTCTCTCCCCTTCCTGAATATTATTTGACTCGGATGTTTCCAGTCATCATGCGATGTTTCCAGTCATCATGTGATGTTTCCAGTCATCATGTGATGTTTTTTGCCAACTATATCATATTTGTCACAGTCCTGTCCTGTTCATTTTCCAAAACCATAATGATTAGTCGCACAATTAATTTTTGTCACGATCTGCTTGACAAAATCCCAAGCAATGATGTCATCTTAATGAATAATTTATCTGACATAACAACACAGACTAATGAGGCATTCCTGACATAACAACACAGACTAATGAGGCATTCCTGACATAACAACACAGACTAATGAGGCATTCCTGACATAACAACACAGACTAATGAGGCATTCTCACCGTTTCTTTCTTGTTGTACGTTTTATTTCTTCATCTGCATCATGAACATCCTCAGGTAGGCTGCAAGTACTACAGTTCAAACAAAACAAAAAAGAGAAATTATTTGAAGACAGAAACACTAGCTTACTTCAGCAATAACACCCAGACAGAAATGGATTACTTAGAGATAACTAACAGATGACACTAGCTAGTATCAGATTATTTCAGAGATAACTAGCAGATGACACTAAGTTGGTACTAACTTGTTTCAGGGATAACAAACAGACCAGCTGAGAGAAATAAAGGGAGATCTAAAAACATACTGATACAGCAATTCTTTTTCTTTGATTCTTAGCTGCTGACTGTCAAATAACTAAAAGATGATGTCAAGTTGGCAGTAAATTAATTTGGGGATAATTAATAAGGTATAGCAAGTTGGCACTTGATTAATTCACAGATAATTAATAAGGTATAGCAAGTTGGCACTGGATTAATTCACAGATAATTAATAAGGTACAGCAGGTTGGCACTCAAGCATGGTCACACTCCACCATCCTTGATAACGTGACTCCATTACGGCGATATCTTGATAGAATCATTCTCCATGTTCATCGCTGAATTCGCCAAGGTTTTCAGGGAAAAAGTCAAGATGCGAATCGAGCAAATGGATTTTGAGGGACATGATACAGCCCATAATTCTGTATGCATCTATGCACTGCTTAACAATATGCAACATAGTCGACAGATTTGTGATTTTCCAGAAAGTTATCGACGATCGATTTGAATGCCATCCATGCGCGAAGTTCACTACCATGTAACAAGTTCTCGAATTGTTTATCTGCAATAACTTTCCTAATCTGAGGTCCTACAAAGATACCTTCCTTTATCTTTGCATCGCTAACTTGCGGAAACTTTTCTCGAAAATAAGTGAAAGCTTTGCTCGTTTTATCTAACGCTTTTACAAAATTCTTCATGAGCTCCAACTTTATATGTAACAGTGGTAAAATGAAGCTGTCTTTGTTAACTAATGGCTCGCGTATTACATTTTTATGCCCGAGCTGCATACGATCCCGGATAGGCCACACCTTTCTTGCATAATGTTCCTGTCTGTTGCGGCTGTCCCATTCACATCAGAAGCAACAAAATTTAGTATACCCAGTCTGCATGCCCGTGAGAATTGCAATGACCTTTAGGTCTCCACAAATCCGCCATTGGTAGTCATTGTACTTTATTTTTTCCAAACGTATAGCCATATTGTCATAAGTTTCTTTCATATGAACAGAGTAGGCGACTGGAATTGATGAAAAAAAATTTCTGTTATGCAATAACACGGCTTTTAGACTAGTCTTGGAAGAATCGATGAAAAATCGCCATTCGTTGACTATGTGCTCATGACCGTTTACATCTTTGCAATAGCAAATGTCATCACCCATCTCAAAGTATTGAACAAGTTCTCTGTGTCTATGATGAAATTTAGATATCGGAGTATTGGGCGCTAAAAGATTTCATTCTTTGAGTCGCGAACCGAGTAATTCCGCTTGTCCTTTGGTAAGAGCGAGATCACGTATTAGATCTGAAAGTTCTGAATGGTTAATTAAGTAAACACCATCATTCACCGGTATGTAATCTGAGTCAGAATTAGTTTCTAAAGCAGGTAAACTATCACTTTCTGATGGTTCATTTACGTCCAACGGATATTGTTCTGGTGGTACTTGGATCGGACACGTGATTGGATCATGAGGCACTGGTTTCGAAACCGATTCAATATTTGGATAAACCACAGACTTTCTAGTTTTAAAAGTGAAACCATGGATATTTGTCAAGCAGAAGTAACAATCAGTAGTGTGAGTTGTATGTTCACGCCATATTACTGGCACTCCAAAAGGCATCGACTTATGCTTCGGCGATTTTCGTAACCAACCTGCCAATGTATCGAACAAACTGCATTTGGCTTCCAAGATTTATTTGCATCATCAACTTTCGAATCGAAATAAAGTTCATCTGCTTTCTTTAGTAATGGTGTAAAGATTTTCTGGTCAACACGATCGGTAAAATATCCGCACACGTAACAGAACAGATCAGCTGAATTTCTACAACTTCTAGAAGCCATATTTTGCTCAGAATTATTTCAAAATACAGTAACTATTTGAAAAATCGCGTAACATATGTCATGCATCTTTTAGCAGTATAAAAAGTAAAATTATGTTGCTTTTTATTAATTTTTAATAAGCTATAGAATAAAAATGAAACGGAGCAAATAACGGTTTCCCAAAAATATATTTATTCACAAATATCTTAAGAACCCGACGTGATAGAGATAAACGGATTTCAGATTTGAAATCAGCGCAAGAAACTGACCTAAGAACACTTATTCTTATATAAGAAAGAAAAATGTTGTTTGTCAGTGTAATTAATAAGGTATAGCAAGTTGGCACTGGAGTAATTCACAGATAATTAATAAGGTATAGCAAGTTGGCACTGGATTACTTCACAGATAATGGGGGACATTAAGTTGGTATTGGATTATTCTTCTTTGAACCTTAGCCCCTGACTGACATAGCAGTCAGTGGCCATCACACCTAGTGGCATCTCGAAGGGCAGCAACAAACTGTCCCCATTTTGCTCAGTTGGTGGCCATCTTTCGTGCAATACACCAACTCTGGTTCATGCTTTACATCTCGGCCTCCACAGTTCTCCATCAGGTTGTCTTAGGTCTGCCTCTCTGTCGCCATCCTTTGGGGTCCACAGTTCTCCATCAGGTTGTCTTAGGTCTGCCTCTCTGTCACCATCCTGCTGGCCTCCACAGTTCTCCATCAGGTTGTCTTAGGTCTGCCTCTCTGTCACCGTCCTGCTGGCCTCCACAGTTCTCCATCAGGTTGTCTTAAGTCTGCCTCTCTTTCACTGTCCTGCTGGCCTCCACAGTTCTCCATCAGGTTGTCTTAGGTCTGCCTCTCTGTCACCGTCCTGCTGGCCTCCACAGTTCTCACCGATAATCGCACGACACCACACACAAGGACATGAAAAGAACCCAAAATACTGTTGCTAAAAAAACGTCTTCTCTACAACAAAGCCAAGCTGACTCACACAATTCTATCTAACAATGCCCCGTCGTACCTATGATCATTGTTTCAAACCAGTAGAAGAGAGGGACAACAATTACATCAGTTACGTCTGCCCAAACCTAGGATCGACCTGTTCAAAAAGAGTCTAGCCTACTCTGGTGCCTACTTATGGAACAGCCTTCCACACCACCTAAAAAGCCTACCTACACAATTTTCTTTTAACAAAGCACTTTTCAACACTGATTATCTACCCCCATAGAAACAGCATTTGCCTGTCAACATCTCATCCATAGGTCAATATTTCTTTTCCTCCTCCGCTCGTTTTTTGTGAATAATTTGTTTTATATCCATGTAATATTATTATTATATTCACTTTAAAATATTATTATATAATGTAATGTATGTGAGAATGTACCCACATAATACTGTACTTTAGAAATGTGAGTCGTGAGAATGTACCCGCATACCACTGTACTTTAGAAATGTGAATTTTTATTTTTTTTTACTGCTCAAAGGCTTTTCCTGCCACAGAAGTGCGTAAGAAAGTGTTATTATTATTATTTCATTTTCCACCAAGAATGTATGGACATAAGCGAGAATGTGTTTATGTAATTTTTGTATTGATGATTGATGACACATTCAAAAATACAGATTAATTGTAGACGGATTGACCGCATGAGTGAGTGTCGGTATACAGAATTTATTTATTTTTATTTATTGTTTTATTTATTTTATTATTACTTTTTTCCCCCAATTACTAGCTTGTTTGTTTCCAAACAAAAAAACCTACTCATTTTTTTTTTTTTAATTATGATTGCATACTGTAAATAAATGCTGTTATGGTAACTTTATAATGTTGCATGCCTTTAAATTAATGCTTAAAGCATCATGTGGGAATGAAAGGATATAGTATGCAAGATTAATGAGAGTGGAAGGGCAGAATGTTAGACGGGCCTGCGCGCCCAATTCTTTACCCTTCAAAAATAAAGTTTGTTCGTCCATCAGGTTGTCTTAGGTCTGCCTCTCTGTCACCGTCCTGCTGGCCTCCACAGTTCTCCATCAGGTTGTCTTAGGTCTGCCTCACTTTCACCTTCTAGGGTCCACAGTTCTCCATCAGGTTGTCTTAGATCTGCCTCACTTTCACCTTCTAGGGTCCACAGTTCTCCATCAGGCCGTCTTAGGTCTGCCTCACTTTCACCTTCTAGGGTCCACAGTTCTCCATCAGGTTGTCTTAGATCTGCCTCACTTTCACCTTCTGGGGTCCACAGCATAGCAGTTTTATGCAGGGTCTCTTCTGAGGACATGGCCAACCCAGTTCCCCGTCTGCCCGTAATGATGGCATATATATCTTTTTGATTGCACCATGTCAGCAGTTCCTGATTGGAGATGATATTCAACCGACATATCATCTAGAAATTCCTCAGGCAGGTTGTGTGGAAAGAGGATAATTTTGATATTTCCTTTTTTGTTATTCTCCAGCACTCAGCACCGTACAAAAGTACAGAAAGTACGCAACTCTTGTATAATCTTAATTTGGTGTTTGTGCTGTACTGATTGGAGGCTGACCTCTGTGTAATCTACGTTTTGCTGATGATATTGATCTGATAGCTGGAACAGAATCAGAACTTCAAGACCTTACCTCTAGACTGGAGAAAGTAACAAGAACATATGGGATGGAAATTAATATAGAAAAAAGCAAGATATTGGTGAATAGCCATAAGAAACATGTTCCGACCAACATTACGTTAAATGGGCAAACGTTAGAAGAAGTTAACACCTTTAAATATCTAGGGTCCACTATATGTAGTGATGGAAGATCAAATAAAGAAATCAAGACAAGACTTGAGATGGCCTCAGCTGCCATGACAAGGTTGAATGTGATCTGGAAAAGTAACATCAGTTTTCCTCCTCCAGGGAACAGTCGAAGGTAAACGGAGAAGAGGAAGGCAAAGAAAATCCTGGGCTGATAACATCAAAGAATGGGCAGGACACGGTTTCTCCACACTTGTACGCATTGCTGAGAATAGAGAGCAGTGGAGGACCCTGTCTGCTGATGCTTCCACCATGGCACCCCTACGACCCATGACGGGTTATGGGTTGAGATGAGATGATGAGAAGATTACCAAATGTTGTTTAAGTTTGCAAAGGCTGTCTTGGCTTTATTCATTCTGTTACTGATGTCAATGCTTGTTCTGCCATCTGGTGTTACTGTGCTTCCTAGATAAGTCAATGTATTAGTTTGTTCCAGCTTTTGGTTCCTTGTTTTTATGGTGATATTGGATTACTTCACAGATAATAATGGACATTAGGTAGGCATTGGGTTACTCCACAGATAGGTAAAAACATAAATAAATAATAATAATAAATTGAGCTTTAAATTCGTCAAACATGACATGTGGTGGTAAGTCTACAAAAACCAATTCATACACTCACTTATAAAATAACAGCCCTTTCAGTCATAAGTGACTGGGATTGCGCCCCTGAGGTGACAGCCCTCAGCTGCTTATTTTCCTGGTGTTCCTTTCGACATTTTCTCCTCTGTTCTGCTTGCCACGAGAGCTACTTTTCACCCAATCTGAGGTGGCACTTAGTGCTATCAACAGCTTCATCCTCCAAGGTTGTTGGGTTTATGTCCAGTGCCCTCATGTCTCTCTTGCACCCATCTCTGAACCTCAGCTGCAGTTGACCAACTATTCTTTTGCCATCTGCCAGTTGTCCGTATAAGATATCTTTTGGGATACGACCATCTTCCATGTGGCAGACATGGCCAAGCCAGCGTAGTCTGCACTGTCTAAGCAGTGTATACATGCTTTGGTGGCCAGCATGTGACTACATGTGACGTTTGTCACTTTCGGGTGGTAGCTGTACAGTAAAATCTTAGAACTTCTCCCACTGTTGGAAGTAGCCTCTGGCGCCATGCCCTACGCCAGCTGAGCAAGATGCTTATAACCAGTAACTGCTACTCCCCGTGTTGTGCCGACACCTATAGGGTGAAGCTTTAGTGTCCTCTCCAGGTCACGAGCTTCGGCACAGTTGTTTGGAGATCAAGCTGTTGCCTTTGCAGCAATTCCCCCCTCTCCATGCAGCCGGTAAGTCCAAAGGAAAGGCAGTAGCCGATACAGTTTGGTACCAGCCACATTGCAGGATCTGCCAGAATAATGTAACCCACTTACAAAAACTTAAAGAATATTTAGTGTAACTGGATTACTTTACAGATTACTGATGTTCTCTGTCAATTGAGACTGTAGTTGTTACTGAAGTTTTCTATGTCTTCATAACACAGGTATATTCAAGTTTCCTAGTACTGATACCACAATAGTTACCTTAGACCACAGGTACAATAAAGCTTCCTGGTACTGAGACCACAACTGTTACCTGTGTTCTCTGAATATTTAGACAACAGGTACATCCATATTTCCTGGTGCTGAGACCATAACTGTAAACCTGTGTTTTCTGAATATTTAGACAACAGGTACATTCATGTTTCCTGGTACTGAGACCATAACTGTTACCTGTGTTTTCTGAATATTTAGACAACAGGTACATTCATGTTTCCTGGTACTAAGACCATAACTGTAAACCTGTGTTTTCTGAATATTTAGACAACAGGTACATTCATGTTTCCTGGTACTGAGACCATAACTGTTACCTGTGTGTTAAGAACAGAACTGGTGTAAGGGAAGTAAATCTGAGTATGTTATTGTATCAGTGGTGTGCCAGCTTTACGGGCATGAGGCCCATGACATTCGTGTTGTAACATTTACTACGGGACCTCGAAGTATCCAGGACTAGCCCTGTGTGGGCGTGGTCATACTACAGAACCTCGACGTATATTTACAATATGCCTGTGTGGCGGAATTAAGAAGTCACCCACGTCTTTAACAAAGTTAGAACTTTATATGATAGCGTCGTGGGGTGCAACAGTCTTTAACCCACACATCTTATCAGTGACACAAGCAATGTGACACAGTGACACAAGCAACGTAACCCAAAACTCAATCTGCCTGTGCGGCGCAACGATATTTGCGTTGATGGCCTGTGGTCGTTTTAGGCAAGACATTTTCAACATATTCTACACATGAATTCTACACACCACTGCTGTTACAGTGGTCATTATCAGAGTTGACAATGGATTCCAGTAACTGGTCAAGTTATTGAATACAAGTTTAAATGTATGGAAGCGCTATTTCCAATCCTTCTACACGTGTGCCACAAGATAAGAGTGGTAAGATCATCTGTTCTGGTTATTAACTTCAAGTACGAACAGATGTGCGGCAGTTCCAGCCCTTGTACACGTACAATTCAAGTCAGTTCCAGCCCTTGTACACGTACAATACAAGTCAAGTGCTGCAGCATTGCAATATAACGGTTCCTGTCGTTGTGTGCATTGGTCAAGCACATATCATTTTCAAGCAAGTACCTGAAGGGAAACGTGTCGAGTTCCAGTACCTTTTCTGCGGTGGACTATTTTAGCCTCAGAACTTTGTGATATCCAGTGTGTTGGCGGAAAGGAGCGGGATTTTGGACAGATAAGTGGCTTTTGTTGTGTAAATTGTGTCATTTCATGCATGTCATCGAGCCTTTCAATTCTATACATTACTTATTCTGTTGTTTTGTTGTTTATGTCTATAGGGACATATCATTAGAATTTGATGTATAAGTAAGTTATGGCTAATGACATATGTGGACCTTCCTGATATGGATATGACCATATAAAGGTTCTTGAATAGAAATTGATAAGACAGTAATTAGGAATAGTTGCAATTTGTTGTATAGTTATTTAACTGTGAGGGTTGGAAAGTTGATTGATACATATACAGTGAACCAAATAATTAAATCACCATGGATTTTGATGTTAATCCAGATGATATGAGGCCTATATTAGAATATTTAGCGGAAGTAGCTGAATATGTTGAGGGATTACAAGGCCCAGCACTTGATAGATACGTGCTGGATGGGTTTTTGTTTAGTGCAGTAGCAGCCATAAAGTTTTTTACTGACGATAACCCTCATTCAAATCCTGAAATGATCATGGCTAGAGATTTGGCGGTGTTGTTAGAATGCCTACGTCCGATGGTGTACGATTATACTCGGGCTAGACACAATTATATGCATAAGATTGTACACAATATGATCGGCAACAACATGCAGGAGGATAACAAAAAGGAATTAGAAGAGGAGGAGCGGATGAAGAAAAACAAACAGATTGCTCTACAGGAAAGGGCTAATTTTTTGCAAGATATGACTGAAAAGAGTAAATTACAAGAAACAGTGTCGAGACTAACAAATGATTTAGATAAGTCAAACATGGAACTTACTAAAGTGCAAGCGGCGTTAGATGCTGCATTGGGTAAAGTTAAAGATTTGGAAAATCAAGTGCATTATAGAGATGATGAGGTTAGTGATCTTAAGCAACAACTTCGGGAAAACAAAGAGAGGTGTGGTAAATTAGAAGCTGAGACAATTGACCGTGATAGGTCTTATACAAAGACGCTTCTTGATTTGTTGAATAAAGTAAATTCTGGTATTGAAGAAGAGAATTATACTGAATTTCTGAATGAAGTTGAAGAGCTAATGAATAATGAGGATGGTGAGAATGAAACACGACAACTAAGTGCAAATAAAGAAAAGGATGAGAAAGACAAATTAGAAGAGTTAACGACTGAGAGAGAGAAGATGATTAAGATTGAGAGATTGCTAACAGAGGAGAGAAGTAAAGTTTTGACATTTGACAAATTAAATAGGAAATTAAGTGGAGAAATTTCACACAAAAATGTTGAAATTGCAGAAGGGACAAAAAGAGTAGAGGCCCTACTCGATATTATTTTGAACAACAAGATATGGTCTACTGTCAATGTTGACAATGCTAGACAGAAAGTTGTTGCCAACAAGTTGGAAAAGCAAAGAGCCAGCCTCATACAATCTTTGCTAATAAAAAGGTTAAATGTGATGGACAAAGATCTTTTCGGGGAAAATATAACTTTCCAAGATCTTTTGATTCTGCTTCCAATAGCAACGATTCTTGGCGGCAGTGTAATCGAATGATAATGTAACAGTCAGTCCTGATAAATTTCAGGCTAAAAGCCTAAAGATTAAACGAGTAACTAATTTTGGAAGTTCTCATAAGGTGATAACAAGGGATAAAGTTATAAGTAGTGGTTCCAATGAGGAAACCCATTATATGCGTAAGGATAAAGATACTTTTAGAGATAAGCATATTGTCAAAGAAAGGAATGGAAAGAGTTTTGGTAGGAGAGATGATCCTAAGGTTAGAAAATACCAAAGGAATTCATATGATAATAATTTTCCTTCTCAGAGAGAAAAAAGACAAGTTAATGTATCTCAACATTTTAATTCTGAGAATTTTGAAAATAATGGTACAGGCAAATACAAGAAGGGTTTTCAATCGTGCAATAATTTTTTTGACAGATTTTTTTGTTCGGAGTAGAAACGTTAATCATAACAAGTCTGACTGGGATTATAGACATAATAATAGTCTCAAACAAAGAGGAAATGATGATAAATATTTTGATCAAACAACGAATAATAAGTGTAATTATGCTACTTTTGCTCGACATGAGTCCAGAATCATTGTTAGTAAGCAAAGTAGCAATAATAATGATGTCACAAATACTACTGCTTGTTATGCTCCTGATTTTGAAAGAGCATCACGTTGTTGTGAACGTAGAACTTTGTTTCAGGTGTCTACGTGTGATAAAGGAAGAGTTGATGACATCGTGAGGTGACCACAATTCTACACATGCCACATTGCTAGGTAATTGTTTATTGAACCTCTCCGTTGTTCTCAGTAAATTTTACCATTCATTAAAATGGAAATTTTCGTTTGTATTTTTTGAACAGAGGCGACTTCTCGATAAGGGTCAACGCTCCTGTTTACGTTAGCGGCAGAAATGTAGGTCAACATTGTCCCGAGTGTCTGTTCAAGCGGAACATATCAGCGTGCTAACTATGCTTTGGACGTGTTACCCCTAGTGTTTATGAGATGTCGGCAAGACCTATGGAGATTTTTTGCGTTTGATTTTTTTTTTTTTTGTTAGGACAGTAGATGTTATTGTATTCTATTGTATAGATCATTATAGGTTGTTATATTTGAAATATTATGTAATTCCTCTGTAATATTATGATCATCATCTTTATGCATCATTTGATGTCAATAGTTTTTCTTGATATGTATGACTGTTTTAATTATGCATTAGTTCATTTCGATGCTATTTTTATACTATTGTGTTTTGGATAATGTGTAGTGTGTTAGATGGTAGTGACGTGTCGTTTACTATTGATGAATGCAATGAGCAGGTTTATATTTAACCTTACTGGTTACAAACCTATGCCTATTTACACCATATAATCATTGACTTTTAAACTCTGGTGTAGAACTTGCAGTTTTTTTTGTTTTTTTTTTGTTTTACAGATGTGATAGTTAGGATAGTTTTGTACATGATGAGTTTGCCAGCCCTATGCACATACTCATTAGTTGTAATGTTACTATAGTTACTTTTAGTATATCAAGTGGAGATAGAAATAAATTTATAACTAAATATAACTAACTATAACTGTAGCTAAGCTGAACGTGATTGTCAGCCGGAAATATTTAAAAGTTTAAATTGAACTGTATAAAAAAAATTAACAGCGTTTGCTGATATTGTTATTTGATTGAGGAATCTAGAGATCTGATTAACATACATTACATTGTTTTCATATATTTGCAAACTTGTATGTTGGTAATAGTGTGTTTTTCTATGTGTTTCTCTGTGACGTATTTTTTGAAAAAACTTACACGTGTTGATTAGTGTTTGCTTAGATATAGGAATTGTTATATGTTTCTCATTTTGTTAAAGCTAGTTTCTTTGTTAATTATAGATTTGAATTAATTAAATTAAAATACTATTTTTAAGTAACTTAGCGTTATGAAATATTTTTGTATTGTATGTTTTGGAAAATATTTTTTCCGGACATTGTAATTTTTTGGGGGGTTTTTTGTGTGGTGTCGATAATTTATTGTTGGTTATGTATAACTTGTATAACTTGTTTAAATTACTGATTATGTTTTGTTTAGTTATAAACTATTTTTTATGATATTAGTATAGGTATACTTTGTTATTTTGTTTTGTGGTTTTCGATCATGTTTGTATGTATTATAAAATACGTTGTTTGATCTAAATAGTTATTGGTATATATTTTACCAACTTTCTCTATAGTCATACTTTTTGCTTTCCATCTGTCTTTGTTGATTATTCTTCATTCTATTCTTTCTTTTCTGTTGTCTTTTCAGTATGGTTTCATATTTTGTTTACATTCCGTGCGTTGTTTGCGTTTCGCATCCTTCTTATATACTTCTTCTTTCGCTTCTAATACTTTCATTCTTTGTATTGTTAGTTAATGGGATAACTTAATATAGTGTAACTACTTGTGATATTTGTAGTTATTTTACATATAAGAAATTGTTTGAATGTGATATTATTGTTTTTTCCTCATATTCGGATTTCATACTTACCTTTATTACGGATCATTTTTCTTTTGCTCGATCTTGTCTTTTCTTTTACTATCGGTTGTTTCCTATTTAATTGTTCTGTATTCACTTAACTCGGTTTTGTAATGCATTATTTTTTAGTATGTTTAATTGATTACATTGGATACTTCATTTCTACATTTCACTAAATGCTTATTGTAGATGTCGTATTTTGACTTAACTTAAGGTAATTCTTATACGCATATGTTAGAGATTCATTGTCCTCTTAATCTTTTTTGGGGGATGTATTTGTCAAAAAAATGATAGTATCATTTTTTTTCTCCGGGGGAGAGGTAAGCTGTTAAGAACAGAACTGGTGTAAGGGAAGTAAATCTGAGTATGTTAGTAGACAAGTTAAATTTTGAGTTGGAGCACTTGTTTGCTTGTTGGCTACTGAATTGTTTTGAAAATATCTCATGGTAGTTTCGAGAGATAGATTACAGATAGCGTGGGAAAACGCTGATCATCTCAAGTAGTGAGATATATATTTATTCTGTATTGTTTTGAGCGGGGTGAGAATAGCTCGCGGCTAGCCCGCAGATGATTGATTGACTGAGTTGTGTTGACAGTGAGGAAGTCTCGTGACTGTGTTGAGCGGGACGAGTGTGTGATTCGATGAGAGTGTTCTGGGCGTTTGACCGGGTAGGTCAAGACAGTGTTTTTGGGAAGTGTGAAATGCCTGTGCAGTGCTGAAGTTAAAATGTCGACGGATTTTTCGCTGTGGGTACAGCGTAGTATAAAACTGCAGTGTGGATTATTGTGAAAATGTTTATGAGGCCAAGATGTTGTGTAGGCCATTTTGATAACTGCAGTGTGCAGTCCTTAAAGGCCATTATTTCCTGTGAGGATAGTAGTTGAAGATGTTGTGTAGGCCATTTTGATAACTGCAGTGTGCAGTCCTTAAAGGCCATTATTTCCTGTGAGAGGATAGTTGTTGATGAATTATATAAAGGCCATGATCTCCTGTGAGAGGATCGTTATTGATGATACTTTATAGCGCTAATGAATATTATATAGGCCATGGTTTCCTGTGAGAGGATAGTTGTTGAGGAAGAGATTGTGCTGAGATGAGTGAAGGCGAGATTATTGCAAACTGCCGGGTGTGCAGTCTTGTGAGAAATTGCTAGTAGGATTCACTATATTATTATAGCGCTGATCTCATTGTAACTGCCGAGTGTGCAGTCCTTATAGTATTAAGATATATTTCGTGTTATGCTGTGAACTGTATCCTGACTATGTGCGTTTTATATCAATGTGTTGTGACGTGAATAAAGCAGTATTAAATGTCACCAGTCGTTTACAACCATCCATGACTCTTGTGTACGTACCTGTGGTGTAAACGACTAAACCAACACACGCACTCAATATTCTAGACGTGACAGTAGTAACACATATTTATTACTAGCCTATGTGGCGATGATGTAGACTTGAACACACATACCTTTGAAACATAACCCTATTCTTATCAAGTGGTGGTTTACAATCAAATAGGATCTACTGCTATACTGCAAGACTGATTCTACCTACTCAACACTGTGTTTTCTGAATATTTAGACAACAGATACATTCATGTTTCCTGGTACTGAGACCATAACTGTAAACCTGTGTTTTCTGAATATTTAGACAACAGGTACATTCATGTTTCCTGGTACTGAGACCATAACTGTAAACCTGTGTTTTCTGAATATTTAGACAACAGGTACATTCATGTTTCCTGGTACTGAGACCATAACTGTTACCTGTGTTTTCTGAATATTTAGACAACAGGTACATTCATGTTTCCTGGTACTGAGACCATAACTGTTACCTGTGATTTCTGAATATTTAGACAACAGGTACATTCATGTTTCCTGGTACTGAGACCATAACTGTTACCTGTGTTTTCTGAATATTTAGACAACAGGTACATTCATGAGACATGGTACGCAACCAGACGATATGTCAAGGCCTTAAATCCTACCCCCTGCAGACCCAAGTAGAACAGTCCCAATTAAGATGGTTTGGCCATGTCTGCAGAATGGGAGAAGATCGGATACCACGACAAGCATGGGAAACAAAGAGCCAAGGATCCAGACCCCGAGTCCGCTGGGAGGAGAACATTAGACAATCTTTGAAGGACCGAGGACTAGAATGGAACCAGGCCAGGAGGAAGACAGCCGATAGGATAGTCTGGCACTATCTCTTCCAAACCTCTACACCTCACGGTAGAAGGGGAACGACTAAGTAAGTAAGGTACATTCATGTTTCCTGGTACTGAGACCATAACTGTTACCTGTGTTTTCAGGGTATTTAGACAACAGGTACATTAAAATGTTTTGGATATTTGGACAATAGGTACAATGCATATTTCTGGGAATTTAGATCACAGGCACATTAACATGTTTGGGGTATTTTGATCACATGTATATTAAAGTTTCCTGGTATTGAAACCACAGTTGTTACCAGTGTTTTCTGAGTATTTAGACCACAGGTACATGAAAGTTTCCTGGTATTGAGATCACAACTGTTATCAATGTTTTCTGGGTATTTAAACCACAGGTACATTAAAACATTGTGGGTATTTAGATTACAGGTACAATAACATTTTCTGGGCGTTTAGATCACAGGTGCTTTAAAGTTTCCTAGTAATGAAACCACAGTTGTTACCAATGTTTTCTGGGTATTTAGACCACAAATACCTTATAAGTTTCTGAGTATTTAGATCACAGGTACAAAACAATTTTCTGGGTTTTTAGACAAGTACATTCAAATTTCCTGGTACTGAGACTACAACTGTTACAAGTGTTTTCTGAATATTTATACCGTAAGTACAATAAACTCTGCCATGTATTTAGATCACAGGTACAATAAACTGTTTTGGGTATTTAGACCACAGGTACAAAAGTATTTAAATCACCAATACATTACAATTTTCTGGGTAATTAGACCACACAATATTTTCTGGGTATTTAGATCACTAGTACGAACAAATTTTCTGGGTATTTAGATCACAAATACACTAAAATTGACTTGGTTCTCAGACACTATTGTTTCTGATGTTTTTTTGGGTATTTACATAAATTTATTTACATAAACATTTTGACTGATGTTTTCTGGGTAATCGGAGCAAAATGGCAGATTTCCCATAGAACCTTACATGTCACTTGGATGCATATAACAGTACCACTTGTCAGGGAGGCTGGTGATGTCAAATCCATGTGGCAGACGACGCCATTTAAGACAGTCTTTATTGTCACATTGAACCCAGTCTGTGTCATTAGACGAGCTGTGGATAAATGTGGCTGTATTAACAGTGTGCAGAAAACATGATGAATATACTTGAAACAAATTTTGGAACAATTTTATATTTGTAATCAAAGATGATCAAAAAGAATGCCAAACTTGGCTTCTGTGACAAAGAAAGGCCCTTAATCACAGCAAAGAAGTGTGGTGTATTATGCATTTGGAAAGAAAAAAAATTTCAACAAAACATACAATGATAATTTTACTATTTGTGCAATCTGTAGATAAATATTTGTAACATTATACAAGACAGCAGCATTATTAAAGGTCTGATGTTTGATCATGTGTGTTTTCCTTGCAGTTATTGACTGCTCAGTTATAAGTAGATTATTTGGCATCAATTGTAAAACTTGCAGGACTGGACATATGATAGGATGGATCAGGTGTTATTGTTATTGTTATTCAGAATTGACCTCACTGCACTCAAGGCAAACCCATAGGTGCCCAGTCTCTCTCAGCAAATGTCGAAGAGTATGAATGTTTATTGTATCTGTAGCATGCTGGTTGTACAAACGATGGATGCTTCCTCTCTCATGTCCATCTCTGCTAGTCCCACGTTTGATGCCAAACTCCAACAGTCTCAGCCATGTTGATTCATCCATTGCAGTATCATTATCTAGCAGGCGATCATTAATTAACCTTAGTATCTCTCCTTTATCCATATCCAGTGTCCCCACTATGGGTACTCTTGAGGCTAGTCTGTCAGATCTCTCATTGCCACGTACCCCTGCATGACCAGGACAGTAGATCCACACCAGTTTTTAAAGATTTGATGATTTTATTGATGTTTTCTATTCCTACCTCAGTCATCCGTTCTGAACTTTCCAAAGCATGGCTTGAGAGTCTGACATTATAACTGCCCTGGTTGATGGAGTTTCAGACAGCCACCTCAATGCTGCAGTAACTGCCTCTATCTCCATTCTCATGCTGGAGGTTGTTGTCATGTAGGCTCCACTCTGTTCAATGACGACCCTGCCCTTTATTCTCGCATAGAAGCCCCATCCTGATTTCTCACCACGGACTACAGACCCATCAGTGTACACAACGGCGTCATCATCCCCAGCATGATCACTTATCAGCTGATTAATCTCCAACTCTGCTTTTCCATTGCCCCAAGCTCTGCACTCTCTGCCATAGCGTTAAGACAGCTGCTATCCACCTTGCTAACCAAGGGTTTACACCCCATGCCATTATACATTAGCCTTAATGATGACCTGCTGGTAGTTTATCAAGTTCTCCCCTGACTTACCCCACTCTTCCCCTTTGGATATATTTTCTACCCTGGTCACCTGACTAATCGTATCCTCAGCCCTTGCCATCCCTCTCTTTATTCTTGCTCTTTTAATGTCAGCTACATTCTCATGTAGGGGGGTGTCTTTTGTCAGTGGTTACCTGCATATAGGTTTTTGCCTGGGCAATCGGATATCTGGATCTAATCGACAGCAATCCGAGCATGTATCTCAGTGTCACAATGGGGGTATCACATGTACAGCCCAAAACTAGTCACATTCCTCCATTTTGAATGCATTCTGGTTATTCACATTGTGACACTGACAGCGTGAGTATTCCTAGCCCATACTCAATTACTGAAATCATGAGCTGATGATAAAAGAGAAACAGTAGTCTCTGTTCCAAGCGCGCAGCAGCCATTGTTTTTAAGGCTGCCAGTCCTCGCTTGCACCTCTGTATGATCAGTTCAACATGATACTTGAACAATAGCCCACGATCAAACGTTACTAACGGATACTTCAGCTTGTCTTGCCTTTCAATGTTCTGCCCACTGAAAGTGATGTCTGGAAGGTCTGCTTTCACTATGGAGTTGTTCAAAGAGCACCACATCACACAGGCCTTCTTGTGATTGACCTTTGATCTGCTTTTCTCACACCATTTAGAAACCGCCTGTAGTGTCTCTTGTATGCCTTGGACCATTTCCTGTCTGTCTGAGCCAGTTCTGTACATGAGTATGTCATCTGCGAAAGTTGATGTTTGTCCCAGTCCTGCTGGTTGAAAGGTTGTTACTTTTGCTGTGTAGATGTTAAACAGCTATGGCGATAGTGGAGAGCCCTGGGGTAGTCCTGGAAAAATGCACATTGGTTCTGATGTTCATGTTCCCAAGCGAAATGCAACTGATCTCTCCGTTAAGACAGCTGCTATCCACCTTGCTAACCAAGGGTTTACACCCCATGCCATTATACAGTCTATTTGGGCTGCAAAGTCCACACTGTTATAAGCATCCTCTAGGTCAATTGCGACAGCAACCATTTTTCTATTACCCTGGAATCCCTCGTACACGTCATAGGCAAACGTTCCAACATGCCAATAACAACTTGCAAAGTTAAAAAAAAACCCCAAAAAAACTACATTTTTGTAAAAAAAAAAATAAAACAAAGTTACATATTTTTAGCCAAAATTAACTTTATTCTTTTAATTTTGGATATGCTGCATTATATATGATACAGGCGTAGTTTGTAATTTAAAAAACATCTACAGATGGTTTCAAGTCTTTGCATTTATCTTACACTTAATTATGAAGACAAAAAAACCTGTAAAAATTGTTTGTACGCCTGTACTATTTATCCCTTTCCTGTACAGGTTGACAGGTATGGGATTTGCAATGAGTGCAATCATGTCAATTCTGGACCACATTTTAATAGGAAAGGCTCTATGTTACTGTCTTGAAGACGTTTTGCAGAGTGATGTTTGTCTATTCTGAAACAGTTCACTCAAAATACGTCACTGATTTCCTAGACTTCATTGCATGCACATGAGTATGTTACATATCTCTCAATGGAAGGTCACACAGCTTTCTTACCTGGTTATTTTTTAATAATTTATGTTATTATAGTATAGTACATCCAACACCGGTCAATATTCCAGGACATCTAAGTCTTACCTTGCTGACTGGGTGGGGGAGGAGCTATCCTTGACATCATTCCAATAATTTTTCAGTTTTGTGCTGTAAGCAATCATTGCTGCACTGGGAACAGATTCAACAAAAAAGTACGTTTATTAATTACACCAGTGCAACATCCATGTTTTCAGTACACCATTATCTGGAGTAGATGAACATAGGACTAACAAACATACAAGAACTCTAGCAGAGAACTACAGTAGGAGAACACAGGACTGACCAACTTAAAAGATCTTTAACAGAGAACTACAGTAGGAGAACACAGGACTGACCAACTTAAAAGATCTTTAACAGAGAACTAGAGTAGGAGAACACAGGACTGACCAACTTAAAAGATCTTTAACAGAGAACTAGAGTAGGAGAACACAGGACTGACCAACTTAAAAGATCTTTAACAGAGAACTAGAGTAGGAGAACATAGGACTGACCAACTTAAAAGATCTTTAACAGAGAACTAGAGTAGGAGAACACAGGACTGACCAACTTAAAAGATCTTTAACAGAGAACTACAGTAGGAGAACATAGGACTGACCAACTTAAAAGATCTTTAACAGAGAACTACAGTAGGAGAACACAGGACTGACCAACTTAAAAGATCTTTAACAGAGAACTAGAGTAGGAGAACACAGGACTGACCAACTTAAAAGATCTTTAACAGAGAACTACAGTAGGAGAACATAGGACTGACCAACTTAAAAGATCTTTAACAGAGAACTAGAGTAGGAGAACACAGGACTGACCAACTTAAAAGATCTTTAACAGAGAACTAGAGTAGAAGAACACAGGACTGACCAACTTAAAAGATCTTTAACAGAGAACTAGAGTAGGAGAACACAGGACTGACCAACATAAAAGATCTTTAACAGAGAACTAGAGTAGAAGAACACAGGACTGACCAACTTAAAAGATCTTTAACAGAGAACTAGAGTAGGAGAACATAGGACTGACCAACTTAAAAGATCTTTTACAGAGAACTACAGTAGGAGAACACAGGACTGACCAACTTAAAAGATCTTTAACAGAGAACTACAGTAGGAGAACACAGGACTGACCAACTTAAAAGATCTTTAACAGAGAACTACAGTAGGAGAACACAGGACTGACCAACTTAAAAGATCTTTAACAGAGAACTAGAGTAGGAGAACATAGGACTGGCCAACTTAAAAGATATTTAACAGAGAACTACAGTAGGAGAACACAGGACTGACCAACTTAAAAGATATTTAACAGAGAACTAGAGTAGGAGAACACAGGACTGACCAACATAAAAGATCTTTAACAGAGAACTAGAGTAGGAGAACACAGGACTGACCAACATAAAAGATCTTTAACAGAGAACTAGAGTAGGAGAACACAGGACTGAGCAACTTAAAAGATCTTTAACAGAGAACTAGAGTAGGAAAACATAGGACTGACCAACTTAAAAGATATTTAACAGAGAACTAGAGTAGGAGAACATAAGACTGACCAACTTAAAAGATCTTTAACAGAGAACTACAGTAGGAGAACATAGGACTGACCAACTTAAAAGATCTTTAACAGAGAACTGTATAGATGACATTCTGATGCATGACACAGGAATTGATCCAGGATATTTAGTTTTGTGCACTGAAATGTATTTGGAATAAAATGTGTACATGGTTGTGAGCACATGACTTGGGTTATTTACACTGGTGAGAGACATAGTGAGCTTAGTGTAAGGTACGATTATTGCAGCAGTTACGAATATGGTATTTGGAAGATGTCTGAACAGCCTAAAGTGATATAAAAGCAATCTATGATTTCTAATGTTCCATGGCATCAACTGGAACTTATAGCTTATGATATGCTGGACAATTTCGACATTTCCTTCTCTGTTACTCTCCAGCATTCCACACCATAGAGAAGCACAGAAAGTACACAGCTCTCATATAATCTTAATTTGGTGTTTGTGCTGTACTGAGGACTTCCAGATGTTGTTCAGACTAGTAAAGGCTGTTCTCTCTTTATTCATTCTGCTGTTGATCTATGCTTGTCCCACCATCTGGTGTTACTATGCATCCTAGGTATGTAAATGGTGTCCATCTGTTCTAGCTTATGGGCTCAGCATTGTCTACACTGAGTGTCATGACCTCTGTCTTCTTTAGTTGCTGGCTATACTTATTCAGTCTTATCTGTTTTTTCTTGGATGTGCTGATGCGAATTAGAGAGTAGTGCAATGTCATCTGCATATTCCACATCTTCCAGTGTAGAAAACAGCCATTGTATTCCTCTTGGTCTGCCCTCTGCCTATGGAAACAAAGCTGACATTAAGGGAGCAGGAAAAAAAAGGGGGATGTCACAGATGGCACAGGTAGAGGCAACAATTAAGTAGGTGACCACAGTTGAGAATATATTCAAAGGGGAAGAGTGGAGTAAGCCAGATGAGAAATGGACTAACTACCAGCAAGTTATTATCAGCCTTGGCAGAGAGTGCAGAACTTGGGACAAATGGACAGCAGAGCTGGAATCAACTGATAAATGATCAAGCTAAGGATGATGATACCATTGTGAATACTGATGAGTCTGTAATCAGTGGTGAGAAATGAGGATGGGGCTTCTCAACTAGAGTTAAGGGCAGGGTCGTCATGGAACACAGCTGGGCTTCATCATCATCATCATCATCAGTTGCCATCTCCACAACGAAGGTTGGCTGTAATGGATCTCCAACGTCTTCTGTCTCTTGTCTTGGTGGTGCACTCTGATAGACTCTTTCCTGTCCATCTTTTGATGTTATCTTCCCACTTATAGCGCTGTCTTCCCCTTGCACGTTTGCCTTCAACTCTCCCTTCTGTTATGGTCTTCTGAAAGGTGTTTTGCCTTTTTATGTGGCCAAAGTATTTTAGCTGCCGAACTTTTACCTCCCTCATTAGTTCTCTTTTCATACCTAGATTTTCTAGGACCTCCTTATTTGTTTTCATCTCTTTCCATGAGATACGCCCCATTCTTCTATATATCCACATTTCAAGAGCCTCAATTCTTTCTTCCAAATGCTTATTCATCGTCCATGTTTCTGCACCATACAGAAATGCAGAATATATATAACACTTTATGATTCTCAGTTTTAATTTGTGAGATAAGCTGGGCTTACTGGACAACAACCTCCAGCATGAGAATGGAGGTCGAGGCCGCTACTACAGCCCTAAGGTGGCTATCTGAAATGTCATTAACAAAAACAATTTTTGTATCAGACTTTCAGTCTATGCTTCAGAAAGTCCAAAATGAATGGCTTCATCATGAATAGATAACCTCCAAAAAAGACTTGAATGCTCAGGAACTTGTATGGATCTACTGCCCTGGTCATGCAGAGGTAAGTGGCAATGAAAGAGCTGACATACTAGCTTCAAGAGCACCCATATAGGGCACATTGGATATGGATTAGGGAGAGATACTAAGGACTATTAATGATCATCTCTTAGAGACTGACACTGCAATCGATGAATCATCAAGGCTAAGACTGTTGGAATTTGAAATAAAATGTAAGACTAGCAGGAATGGATGTTTGAGAGGATGTATATGTATACACATACAATCAATGTGCGACAGGAACGACTAGCATTTGTACCCTCTGACATTTGCTGAGAGAGACTGAGCATCTATGAGTTTGCCTGGAGTGCAATGAGGTCAATTCTGATCAACAATAACACTCAACTTAAAATGTTTCTCAGGAACAAATCATGATGTCTTTTTAGCCTGGGAACTTATGACAACTACAAAATCATAACCCATTTTAGCCTGGGAACTTATGACAACTACAAAATCATAACCCATTTTAGCCTGGGAACTTATGACAGCTACAAAATCATGCCATAACTCTTTTTAGCCTGGGAACTTATGACAACTACAAAATAGTAACCCATTTTAGCCTGAGAACTTATGACAACTACAAAATCATAACTCTTTTTAGCCTGGGAACTTATGACAACTACAAAATCATGACATAACTCTTTTTAGCCTAAGAACTTATGACAACTACAAAATCATGACAACTCTTTTTAGCCTGGGAACTTATGACAACTACAAAATCATGACATAACTCTTTTTAGCCTAAGAACTTATGACAACTACAAAATCATGACAACTCTTTTTAGCCTGGGAACTTATGACAACTACAAAATCATAACATAACTCTTTTAGCCTGTGAACTTATGACAACTACAAAATCATAACCCATTTTAGCCTGGGAACCACAAAATCATAACATAATTCTTATTAGCCTAAAAACTTATGACAACTACAAAATCATGACATAACTCTTTTTAGCCTGAGAACTTATGACAACTACAAAATCATAACTCTTTTTAGCCTGGGAACTTACTTGAACTTCTCGTCTCTCTTAAAGTCCTGTTTATTATGAACTGGAGTTAGGAAGGCTGCATCAGTCACACCCACAACTCCTACACCTATTCCATCAATCTAATGAGGAAAAACAGAAAACACAAACAACATCAGCAAAAAGTAACTATGCAAAATATTACAAACAATGGAATATACTCTTGAGTTTTTTCTGAATCTGACATTCATACAGATAGTGTTTTTTTAATGATTAAATAAATGCCTTTCCTTTTTTACCTTTGCCGCGTGCTACTGGCTATTCATTCTTTATCCTTTATGACCTTTGCAATTCAACATGACAAACTAAAATGAGCCAGTTTTAACAAGTTGCTTTCCTTCAGACTGATAACAAAATCTGACATTTTTACTCATGTCTTAATGCTTAATTTTTTAATCAGACCAGCACTTCTTTTTTTAGCACTGTGCTACAGCAATCAATATCCTTTTTTATTTATTGTTTTCTATTATTTATTCATTTAGATTTTAGCTGACACTTAACTTTGATAACTATGAATAGGCAGTGGTGTACCACTTCACATACCTGGGGTCTACCATCATCGACTAGCTCTCTCTGGACACAGAAATTGACAGCTGCATTGGCAAAGCTGCAGCCGCCTTTGCTTGCTTCACAACGTGTGTTTGGGGAAACTCCAAACTCACAATGAAGACCAAAGCTGCGGTATACAACGCCTGTGTCACCAGCACACTTCCATATGGCAGCAAGACATAGACAACCTATGCTAAACAAGAAAGAAGGCCCAATACCTTCCATCTATGGTGTCTGGTATGTGACAAAGTGACAAATGTCGAGGTGTTGTCAAGTGCTGGCCTTAAAAACATGTATACACTGCTTAGACAGCACAGAATACGCTGGCTTGGCCATGTCTCCCACTTGGAAGATGGTTGCATCCCGAAAGATATCTTCTATGGACAACTGGCAGATGGCAAAAGAACAGTTGGGCAATCGCAGCTGAGATTCAAAGATGTGTGCAAAAGAGACATGAGGGCACTGGACATAAATCCAACAACCTGGGAGGATGAAGCTGCCAATCGTACCAAGTGGCACTGCTCTCTTTGAGCCACTTCAAACTGGGTGAAAAGAAGCTCTCACAGCAAGCAGAACAGAGTAGAAAATGTCATAACGAACACCAGAAAAATAAGCAGCTGAGGGTTGTCACCTCAGGCGCACAATCCCATAGTCAGTTATGACTGAAGGGGCTATTATTTTTATTATTATTATAACTTTCTGTACTTTTTAGAATAGTTGATACTTAACTTTCTGAATTGTTTAAATTAGCTGACACTGAACTTTCTGTACTGTTTAAATTTGCTGACACTTAACTTTCTGCACTGTTTAAATTACCTGACACTTAACTTTCTGCACTGTTTACATTAGCAGACACTTAACTTTCTGCACTGTTTAAATAAGCTGACACTTAACTTACTATACTGTTTAAATTAGCTGACACTTAACATTTTGTACCATTTAAATTAGCTAACACTTAACTTTCTGCGCTGTTTAAATTAGCTGACACTCTGCACTGTTTAAATTAGCTGACACTTAACTTTCTGCACTGTTTAAATAAGCTGACACTTAACTTACTGTACTGTTTAAATTAGCTGACACTTAACTTTCTGCACTGTTTAAATTAGCAGACACTTAACTTTCTGCACTGTTTAAATAAGCTGACACTTAACTTACTGTACTGTTTAAATTAGCTGACACTTAACATTTTGTACCATTTAAATTAGCTGACACTTAACTTTCTGCACTGTTTAAATTAGCTGACACTCTGCACTGTTTAAATTAGCTGACACTTAACTTTCTGTACTGTTTGGATTAGCTGACACTTAACTTACTGTACTGTTTAAATTAGCTGACATTTAACTGTCTGCACTGTTTAAATTAGCTGACACTTAACTTTTTGTACTGTTTAAATTAGATGATACAACTGTCTGTACTGTTTAAATTAGCTGACACTTAACTTTTTGTACTGTTTAAATTAGCTAACACTTAACTTTCTGTACTGTTTAAATTAGCTGACACTTAACTTTCTGCACTGTTTAAACTAGCTGACATTTAACTTTCTGTACTGTTTGGATTAGCTGACACTTAACTTTCTGTACTGTTTAAATTAGGTGACATTTAACTTTTTTGCACTGTTTGGATTAGCTGACACTTAACTTTCTGTACTGTTTAAATTAGCTGAAACTTCACTTTCTGCGGGAGCCGCAGTAGCATAGTGGTTAGTGCACTGGCTTCCTAGCTCAGTGGTCTATGGTTCGATCCCTAGATGAGGTGGGATTTTTTTAGGCCGCAAACGGCTCCTGGGTCGACCCAGCCCCAACTGGGTACCAGAGCAACTCTGGGAAGGTTAAGGCAGCCGGCGTGATACTGACCACATCAACCCTAGTGTGTCGATGGTCAAGAAAATATGGGCCTAACACCGTATTCCCAATATGCCTCAATGGGCGTGTAACGGGATCCTTTACCTTTTTTTACCTTAACTTTCTGCCCTGTTTAGATTAGCTGACACTTAACTTTTTGTACTGTTTAGATTAGTTAACACTTAACTTTCTGTACTGCTTAGATTTATTAATGCTTAACTTTCTGTACTGTTTCTGTACGTCCCTGATAAAAACATCATGGTCACTCCATGGCCTGTCATTATTATCAGCCTGTCATGTGCCTCAATTTCAGACTCACACTGATGATTGGATTCATCTTCATTATCATCTCCATAATCACTTTTTTCTGAATCAGTTTCTCATTCTGAATTTCTTAAAATGATTTGCTTGCCTGGTCTGAAGTCAATTTATAAGCTTTGTCAGAAGTTGTAGGTGTAGCCAGTTAGAAGCTTTGAAAATATCCAATTTAAAAAGAAAAAAAACTGCTACTGAACAATTTCAATCAAGAATCTACATTTGAATAAATGACATTGTTTTTGGTTGTTAAAACTGTGGAATGTGCTATAAGGAAATAAAACTTAAAAGCTGGAATAATGGCCAGTCGGCCAGAAAAAAAGCTTGCTGGACCTTATTAAACATTCACCTGGAATTAAATTAATACATTTTTCACCAGTGTGAAAGTATTTGAATGATCTCTTATGAAATATAATGAACTTATAATGTAAAATATCCACATACTATATATCATAATTAAAATTCTACACAGGCTGAACAGGATATTTTTTTTCTTCAAAATAAAACGAAAAGAAGACAACAAGCCTACTGTGGAGAAATTTTAGATGGTCTCTTCACATTGTGGTTTAGATGGTCTCTCTCTTCACATTGTGGTTTAGATGGTCTCTCTCTTCACATTGTGGTTTAGATGGTCTCTCTCTTCACATTGTGGTTTAGATGGTGTCTTCACATTGTGGTTTAGATGGTCTCTTCACATTGTGCTTTAGATGGTCTGTCTCTTCACATTGTGGTTTAGATGATCTCTTCACATTGTGGTTTAGATGGTCTCTCTCTTCACATTGTGGTTTAGATGGTCTCTTCACATTGTAGTTTTGATGGTCTCTTCACACTGTGGTTTAGATGGTGTCTTCACATTGTGGTTTAGATGGTGTCTTCACATTGTGGTTTAGATGGTGTCTTCACATTGTGGTTTAGATTGTCTCTTTCTTCACATTGTGGTTTAGATGGTTCCCTCTCTTCATATTGTGGTTTAGATGGTTCCCTCTTCATATTGTGGTTTAGATGGTCTCTCTCTTCACATTCTGGTTTAGATGGTCTCTTCACATTGTGGTTTAGTCTCTTCACATTGTGGTTTAGATTGTCTCTTCACATTGTGGTTTAGATGGTCTGTCTCTTCACATTGTGGTTTAGATGGTCTCTCTCTTCACATTGTGGTTTAGATGGTCCCTCTCTCCACATTGTGGTTTAGATGGTCTCTTCACATTGTGGTTTAGATGGTTCC
Source organism: Oreohelix idahoensis (assembly GCA_024509875.1). Lineage (NCBI taxonomy): Eukaryota > Metazoa > Mollusca > Gastropoda > Stylommatophora > Oreohelicidae > Oreohelix > Oreohelix idahoensis. Next base: position 82,724 of record JAMPIV010013123.1, read on the forward strand.
CTCTCTTCACATTGTGGTTTAGATGGTTCCCTCTCTTCATATTGTGGTTTAGATGGTCTCTTTCTCCATACTGTGGTTTAGATGGTCTCTCTCTTCACATTCTGGTTTAGATGGTCTCTTCACATTGTGGTTTAGATGGTCTCATCACATTGTGGTTTAGATGGTCTCATCACATTGTGGTTTAGATGGTCTCTCTCTTCACATTGTGGTTTAGATGGTCTCTTCACATTGTGGTTTAGATGGTCTCATAACATTGTGGGTTAGATGGTCTCTCTCTTCACATTGTGGTTTAGATGGTCTCTCTCTTCACATTGTGGTTTAGATGGTCTCTCTCTTCACATTGTGGTTTAGATGGTCTCTTCACATTGTGGTTTAGATGGTCTGTTCACATTGTGGTTCAGATGGTCTCCCTCTTCACATTGTGGTTTAGATGGTCTCTTCACATTGTGGTTTAGATGGTGTCTTCACATTGTGGTTCAGATGGTCTCCCTCTTCAAATTGTGGTTTAGATGGTCTCTTCACATTGTGTTTTAGATGGTCTCTTCACATAGTGGTTTAGATGGTCTCTTCACATTGTGGTTTAGATGGTCTCTTCACATTGTGGTTTAGATGGTCTCTTCACATTGTGGTTTAGATGGTCTCTCTCTTCACATTGTGGTTTAGATGGTGTCTTCACATTGTGGTTTAGATGGTCTCTCTCTTCACATTGTGGTTTAGATGGTCTCTTCACATTGTGGTTTAGATGGTCTCTTCACATTGTGGTTTAGATGGTCTCTTCACATTGTGGTTTAGATGGTGTCTTCACATTGTGGTTTAGATGGTGTCTTCACATTGTGGTTTAGATGGTCTCTCTCTTCACATTGTGGTTTAGATGGTCTCTTCACATTGTGGTTTAGATGGTCTCTTCACATTGTGGTTTAGATGGTCTCTCTTCACATTGTGGTTTAGATGGTCTCTCTCTTCACATTGTGGTTTAGATGGTCTCTCTCTTCACATTGTGGTTTAGATGGTCTCTTCACATTGTGGTTTAGATGGTCTCTTCACATTGTGGTTTAGATGGTCTCTCTCTTCACATTGTGGTTTAGATGGTCTCTTCACATTGTGGTTTAGATGGTCTCTTCACATTGTGGTTTAGATGGTCTCCCTCTTCACATTGTGGTTTAGATGGTCTCCCTCTTCACATTGTGGTTTAGATGGTCTCCCTCTTCACATTGTGGTTTAGATGGTCTCCCTCTTCACATTGTGGTTTAGATGGTCTCTTCACATTGTGGTTTAGATGGTCTCTTCACATTGTGGTTTAGATGGTCTCTTCACATTGTGGTTTAGATGGTCTCTTCACATTGTGGTTTAGATGGTGTCTTCACATTGTGGTTTAGATGGTCTCTCTCTTCACATTGTGGTTTAGATGGTCTCCCTCTTCACATTGTGGTTTAGATGGTCTCCCTCTTCACATTGTGGTTTAGATGGTCTCTTCACATTGTGGTTCAGATGGTCTCCCTCTTCACATTGTGGTTCAGATGGTCTCCCTCTTCACATTGTGGTTTAGATGGTCTCTTCACATTGTGGTTCAGATGGTCTCCCTCTTCACATTGTGGTTTAGATGGTCTCTTCACATTGTGGTTCAGATGGTCTCCCTCTTCACATTGTGGTTCAGATGGTCTCCCTCTTCACATTGTGGTTCAGATGGTCTCCCTCTTCACATTGTGGTTTAGATGGTCTCCCTCTTCACATTGTGGTTTAGATGGTCTCCCTCTTCACATTGTGGTTTAGATGGTCTCCCTCTTCACATTGTGGTTTAGATGGTCTCCCTCTTCACATTGTGGTTTAGATGGTCTCCCTCTTCACATTGTGGTTTAGATGGTCTCCCTCTTCACATTGTGGTTCAGATGGTCTCCCTCTTCACATTGTGGTTCAGATGGTCTCCCTCTTCACATTGTGGTTTAGATGGTCTCTCTCTTCACATTGTGGTTTAGATGGTCTCTTCACATTGTGGTTTAGATGGTCTCTTCACATTGTGGTTTAGATGGTCTCTTCACATTGTGGTTTAGATGGTCTCTTCACATTGTGGTTTAGATGGTCTCTTCACATTGTGTTTTAGATGGTCTCTTCACATTGTGTTTTAGATGGTCTACTCACATTGTGTTTTAGATGGTCTCCTCACATTGTGTTTTAGATGGTCTCTTCACATTGTGGTTTAGATGGTCTCTTCACATAGTGGTTTAGATGGTCTCTTCACATTGTGGTTTAGATGGTGTCTTCACATTGTGGTTTAGATGGTCTCTCTCTTCACATTGTGGTTCAGATGGTCTCTTCACATTGTGTTTTAGATGGTCTCTTCACATTGTGGTTTAGATGGTCTACTCACATTGTGGTTTAGATGGTCTCTTCACATTGTGTTTTAGATGGTCTCCCTCTTCACATTGTGGTTTAGATGGTCTCTTCACATTGTGGTTTAGATGGTCTCTTCACATTGTGGTTTAGATGGTCTCTTCACATTGTGGTTTAGATGGTCTCCCTCTTCACATTGTGGTTTAGATGGTCTCTCTCTTCACATTGTGGTTTAGATGGTCTCTTCACATTGTGGTTTAGATGGTCTCTCTCTTCACATTGTGGTTTAGATGGTCTCTTCACATTGTGGTTTAGATGGTCTCTTCACATTGTGGTTTAGATTGTCTCTCTCTTCACATTGTGGTTTAGATGGTCTCTTCACATTGTGGTTTAGATGGTCTCCCTCTTCACATTGTGGTTTAGATGGTCTCCCTCTTCACATTGTGGTTTAGATGGTCTCCCTCTTCACATTGTGGTTTAGATGGTCTCCCTCTTCACATTATGGTTCAGATGGTCTCCCTCTTCACATTGTGGTTTAGATGGTCTCTTCACATTGTGGTTCAGATGGTCTTCACATAGTGGTTTAGATGGTCTCTTCACATTCTGATTTAGATGGTCTCTTCACATTGTGTTTTAGATGGTCTCTTCACATAGTGGTTTAGATGGTCTCTTCACATTGTGGTTTAGATGGTCTCTTCACATTGTGGTTTAGATGGTCTCTTCACATTGTGGTTTAGATGGTCTCTCTCTTCACATTGTGGTTTAGATGGTCTCTTCACATTGTGGTTTAGATGGTCTCTTCACATTGTGGTTTAGATGGTCTCTTCACATTGTGGTTTAGATGGTGTCTTCACATTGTGTTTTAGATGGTCTCTTCACATTGTGTTTTAAATGGTCTCCTCACATTGTGGTTTAGATGGTCTTCCTCTTCACATTGTGGTTTAGATGATCTCTTCATATTGTGGTTTAGATGGTTCCCTCTCTTAATATTGTGGTTTAGATGGTCTCTCTCTTCACATTCTGGTTTAGATGGTCTCTTCACAATGACTGAAGAGCTGTCACCTGAGGGGGGGCACATTCCCATAGTCAGTTATGACTGTCACCTGAGGGGGCACATTCCCATAGTTAGTTATGACTGAAGAGCTGTCACCTGAGGGGCACATTCCCATAGTCAGTTATGACTCAAGTGGGCTGTCACCTGAGGGGGGCACATTCCCATAGTCAGTTATGACTCAAGTGGGCTGTCACCTGAGGGGGCACATTCCCATAGTCAGTTATGACTGTAGTGGGCTACTATTACCATCCATAAAAATAAAATCATTGTCATTTCAATCAGGGAGCAGTGGCTCTATTCTTTCTTCCTGTCCTAACAGCAAGGTAGCACAGTGGTTTGTGCACTGGCTTCCTAGCTTAGTGGCCCATGGTTCAATCCCCAGTTGAGGTGGGATTTTTTAGACCACAAACGGCTCTGGGGTTGACCCAGCCTCATGAATTGGGTACCATGTCACGTAGGGTTTATATTCATTTAATTTCCTACATCTTCTTCCTATTCGTTCACCCAAATTCTCTCTTTTATTATCTCTGTATTTTTTTTTTCCTGTGTATTTTTCATCCATTCGTTTTGCGAATATTATTTTCATATAATTCGCAAACTTTACCTGTTTTCCTTTCTCTTAAACTGAGAATCGCGCTAGGACGATATTACGTAGATGTCAGGGCTGCAGGGCGTCAGAAGGCGTGATAAGTCGGTTCGCTGAACACAGGACGTAGCAAATCGTCTACATTCTCACCGAGCGCGCGAGCTTCTTCTCGGCATAAGTCCCGGTGAGGTGTGATACTTTACATCTGCACCGGTCAGTATCCAGACATTTGTCTGGAAATTCCCAAACTGACACGGCGCTCACTTGGGGGCCATGGTCAGCTGTAGTGTAAAAAAACTGCCCTGAAATGGAGTCAGGCTGTCTGGGATTTGAAACTGACACGCGTACATCGTGGTCAGTAGGTGACAGTTACGACACGCGTTAAGCGGACGTAAATGTTGGGAGTAGGGGAGATAATTTCGCTTGGCGAAGTAAGTTTGGGCCCTTTGTCTGATTTTAAGATATTGGCCAAGTTTGAAACTTTAATTTCATTCTCGCTCATAGACTCCACAGTAGATAGGTCGCTCGAAAACAGAATAGCTGTTAGCGAAGTATCTCAGTTTGTTTCGGCAATGTGTCGAACTTCTAGACTTCCAGAAATATTTTCAGCATTTTTATTCTTAAGTTGTGCGACTACCTGTAATTCTGTGGTTGAGGTAATTAATATGATAGATATATAGATTTTGTGAGTGTTAAAGTGTTAAATCGCTTAATTCATTTTAATCTATTTCTTTAGCGCAGAAGAGAAAGAAAAAGTGGTGGGCTATTATAGTTTCTAGGGAAGCATTCAGTGGAAAGCAGAAAAAAATTAAACTTTCTAGCTTATAACGTCAATAGTAGCTATTTATAAATTTTATTTAACTGAGAATACTCAGTCCAGTGTATTTTTCTAAACTAACGTATAAACTCTAGAATCCAGCCTCATGAATGGTGACGGAATACGCACGTGTTCTTAATTTATGAGGATTGCTGATTTTTTAAATATAACTTACGTCACGGGAAGTTTAAATGATAAGCAAAGCTCTCTGCTTGCAAGTTTAAATGTAAGTTTTAACCAGTACAGATTCTGTTTATTATATTATATGTGTTATTTTTCCTCCACACAGTGAAAGTTTTGGGGTGACCCTAACTTTACCAGCACCTAGTAGTAGTTTCCATACTTGTGAAGAAATAGACAGTCCTTATTTTGAACCACGTGGGTTTTCTCAAGTAACACTGATCTGACGGTGCAAGTTAGACAGAAATACTAATATCCCTATAACGGGTTTTCAAAGACTGTAATGATAAATACTGGACCTTGGAGCCAGCACTTAAATTATTTCTAGAAACTCTATATAATTTGCTGCCTGGTGGCGTGAATATTAACAATCATTTCCCGACTAGATTATATCTTGTGGACAAATCTGTGGTGTGACTAAAGTGAATCCTATACTGAGGGAAGGCACCGACCTGACATTCATCATCATTTTTTTAGAAACCTACGCTATTGACACTGTGCTCTGCTAACTCCCGCGCCTGGAATAATTGTTAGGTGACTTAATCAGACATTTGAACAAATTTGCATACCCAAGTAGTCGTTCCCGGAGACTCCAAGTTAAATACGTCTTTTGGAACTGGGGACTTCTTGGCAGAAGACTGCATTTTTTGAGTCTGTGTGAAAATCTAAAATCAATGTGTTCCAAGAGGCAGCAAGCAAAGTCGTGAGTACAAGTATGAGAAGCCATGGCGGAATGAATGAGTGTACGCTGGTTTGAGTGATATTTTTCACTATTTTATCTTTGACACCCTGTTGCTGTCCTAATTTTTTTTTTTCAATCTGCATAATTTGTTGCTAAGGCTAGAGTTCTTGTGTTTTTGTCTTAGGTTAAATCAGATTTTTTTTTTCAAACTCTGTGCATATAATTACGAGATAAAACAAAGACAACTCTTAGAATCAAACTCTATGTATCTGTGACTCGGGCGCCATCATCTGTTCTCTTAACGGGGCCGGGCTAAACCTAGAGTTAACACCATAACGGGGCTATCATCCTTGCAACATTTCCTTGAAGTTTTGTGACTATGTGTATATGTATTTTCCTTGATGTACTTTCTTTGATGTTGTGAGCCGATTTTTCCTGATATTAAAATCGCTCTTGAACTAAATAATCGTGTTTGGTCAGCTCGTTCTAGATAATATATCCTTTAGCACGCTGCATAAAATTTCAGAAAACTTGCCCTACAGCTGCATTCTTTTTCACAACCCCCCGTTTTTATAGTGGGCGACTTGTAATGTCTATAGTTTTTGTGTTTCTTGGTCAACTGCTATCATTTTTGGAATTTATGTAAATAAATGAATGGTGAATCTGATGATATAAAATTTGTTTGTGTACATGTTAGATGTGATAGGAAGAGAGGAAAGGAAAGATGAAAAAAACGAAAAAAATTAAAAAAAATGTTTTTTTTAATTTCAAAATTTAAAAAAAAAATTAAAAAAATGACCAACGAACGAAGCGTCCATATCCCTTGCATCTCAATGAAAGTCATTTGACCAATAGAGCAATACAAATCAAATGACGATCTTTTCGTTACACCCATCATCAGTAGCAAAGCAACAAACTCCCTAGCCAGCCGTGACATTCGGCCGTAATCCTATTTTTTCCGATATTCCTAATCCTAACCCCGAAAATTATACATACTTGAAAGGCCATTTTACTTTCGTTTCCATCTCAGCCATCAAACATATTCTGAGAACCGATTTCAGCGCTTATAAAGACAAAAATTTCATCCCCACCGCATGGCGTCAGAATGCAATAAAATTAGAGCGAAATGGCCGCGCGTCTGATGCCGATTCATTTCGATTTAAAAAATTTACAAAAAATAAACGCGGATACACCCATCACTTTTTTAAGATCGGAAACGGAAGCTAACTCTCTTGCAAATAAAATTTTAACTTAACATCCGGGGCTGAAAATCACGTGTACACAAGTCATGTGCTAGAAACGATGACAGCCGCAAGGCGAGATATCTCGACTCCAGCTGGCAGAACATAGGTTGCGTTCGTCGAGATATCTCGCCGGCAGCGTGCTACAGGATATATATCATTGTTATAGTTTTCCCACGTCTGTGTGTTTACCTGTCGTCACGTGTATGTGCGTGCCTGTGAGTGATAGAAATATACGTAATATGTATATTGGTGTAGTCTGTCTGACGCTGTAACAACTGTTGTAGAAGATAGGTGAGAGAGAGAAGAATTCTTTTCGCTTTCAGAGACAGCCACTATATCAAAATCTATCATCTCACGTGTGTGGAAATTCTATTACCTTTCACTAACTCTCACTGAGTCTATCACCTATTCAAACCTATTCAGAAGGGACCAAACCTAGTCTTAATTCTCCTATCGAAAATCTACGACAAATGGGGACTCGTTTCCGGTCTTTGAACTTAGAATAGGAAGACGAGTACGACAAACGTGGACTCGTCTATCTGGATTTTGAACTTAAGATTCTTATTCTGTAATAGAGTAAGAGTGTGATGTCTTGTGAGTTGTGTATCTTTTTTAAAATAATTACCCCCTAGACTAGCGATCTGTTTACGGGCGTGCTGACCACACAAACTAATAAGTTTTTTTTTCCACAGCATCTTTGAATAATATACATTTTGGTTACAGGTTGATTTTGTCGGGATATATGTTAACTGCTGATTGTAATACTAAATGCTGGTAAAGTGGTGAGTGTATAACATTCACTGGGTACTGAGGCAGAACGGCATTTGAACTAAGTTAAGGAGTGTGTTTCGGACTTTTTGTCCAGATTAATTCCCTCCCTTACCCGATCTGACTTCAGGGGCGAACTTATAGTGGATTTTTAAAAATTAAGGGATTATTTTTCTCTTTAATTTTTGCAATATTCTTTTGCTTTTCCACTGTAGCAACTTATTTTTCAGTTGTAATCTTAACTACCATTTATTTGGCGTAGTCGTGTTTTGCATTGAGTGCTTTATTGCCGATAATAGCAGCGATAGTTAGATTTTATTTTGGAGGAGGTATCCCAGGGTTAAGGATATCATCTTTTGAATTTTTGGTTTTTTTTTCTCGTAAGTGGTAGGAACCAGGTTATTCTTTTTCCTATTTTCTATCTCCACGTGTCTCAGTCACTGACATAATATGGCCGAGAGGGCAAAGCTTAGACAACTCCTCAGGGACGAAGCGAGAGAGGAGGGACTGGAAGGAGAGGAAGCGAAAGCTTTTGTCAGAGACGAACTGGAGAGATATGATGCGGAGAGGAAAGCAGCTGAAGCTTTACAGCAGAAGAAGATGGATGAAGAAATGGAAATTCGCAGGGCGAACGAACGAGAGAAGGAGAGACAGCATGAGGAAAGAGAGAAGGAGAGACAGCATGAGGAGAAAGAGAAGGAGAGACAGCATGAGGAAAGAGAGAAGGAGAGACAACATGAGTTGGCTCTTAAAGCTCTAGAACTTCAAAGTCGTGGTGCTGCCTCTACCTCCAGCAATGGAGAGTCTTCTCCTCATTCTTCCTTAACTGACCCTGCTAACACTCAATCTCTTCAACTAAATGCTATGTCTTTCACTCTTGAATCGTTTCCTTGTACAAATGAGAAGATTGACACATGGTTAGAAAAATTTGAGAAAATTGCAACTCTGTACGGTTTAGAGAGGTCGCGTTGGAACATTAAGCTTTCCCAGGCTTTGAAAAGTTCTGCGTATGATGTTTACGCCAAACTGGAAAGCAGCCAACAAGACAACTATGATCTGTTGAAGAAAGCGTTACTGGAGCGCTTTGAAATGAACGCTCGCAAGTTTTTGCAACTGTTTCGCAACAGCCGGAAAGAGAATTCTGAAACTTTTCACCAGTTCTCATCTCGTCTTAAGGGATATCTAACAAAGTGCCTTGAGCTTTCGCAGCTCCCCTCTACCTATGAAGGTCTTGAGGAACTTGTTCTAACTGAACAAATAAAGAACACTTTGTCTGCTGATACCCGGAGATTTCTCGCTGAGCAGGGGGCAGAAAAACTTGAAGACATTTTGGAAAAGTCTGAGCGTTATCACAATGCGCTGGCTGAACTACCGGCCACAAAGCGGAAACCGACAGAGGAGCATTTTCGAAAACATAACCTAGAGCAATCTTCTCAGGCTTCTAACCAAAACAACCACAGAGAAACTGGACCTCAAAACCCCCCTCCTGAAAAATCCAAGTTCTACAAGAACAAGTACCCCAACCACCCCAAACAGTCTGATCAACCCGACCGCCCTACATGGCAGCGTAGCCAGAAAGGACAAGGTGGCAAAGGGAGAACCCCTGAGCGCGGGACATATGATCAGACCGAGCACACCGAGCCAAAACGCATCGGATGCTTATTGACAGTCTCGCAAGGCGGAATTATTGACAGTGATTCCCAACCTGTTGGGGATAGACCCTCAACGCGAGGTATTGTTACTTTGAACGGTTCTCAAACTTCTTGCTTATTTGACACGGGGCTTTCTTATGATTGCATTGTTGCCAGAAAGCTGGTTAAACCCGGTCAAGAGACAGGAGAGACCGTCAAACTTGGTGGAGTTCGTAAGAGTGATGCACCTACAGCGCTTCCCATCGCATTGGTGGAGATACACTCTGACTTTGTCAGAGGTGTGATCAAAGCAGCTGTTATGGATGATCCCATCTACCCAGTCATACTTGGCGGGAGATACGTGTGTACTGGGAAACCGGAAGAGCCGATTGTGGCAGCAGTAACTACAAGAGGGCAAACCAAGAAGGAACGGGAGCCTGCGCCTAATTTGTTACCTATGGAACTTAAAGAAGCGCAACAAAAGGATCCTACTTTGGCACCCTGCTTTAGGAAACTGCCCATGGCGAAGGAACCCAAACAGCACGGGGACATTTTTTCTGAGGATGGCGTACTTTATCGGAGAACGGGCAAGCCTGACCAAGGTTACAACCAGCTCCTAGTACCGAAACAGTACAGAAGCCAAATCCTAGAAATGGGGCACTCTCTTCCCTTTAGCGGACATATGGGACAGAACGCCACAAACCAACGTATAACCACTCATTATTGGTGGCCAGGAGTGAATACTGATATCATCAGATATGTCAAATCCTGTGCCCAGTGCCAACGTGTGCCACCCAAGCAACGGGCACCTCCAGTCCACATGGGTGAAATGCCAATAATGGGAACACCATTCGAACGGGTTGTGATCGACATTTTAGGGCCTTTCGAAAGGACTAAAAGAAGGAACAGGTTCATCCTGACCTTAGTCGATACATGCACTTTATGGGCAGAAGCTATACCGCTAACATGCGCAGATGCCAAGCATGTCGCAGAAGCCCTCGTGCAGATTTTCACTCGGTTGGGATTCCCTCAGCAAGTGTTGACGGATAATGGATCTCCATACCGAAACCTGTTGATGGATGAGATCGTTAAGATCTTGAGGACCCAACACATCCACACTAAGCCATATACTCCGGCGGGAAATGGGCTCGTGGAACGTGCTAATGGAAACCTCACCATGATGCTAAGTAAGCTGGCACAAGTGAAACCTGAAGATTGGGATCTCTGTATTCCTGCAGCATTATTTGGCTACAGAGAATCTCCTCATACTTCCACAGGATTTCCGCCAGCTACACTCTTATTCGGCAGACCCATTAAGGGCCCGCTTGAAGCCTTACTTCAGTCTCTGACAGACGAGAAGGCTGATGAGACAGTTGTCTCAGCCAGTAAATATGTGTCGGTTTTAAAGGAACGGTTGAAACTAGGCTGGGACCTAGCAACGACTAACTTTAAGCGAGCACGCACCAAGCACGCTAACCGATACAGGAAAGTCGCGGAAGAGAGAGAACTGGAAGCAGGAGAGAAAGTTTTGGTGTTGCTCCCTACCGAGAACAACCAACTGAAGATCGGATGGCAAGGGCCGTTTACCGTCCTGAAAAAGATTTCTAAGGCTAACTACCAGATCTCTATTGAAGGAAAGGAGAAGGTTTTCCATTTAAATCTCTTAAAGAGATACTTGGAAAAACCAGTGCCAACCTCCGACCATCTCCTGACGATCGCCAAAACTGACGAAGATGACGATAGTGGCAGGGATATTCCACCGCTATCACAGGAAATCTTTCAAAAATGTCAGCAGCGGCGACGCTCTTTCAAGCGCGCATATGAGACATTCCAGGGGAAGGAAACTTTGAGGAGTGGACTTGAGTAGGAATTGGACAGAGATGGAGGGGGAAGATGAGAGGGAAGAGGACAGACACCTCGAAGCTACGGTTATAGGAAATTAAACTCCATAACGTAGACATGGAGTGCTTCCATATCTTAAAGGGGGGAGGCTCTGTCACGTAGGGTTTATATTCATTTAATTTCCTACATCTTCTTCCTATTCGTTCACCCAAATTCTCTCTTTTATTATCTCTGTATTTTTTTTTTCCTGTGTATTTTTCATCCATTCGTTTTGCGAATATTATTTTCATATAATTCGCAAACTTTACCTGTTTTCCTTTCTCTTAAACTGAGAATCGCGCTAGGACGATATTACGTAGATGTCAGGGCTGCAGGGCGTCAGAAGGCGTGATAAGTCGGTTCGCTGAACACAGGACGTAGCAAATCGTCTACATTCTCACCGAGCGCGCGAGCTTCTTCTCGGCATAAGTCCCGGTGAGGTGTGATACTTTACATCTGCACCGGTCAGTATCCAGACATTTGTCTGGAAATTCCCAAACTGACACGGCGCTCACTTGGGCCATGGTCAGCTGTAGTGTAAAAACTGCCCTGAAATGGAGTCAGGCTGTCTGGGATTTGAAACTGACACGCGTACATCGTGGTCAGTAGGTGACAGTTACGACACGCGTTAAGCGGACGTAAATGTTGGGAGTAGGGGAGATAATTTCGCTTGGCGAAGTAAGTTTGGGCCCTTTGTCTGATTTTAAGATATTGGCCAAGTTTGAAACTTTAATTTCATTCTCGCTCATAGACTCACAGTGATAGGTTGCTCGTAAACAGAATAGCTGTTAGCGAAGTATCTCAGTTTGTTTCGGCAATGTGTCGAACTTCTAGACTTCCAGAAATATTTTCAGCATTTTTATTCTTAAGTTGTGCGACTACCTGTAATTCTGTGGTTGAGGTAATTAATATGATAGATATATAGATTTTGTGAGTGTTAAAGTGTTAAATCGCTTAATTCATTTTAATCTATTTCTTTAGCGCAGAAGAGAAATAAAGTGGTAGGCTATTATATTTTCTAGGGAAGCATTCAGTGGAAAGCAGAATAAAATTAAAATTTCTAGCTTATAACGGCAATTGTAGCTATTGCACGTGTTCTTAATTTATGAGGATTGCTGATTTTTAAATATAACTTACGTCACGGGAAGTTTAAATGATAAGCAAAGCTCTCTGCTTGCAAGTTTAAATGTAAGTTTTAACCAGTACAGATTCTGTTTATTATATTATATGTGTTATTTTTCCTCCACACAGTGAAAGTTTTGGGGTGACCCTAACTTTACCAGCACCTAGTAGTAGTTTCCATACTTGTGAAGAAATAGACAGTCCTTATTTTGAACCACGTGGGTTTTCTCAAGTAACACTGATCTGACGGTGCAAGTTAGACAGAAATACTAATATCCCTATAACGGGTTTTCAAAGACTGTAATGATAAATACTGGACCTTGGAGCCAGCACTTAATTTCTTCTAGAAACTCTATATAATTTGCTGCCTGGTGGCGTGAATATTAACAATCATTTCCCGACTAGATTATATCTTGTGGACAAATCTGTGGTGTGACTAAAGTGAATCCTATACTGAGGGAAGGCACCGACCTGACATTCATCATTTTTTAGAAACCTACGCTATTGACACTGTGCTCTGCTAACTCCCGCGCCTGGAATAATTGTTAGGTGACTTAATCAGACATTTGAACAAATTTGCATACCCAAGTAGTCGTTCCCGGAGACTCCAAGTTAAATACGTCTTTTGGAACTGGGGACTTCTTGGCAGAAGACTGCATTTTTTGAGTCTGTGTGAAAATCTAAAATCAATGTGTTCCAAGAGGCAGCAAGCAAAGTCGTGAGTACAAGTATGAGAAGCCATGGCGGAATGAATGAGTGTACGCTGGTTTGAGTGATATTTTTCACTATTTTATCTTTGACACCCTGTTGCTGTCCTAATTTTTTTTCAATCTGCATAATTTGTTGCTAAGGCTAGAGTTCTTGTGTTTTGTCTTAGGTTAAATCAGATTTTTTTTTTCAAACTCTGTGCATATAATTACGAGATAAAACAAAGACAACTCTTAGAATCAAACTCTATGTATCTGTGACTCGGGCGCCATCATCTGTTCTCTTAACGGGGCCGGGCTAAACCTAGAGTTAACACCATAACGGGGCTATCATCCTTGCAACATTTCCTTGAAGTTTTGTGACTATGTGTATATGTATTTTCCTTGATGTACTTTCTTTGATGTTGTGAGCCGATTTTTCCTGATATTAAAATCGCTCTTGAACTAAATAATCGTGTTTGGTCAGCTCGTTCTAGATAATATATATATCATTGTTATAGTTTTCCCACGTCTGTGTGTTTACCTCTCGTCACGTGTATGTGCGTGCCTGTGAGTGATAGAAATATACGTAATATGTATATTGGTGTAGTCTGTCTGACGCTGTAACAACTGTTGTAGAAGATAGGTGAGAGAGAGAAGAATTCTTTTCGCTTTCAGAGACAGCCACTATATCAAAATCTATCATCTCACGTGTGTGGAAATTCTATTACCTTTCACTAACTCTCACTGAGTCTATCACCTATTCAAACCTATTCAGAAGGGACCAAACCTAGTCTTAATTCTCCTATCGAAAATCTACGACATACCAGAACTCTGGGAAGGTTAAGGCAGCTGCCGTGATGCTGATCATATCACCCCTAGTGTGCCGATGGTCAAGAAAATATGGGCCTAACACCATATTCCCAATATGCCTCAATCACCCCTACTCTACCGATGGTCAAGAAAATATGGGCCTAACACCATATTCCCAATATGCCTCAATAACCGTGTAACGGGATCCTTTACCTTTTACCTAACAGCTCCCAGGAACCACAGGAGGGAAATAAAATGTACACATACACAAAACTATATTAAACAAGTATGACTGTTTTGTAATCTAAGGTCAAAGATTGAGTTCTGTACACAAGGTCTGAGTCTTTAAGTCAGCAAGTCTAGTCCTAGGTCTTTTCATTTGATGACTTACACCTGATCACCACAACCTGACTTTACAGAAACCTTGACCTACCTGCTTCTGACATGTAACCTTTTCATAAGGTTTGATGAGTCTGTTACCCCTGTAGAACATGATCCCATAATCTCCCGAGGCCCTTGACTCAGGTGCTAGCCCAAATGTGATGTGGTAACTTTTGCCTTCCTGGTGGAAAAACAATTCTGGTAAAATTAAGCTGTTTCATCTTTGGGTGAAAAAAAAACTTGGGAGTTAGGCACATTAATACAGAAAAATAAATTGAGTTATGACAAGTATAAGTAAACAGATACACAATTTCATGTTTTCTAAATGGCACCATCGCCTTGCTGCGAAAGTAAATTGTGAAAGGACACACATCCACTTTTTCACCACACACTGGCAGGATGATGAATGCTTGGTTCCAAACATGTCATACATGTCTTTGCTGGGTGGTGAATGCATGTCTATGCTGAGTACTGAAAGCTCGGACTCTAACATTTGTACACTTCTTTGCTGGGCAGTCATTTGTAGAAGTCATTTTTGACAGTGGAAGAGATGCATACTGCTAGTCAAAAACCACAACAACGTAAAGCAAATAATGGTAAACAGATCATTATACACTCAAAGCTCTTATTATCTAGATAACACAACTTAATCATGTGTCATCATGTTTGAGGGCCCAAATAACAATGCACTAATGAACTCTTTATACACATTTATGTTAGGGGGAGATGGCTATTTTCCTACCAGGCACATTAACTGAGTGGTGAATGGTTTAATGGCCTCTAGATACATGTTAGCTATAATAATAATAATAAATTCTTTAAGCACCAAACACGGCGCATAAGGCAGAAACCAGTGCTCTCCAGGTTGTACGTTGTGACGTCACTCCTCTTAGCTCTTGCACATTGTTTAATCCCAACGTTCTTCCTTCTCTTATTATTGTTCTTCTGAGTGTTTCTTTTGGTCTTCCTTTTTTCCTCTTACCCTCAGGAACCCAAGTGAGTGCCTGCAATGGTATTCTGTTGTTTTGCATTCGTAGGACATGACCGATATATGACCATCGTCTTTTCCTTATATAGTTGGAGACATATTTCTGCCTAGAGTCTTCTCTTATTTGTCGATTAGTCTTGAATTCTTTCCAACTGATGTTCATGAGTTTTCTAAGACATTTGTTCTCGAATGTATTCAGCTTGTTCTCCAATGATTTTGTTATTTTCCAACTCTCATAGCCGTATGTTAACACTGAGATAACATTTGAATTAAACAGACGAAGCTTGGTATGTATATTCAATGATCGTAATTTCCAAATGTTAGATAATCTATTGAAGGCGCTAGCTGCCAAAGCAATTCTAGTATCAAGCAATTATCAATGAGGGCAAAGTGGGGTAGTTGTAGGAGGTACCTACTTGTATAAAACACCTCTAAAGCTTTAAGATCTGATGGTGAGAAGAAGGTATCTTAACCTTTCCCTTCCCCACACCAATGCCCATGTTTTATATTTGACTCTCCATAAAAATTCACTACAATAATATTGTTTCCATCATTTCAGCAAACATTCTAGATCCTTCTAATGGCAAAGGGATTTTTGAAATTGTCAGGGCACAGATGTTGCATGGCCCTTGTGGTCCACACAACTACAACTCATCATGCATGAAAGACAACAAATGCATTAAAACATTACCCAAGACCATTCCTCAAGGACACCCAATCAGGTGAGGATGGATAGCCCTCTTACAGGTGAAGAAGACCTAAAGATGGTGGTTTTAAAACAAAGGATGGACAACATGAAATAGACAACAGATGGATAGCACCATACTGCCTGCTGCTGTCAATGATATTTAATGCTAACACTAACATCGAGTTTTGCAACTTGGTTAAATCAATCAAAAATGTGTAGCAAACAAGTCAACAAAGGCTGTGATGTTGCTATGCTGCCACTTCAGCAGCAAAATGTTGTCTGTGATGAAGTTACCTAATACCAGATGGTCAATACATAAACAGCAGTGAAGCTTTGTGATAAGTTTTTGGCTTTCCCATTCACAAATGACATCCTGCCATCCAACAACTTGCTGTCCACTTGGAGAATGGCCAGAGAATGCTGTCCCGCAAGCACTGGCACCATTTTATCTGTCTTTGTTAACCGATGGAAAACAATATTAAAAATTTGATTACTTTTTACCCTGGGCAATGCCGGGTACCTCTGTTAGTTTACAATAACTGGACAGGAGGGTTAATGCCAACAGTACATGCAAACAAAATACATCAGGTACGACAGGTGAAACTATTCTTTGTGATTCCAAGGTGCCTCTATTTGTGATTCCAAGATGCCTCTATCTGTTATTCCAATGTGCCTCTATTTGTGATTCCAAGGTGCCTCTATTTGTGATTCCAAGGTGCCTCTATTTGTGATTCCAAGGTGCCTCTATTTGTGATTCCAAGGTGCCTCTTTTTGTGATTCCAAGGTGCCTCTATTTGTGATTCCAATGTGCCTCTATTTGTGATTCCAAGGTGCCTCTATTTGTGATTCCAAGGTGCCTCTATTTGTGATTCCAAGGTGCTTCTATTTGTGATTCCAAGGTGCCTCTTTGTGATTCCAAGGTGCCTCTATTTGTGATTCCAAGGTGCCTATTTGTGATTCCAAGGTGCCTCTTTTTGTGATTCCAAGGTGCCTCTATTTGATTCCAATGTGCCTCTATTTGTGATTCCAAGGTGCCTCTTTTTGTGATTCCAAGGTGCCTCTATTAAGACAAAGAAAGAATTGGGCCACTGCTCTCACTAGGAATGTTGTAAGAGACAATCAAAGTGATGTTGTTGCATGGCAACCAGACCATGTACAGAAATTGCCACTATAAGAGCACATCAGTGCAGGCTTCCTGTAAGTGGGGGGGGGGGGGCTGGCTAAAACTGGTGTGGGCCCATAAGGGGCAGAATAAAACAGAAGAAAGAAGAAGGAATGACTGCTAAAACTACTCTCAAGCTCACAAATTATTTGTAATGTGACAGGTGAAATTTGTTTCAATTTAGACACAACTGAACTAAAGAATATCAGCAGGCATCCAACTTACCTATAAATATAGAGGAGGTGTTGAGAATAGACAGACCTAGGGAACTGCATAATATAGTCAAACAATATTTAACACGAACACATGTTAATATATAGTGGCTGGGAATGTGAAGGTCTGATGCTGTTCTTACAATGCATGTGACTTTAAACAGATGAAAGTCAATTAAATATCTGGTAAAGTCCGTTATATAACTAGAACCACCAGGCCTATACACCCCTCCACTTTAATATTATTCTTGTTCATAGTTTCTTCTTGATTTTGTTTGTTTGTTTATTATTTTTTTATTTTATTAATTAACGTATAGGCCTAAGCACAATTGTGAGTTTCACTATTTTCAAATGTGATGCCACTTTCTCAAGTCGGCAGTTGTTCATATTATTTGGAATTGAACACAATATATGTCCTAATTATAACCCATCAGAGGTTGAACGGGATTTCTGTCTATCTTCATTAATTTAAAAATCAGCACTAACTCAATCATTTGCAAATTTCTTTTTATTTCCTGTTTTTTAACAACTGACTTCTTACAATAACAGAGTTATTAATGCAGTAGAGTTACATTACCGATTTAGGTCTGTATTCATCTATCTGTGTATTTTTCAATGACTTATCAATCAGTCTGGTTTTCACATCACGTCCTCGTATTTTTATCTTCATTTTGGGATGGAGATACAGAATGCTGCAGTATTCCTGTTTATAAACAAGAAATAGTAAAAATAAACAAATTATGTAAAAAAAATATTTATCTTCATCATTCGTGTTCTTAAGGCACAGTTTTTTTTTCTTGCTGCTGATTTCTAATTTCAGCCATCTTTTTTCAGTTCTGTGTGTCATGTTCTAGTTGCTCTGTATCCATCTTCTATTGTTTTCAGGTCCTCTTTAGAATCCTCACTTTTTTATTTCCTGCGAGTTCAATTCAAGAGAATGTCTGATTATAATGGATGTTTTCTTGGGTCATGTCCTAAACAACAACACAATAGGGACAGGTCAACTAATATCAAAAGAATAAAGTCCAATCCAAAACAATAATCTTCAACTCAAATGTCGAGCCAGTCTTATGTATAACCCTGAAACTTGGAGAACAACCACAAAACAACAATCTTCAACACAAATGTCAAGCCACTCTTATGTATAACTGAAACATGGAGAACCAAAAACAACAATCTTCAACTCAAATGCCAAGCCAGTCTTATGTATAACTCTGAAACATGGAGAACCAAAAACAACAATCTTCAACTCAAATGCCAAGCCAGTCTTATGTATAACTCTGAAACATGGAGAACCAAAAACAACAATCTTCAACTCAAATGCCAAGCCAGTCTTATGTATAACTCTGAAACATGGAGAACCAAAAACAACAATCTTCAACTCAAATGCCAAGCCAGTCTTATGTATAACTCTGAAACATGGAGAACCAAAAACAACAATCTTCAACTCAAATGCCAAGCCAGTCTTATGTATAACTCTGAAACTTGAAGAACAACCAAAAACAACAACCAAGTAGTAACAGACTTTCAGAAATGAGTTCTTGTGTAGAACAGAACAACAAGGTCACTAATATAGAACTGATAACAAGAACCAGTGGTACAAGAGATGTGAAGAAGCTGGTGATGGATTGAGGAAACCTGTTGATAGCATTTCAGGGGCAGTCAAGGGGAGACCACCGAAAACTGGAGACAGAAATAACAATGATAAGGAAGGCGTGGAAAGACCTTGAGCTGATGGTCATGTGACAGGAAGACTTGGCATGTGACAGGAAGACTTGGCATGTGACAGGAAGACTTGGCGTGTGACAGGAAGACTTGGCATGTGTTCTATGTTCCTTGGGGAGATAAAGGGATCTTACAGACTGATATCAAAAACATCTTTACTTTCTTTCATTTCTAACTGTATTTAGTTTTTTGTCTACAGCTTTCATTGGGATATACATTGTAATGCTAAATCTCACCCATGGTGGCCAGTCACTATCTTTATCTATGTTCTAATGTGCCACTACTGTGTCACACACTTTGCTGCTTTGTTTTATGAACTGTTTCTTCCACCTCACTTGTTATCAGTTTTTGTGCACTACAACAAGCTGAAAGTTTTTCATAATGAAAAAGGATGGCAGATGTGAAACACAAATCAAAAAAAAGAATATTAACGGCCAAAGTTATATTCAAGAACATGAGTAACATCTAAACAGATAACTAACAAATTAAAACTGAGCCATCAATATACACTCACTACTGTATGGTGCAGAAATATGGGCACTGAATGAGCAGTTAGAACAAAACATATGCGGCCCTTGAGATGTGGATGTATAGAGAAATGGGGCACATCTCATAGAAATAGAAGAAAACAAATGAAATCCTACAAAAGTTAGGTATGATAACAGAAGTAATAAATGGGATTAAAATTTAATAAAATATTTTTTTTTTTAAATAAAATTTTGCCTCGTTTTGGCGAGGCGCGTCCCGTTCAACTTAGCCGGTTATATTAGGGCGCATGTTGTAAATAATAAAGACCTTTAGGTCTTGAGAATAAAATATTAATCACACTTGGAGACATAACACCTTGCTGTAAACAAAAATGGAAGGGAAATTTGAAGGCAGGCAAGCAATAAGAAGACAGTACTATAAGCGAAAATTTAACAACAAGAGATGGACTGGACACAATCTTTTAGAGTGTACCATCAAGACAACAGATGAACTGGACACAATATTTTAGAGTGTATCATCAAGACAACAGATGGACTGGACACAATCTTTTAGAGTGTATCATCAAGACAACAGATGGACTGGACACAATATTTTAGAGTGTACCACCAAGACAACAGATGAACTGGACACAATATTTTAGAGTGTATCATCAAGACAACAGATGGACTGGACACAATATTTTAGAGTATACCATCAAGACAACAGATGGACTGGACACAATCTTTTAGAGTGTACCATCAAGACCAAGACAAGAGATGGACTGGACACAATATTTTACAGTGTACCATCAAGACAACAGATGGACTGTACACAATCTTTTAGAGTGTACCACCAAGACAAGAGATGGACTGGACACAATCTTTTAGAGTGTACCATCAAGACAACAGATGGACTGGACACAATCTTTTAGAGTGTACCATCAAAACAACACATGGACTGGACACAATCTTTTAGAGTGTACCATCAAGACAACAGATGGACTGGACACAATCTTTTAGAGTGTACCATCAAGACCAAGACAAGAGATGGATAGAGTGTACCATCAAGACAAGAGATGAACTGGACACAATCTTTTAGAGTGTACCATCAAGGCAACAGATGGACTGGACACAATATTTTAGAGTGTACCATCAAGACAACAGATGGACTGGACACAATATTTTAGAGTGTGCCATCAAGACAAGAGATGGACTGGACACAATCTTTTAGAGTGTACCATCAAAACAACAGATGGACTGGACACAATCTTTTAGAGTGTACCATCAAGACAACAGATGGACTGGACACAATCTTTTAGAGGTACCATCAAAACAAGAGATGGACTGGACACAATCTTTTAGAGTGTACCATCAAGACAACAGATGGACTGGACACAATCTTTTAGAGTGTACCATCAAGGCAAGAGATGGACTGGACACAATCTTTTAGAGTGTACCATCAAGGCAAGAGATGGACTGGAAACAATCTTTTAGAGTGTACCATCAAGACAAGAGATGGACTGGACACAATCTTTTAGAGTGTACCATCAAGACAAGAGATGGACTGGACACAATCTTTTAGAGTGTACCATCAAGACAACAGATGGACTGGACACAATCTTTTAGAGTGTACCATCAAGGCAAGAGATGGACTGGACACAATCTTTTAGAGGTACCATCAAGACAAGAGATGGACTGGACACAATCTTTTAGAGGTACCATCAAAACAAGAGATGGACTGGACACAATCTTTTAGAGTGTACCATCAAGACAACAGATGGACTGGACACAATCTTTTAGAGTGTACCATCAAGGCAAGAGATGGACTGGACACAATCTTTTAGAGTGTACCATCAAGGCAAGAGATGGACTGGAAACAATCTTTTAGAGTGTACCATCAAGACAAGAGATGGACTGGACACAATCTTTTAGAGTGTACCATCAAGGCTAGAGATGGACTGGACACAATCTTTTAGAGTGTACCATCAAGACAAGAGATGGACTGGACACAATCTTTTAGAGGTACCATCAAGGCAAGAGATGGACTGGACATAATCTTTTAGAGGTACCATCAAGGCAAGAGATGGACTGGACACAATCTTTTAGAGTGTACCATCAAGACAAGAGATGGACTGGACACAATCTTTTAGAGGTACCATCAAGGCAAGAGATGGACTGGACACAATCTTTTAGAGTGTACCACCAAGACAACAGATGGACTGGACACAATCTTTTAGAGGTACCATCAAGACAACAGATGGACTGGACACAATCTTTTAGAGTGTACCATCAAGACAACAGATGGACTGGACACAATCTTTTAGAGTGTATCATCAAGACAAGAGACTGAAGAGGCTGAATATCCATAGCAGCTGACAACTATAGCAGACATGACAACTGATCTAAAGTTATCCTTCAAGGTTTACTATTGTGTAGGTCTGTCTATTCTCAATACCTGTTCCAAAGTGATGGGTGGATTGCATGCTTCTAAAAATCTAATTTGATACTCTGATGTAATTCTTACATTTTAGTAGGAAATGCTCTATATGATTGTCTAATAGAAATTCTACATAGTAAGGTTCTTACTTACTTACTTAGTCATCCCTCTTCTACCACAAGGTGTAAAGGTTTGGAGAAGGGAGCGCCATACTATCCAATCAGCTGTCTTCCTTCTGGCCTGCTTTCAATCTAGTCCTCGGTCCTTCAGAGTTTGTCTAATGTTGTCCTCCCAGCAGACTCTGGGTCGTCCTGGAGGTCTGGACTCCTAGTCTTAGTTTCTTATACTTGACGTGGTAGCTGATCTGCTTCCATTCTGTAGGCATGGCCAAACCATCATAGTTGGGACTGTTCTACTTGAGTCTGCAGTGGCTGGGTTTTGAAGCCTCATCTGGTTGCAGACCATCTCTTCTTGTTACTTCAACCACCTTCCTCAGATACCTCATTTCTGAGGTTTGGATCTGGCTTTTGTGGGTTGTAGTCACTGCCCACAACTCGCATCCATACGTCAAGACTGGGACATAGGTGGAGCGGTATACAGCCATCTTCGTCTTCTTGCTACCTTCTCTTTTGCTGAGGAATCCTCAATTTATGGCTTGAAAAAGTCTCTCAGCTGCTGCTCTTGGGAAGCTAACTCTTCTTTGATGCCTCCCTTAAAGTCTATAACAGCTCCGGCATATTTAAACTGGTTGACCTGCTCCAGGACCTGTTCTCCCAGCTTAATCTGATGCCTTCTTTCCTCTTGTGTATCACCATGGTTTTTGTTTTGGAGCTGCTGATGACCATCCCTCTCTTCCTTCCAGACTTGCAGGTTGGATTGAAGATGTGCCTCCGATTTATCAACCAGGTAAACATCATCAACAAATGCCAGCTCTGAAATACAAACCTGTCTCATCTTTCAGTACCGCACTGAATAATTTTTGGTCCATTCCTTACATGCTTTGATGACATCGTCCACGATGAGTATGAAAAGATAAGGTGACAGAATATCACTCTGTCACAGTGGTGGTCCTGAACTCTTCTGACTTATAGTTTGGGTCAGAGGTCCTGGAATGTTCTTCCTCGCCAAGCCATCTTAATGTTTGCTCCAGGGAATCTCGTCAAACACATTCTCTAGATCCAAGAAATAAAGATGCATTTCACCTTTTATACTCAAGGGCTTTTTCACTCAGCTGCCTAAGTGTGAAGATAAGGTCCTGAGTACTTCGGTTTGCTCAGAAACCACACTGGGCCTCACATCCATTTGTGGCTCAGCTAGGAGTCTGAGTCTCTGCTCCAGTATTCTAAAGTAAATTTTACCAGGGACGCTTAGCAAGTGTATGCCTCTATGATTTTTACAATGATGGTTGTCACCCTTTTTGAATATGGGTGTTATGATGGCAATTCCCCCAATCCTTTGGTATGGTCTTGTGGCGCCAGGGTGCCTGTAGGACCCTCAGGAGTAATAAGTCGCCTGCTGCTCCAATGTACTTAACCAATTATGGTCTTATACCATCATGTCCTGCTGCTTTGCCCACCTTGATTTTCTTCAATGCTGCCTTCAGTTCTTCCATCTAGATGCCATCTACGCCACCATTGGTTTCCTCTTCTGTGATAGTGGTTATCATTTCTAAGGCTTGACCTTGCTCACAGTCTAGGAGCTCTGAGAAATATTCTTTCCATCACTTTCTTTGGAGCTGTAACCAATTTGTCTTGCTTGTCCTTTATAAATTGATTTTTTGTTGCTGTTGAGGGTACTGTTTTTCCTTCCTCATAATCTTTACGTCTAACAGAAAAATTTCTGGTTTTCTTGAGCATCTTTTTTCTAGCTTTTCTCCAAATTCTTCCCAGGATTTCTGCTTTGCTGCTAGTACCTTGTTCTTCGCTTCGCTTCTGAGTAACACATATCCTCTATATTTCTCTGCTTTTCCTTCTGTGTTTTTATCTTCTAAATATTGTTTCCATGCCCTTTTCTTTTCTCTTATTTTCTCTTTACTTCCTCTGTCCACCAATGTATCCTCGCTGCCTTCTTCCCAAGTTGAACTTCACAAGACTTCTGCAGCAGCTGTTTTTATGATGTCCTTAAATTTAAGCCAGAGAGTTTCTGTGTCATCTGATCGTTCTTCTAGGTTTCTCACTACTGTTACAATAAGCCCGTAGAATAGGAAAAAAAAAAAAAAACACACAAATAATAATACGTCTTACAAGGAGAAAGGACAAGAAAAACCTACGTTTCGGCCACAAGGCCTTCGTCAGGGACAGACAAACAAGAGACAGGAGGGAAAGAAAATGAGAATTAAGTAGAGAACATGAAACTATAAAAATAAGAGAAAAAAAACCTCCCTTATGTCTAGTCACATGTGAAGCAAGATGGCTGCCACTATACCGGAAAGCGGAAGTCGATAGTACATTAAAAACAAAAAATAATAAGAAATAATGAAAACAAGGACTGAAAAAAGAAAAAAAAAAAAAATTTTTTGGAAAAGAATAAACAAAACAAAACAATAAATAAAAATAAAAATAAAAAAAAAAATAAAAAAAAAAAAAATAAATAATTTTATTTATATTTATATATATATATATATATATATATATATATATATATATATATATATATATATATATATATATATATATATATATATATATATATATATAAAATAGATAAATAAATAAATAAATAAAATAAAAAAAGTTAAAATATATAAAGTGAGGGAAAAGCGATTAAAAATAAAAAAAATAAAAAATTGCGTGATCGCATCAAAGTAGACAGTCATAATACAACTGGGACTCGATAGAGAAAGGCGTCTCAGACAAAAGAATGTTGGGTATTCAAACCGTGTGGTTTGAGGCAACCCATAAGATGGATGAGGCATTGTTCCTGGCGAAACCGACTGTTGGCGTCCGAGGAACAGGATCTGATGGCTGTCACCTGGATGTCAGTGGCACCATGGTGGTCAGGGCCATTGAAGTGGATGGCCACAGGTGTGGATTTAAACTGAGAGATGTCGTAGAGGTGTCTGCAGAATCGGTCACCCAGTCGTGTGCCCGTTTGCAATAAGCTCCTGGTATCTGGTCTTAACTTCTGGATCTCTTAGCTCGTAAGCCTTAATTCTCATCTTTCTTGCTAACAATGGCATAGCTGATGACTGATTTCTCATTCCTTGTTGGTTCACATCTGGTGTATGTATGTATGTACGTATGTGCTTATGGGGGAACTTTGTGTTTGTAATCACCAGGTTTTGCTCAGTACAGAATCTAAGAAGTTGCTTTCCATTGTCATTAAGTGTATCTTCTCCATATCTTCCAATAATTCCACCCCATCTAGCATGGTCATTTCCAGCTCTGGCATTGAAATTTCTGATAAGGATAATTTCCTCCATGCAGTCGTCCAATCTTTTGAAGCAGCTCAAAGAATTCTTCTTTGACCTCTGCTCGCTCATCTTCATTAGGTCCATACTGTGGTCTCTCCTTCTTTGAGATTTAGCACCATAATGCGCTCTGAGACAAAGTTCCATCCTTTGATGTTATTTGTTTGGCTTTTAGCTTTATTACAGCTCACAGCCCCTCAAGCTCTTTCACTTGTGGGCACTCCATGGTAGAGCAGCAAGTTGCCATTGATACCCATAACTCCTTGCCCTTTTTTTTTTGTTTCTGTCAGAGCCAGGATTTCCAATTTTGTTTTCCTCATCTCCTCCTCTTTCCCATTAATACTTCTACAATTCCACTGTCCATAAATCGTCATCCATAAATCATGCTAGATGGTCACCTTTAAAGTCAGTCAGGTTCTCTCCCTGTTGGTTCTTTTAATCAAATTTTAAAGCAAACAGGTGACTGGCCTGGTGTGCCTTTGCAAGGTGGAGGGGCTGCCGGCCTCCATGCATGCTGCCCTTCTCCATTTTCAGCCGGGCTTGGGACTGGCCTAGGCGGAGTTCATAGTAAAGTTGTTCTATTCTAAAACAGACTAATTCCAGCTGCTGTCACATTTTTTTTTGTTTAAGTTGCTGGGAATTTCAAGTCCTTTAGATACTTAACATGTTCTTGTTGGTGCCTTGAAAAATTGCATGCACTAATGCATTTCAAGCTTCTATCCCATGTTACTGATCATTTATCAGTCACTATTAATTAAGCTTTGATATCTGTTATATTCATCCCTACATTTATTTTGTTTTTATTAGATCTATTTTTCTTGGCTTCTTTATCTGCCTTTTTATTTCTTTCTATGCCAACATGTAAAGGTATCGGAATTATAACTGAACATTCTCTGGAGTACAGGTATTGTAGTCTGGTCTACTGCACTCTCATAGGTTTCTGAGAGCTTGAATTACAGAAAGTGAGTCTGTTAAAATTGTCATTTTATAGGGAGATTTGTTAGAGATGACTTCAAACACTTTTAGAATTGCCACCATCTCTGCTGTGAAAATACATGTATTTTCTGTGATAATATATCCTTTTATCATTTTCCAGGTTGGAATATAAATGCAAATCCCTAATTTGTCATCTTTTCCTTTGGACCCATCTATGTACACTGTCTTGTGATATTTGTTGAACACATTTTCAATACAAATTTTACACGAATGCACTTTGAGGTCACAATATTAATTCCTCCCTAAAACTCTCTTGTGTGTTTCATGTCAGTTTGTAAAACTTGTCCTCCATTTCTGAAAAGTTAATAGGTTTTTTGAGGATTCTCTTTCTCCTTCAGCCACAGAAGATTCTTTAAATACTTGTATTCTCTGTCAATGACTCTCACACTCAAGTAGGTTATAAATATTAAGAACACTGTTAGTAGTTCCTACCTATGTCTAGTATACTTACAAATACATTAAGATATGTGTTCAAATGTATAAACTGGCAAAAACAGTACAGGACCTGTACAGAAGCTGCCATACTAGAACAAATGCCTGCGTTGCCAATACATACAGTCCAAAACCCACCAGTGAAAGTAGAGAATAGAGTTACAGTAAACACATTTTATTGTATGGAAAGCAAGTCTTGATAACAGAGCAAATAAAAAAAAACACATCAATAGTAGGTGGCAGAATGTGGTTGTCACAACATTTAGAATCCTGTGCACAGCTATATTAACTGAAAATGGCAGAATGTGGTTGTCACAACATTTAGAATCCTGTGCACAGCTATATTAACTGAAAATGGCAGAATGTGGTTGTCACAACATTTAGAATCCTGTGCACAGCTATATTAAAATAACTGAAAATTGCTAAAGAATAAAGAAAATAAATATAAAGATCAGAAAGTTGTTAACACATGACCAGAAACAGAACAATTGAAAACACTCAGATAAATAGAACAGTATAGGGCATGACAAATAGTGGGCATGAAAACTATATAACATGACAAATAGTGGGCATGAAAACTATATAACATGACAAATAGTGGGCATGAAAACTAGATGACATGACAATAAGTTGGCATGAAAACTATATAACATGACAAATAGTGGGCATGAAAACTAGATGACATGACAAATAGTGGGCATGAAAACTATATAACATGACAAATAGCGGGCATGAAAACTAGATGACATGACAATTAGTGGGCATGAAAACTAGATGACATTGTGGTGGTTTTTGATGTTATGAAATGTTGTTGTATTTGTTTCTATTGTACTGAATGAGGTCAGCTGTGAAGGTTCCTGATTATAACAAAGTGTAGGTTGAGTATATCAGGACACCTTTCTGCTATCACCTTATGACCTCAATCAGACCTATTCTTGACTAGTATGTCTGATAGCTACGTTTAATGTCTAGGGTTATGCAAGTGTGGTGTGATGGTAATTAATTACACAAACACACACACAAACACCAATATTAATCTATGTGATCAAATCAACACCGGTTGTTAAAAGTTAATAATATACAATTTTTTTCTTTAACTTTATTAGTCCTATACCTAAGATTCTTTTGGTTAGGACTGTCAAATCACATGAGATCAATTTAAATATATACATAAATAATAGGCATACTTAGTTAACTAAAAGATGACAATTTGTCCTTAATCATATATATATTGTAGTTTTATGGTATTGTAAAATTTTCTAGCTATTTCTACAGTGTTATGAGCTGGCTGGTTGGGGTGTTAACATCACACCCAGTCTTTGTCACAATGTTTCTTTTCTCTGGATACACTTTACTTATTGACAGATAGTCTTTATTTATATTTTCTTTTCAAGGTTTATGAAGTGGAAAAGTTGATAAATTCTCCTCGTGCCAGGGCTTGTTTACTTAACTGGCAGTGGAGGATTGAACATAGACGTATGATCTGCCAACAGCCACTGTTGATCTTGTCCCAAAAGAAATAGGGTAGGCCGCGAGTACCTCTATCTCTGCTGGAGTAACTTTTTCACACAGGAATCTGGCACCTGACTAGTGCCAGACAAAAACCCACAATTCAAAGAATACACACACAGGAATGTTGAATTAGCACAACCTCAGATGTACTGCTTGCTGGACTATGGCGCCCTTATACTTTTTATTAATTATATCTATATTCAAGGCACGACACACTTCTCAGCTCTCAAGCGTCCTGCTTCTATGAACAGTCTTCGTGAAAATGGCACCGAGTCTTAACTTTCCCAGTAATCTAAACTGTTTCGACCAATGAGATCTAACTACTAAGTTTGTCAATTCAAATTTTTTAATCTAAGGTCCAATTTCGGTCCAATGTTAGTGTACTTCTGTCGGTCTGTCTGTCCATCCGAACTTGGCATTCATCAAAAATAGACTTGGTTTTGGCCTAACACTACAAAAAAAATATTCAGTTTGAGCCATCCCATAATTTCTTTCCCCCTTTCAAACTCCCCTCCAAATCATATTACCTCAGTCCTAACGTTCCCCTCTTTTGGACTTTGCCCTACCCTCTCATGCCTCTTTTCAACAACTCGTGCAAAAATACGTTACCGATAGCGAATGTCAGAACACCAGTGTGTTTGTCACTGTGTCTGTGACTATCTAGTATTATGACCATATCTTGGCTGTTAGTTGGACTATAGGGTAAATGAAACCATATTATTGGTCAGGAGACACTATGGCACCCGAATCTATACGTTTTATGAGCCTATATATAATGGTTCAAAATTCCATAATTTTTTCCATGTTAGTCTTCAATAACATTGAAATCTATAAACTACCACCTGTTCACTTCTTTCTACCGCTATTTTCAAACTAAAAACGATAGTCTCCCGTATTACGTCAGAAATATGTCAGTTTTATAAGAGCTAAGGTTGTTTGCGTGACCCAATTGCCGAACATATTTTGAATTTGTGTCGTATTTTCAAACGGCTAATGACACTATCGCGTTTTCGCTAGGTTTTATATTCAAACCACGCTTGCAGATGGTATCATTTTTCTGTCTCTCCCTCTCTTTCACTCCGTCTGAACGAGTAGGCTTTTCGTGTCATGTTATAAATAGTTTTTCAAGGACACTAGAAACCGATGGTACCATTTTTTTCACAATACTGTCTGCTAAAATCAACGTGCTTGCGGCGTGGGTGAAGATGAAACTTCATAATTCCACTATTTTCATTTCTACCTAATTTTTATACTTATAATTAATAATTCTATCGGTGTATCAATGTACATCATCACAGACATGACAAATAGAGAGTAAGAAAACTAGATGACATGACAATTAGTGGGCATGAAAACTAGATGACATGACAAAAATAGGGCATGAAAACTAGATGACATGACAATTAGTAGGCATGAAAACTAGCTTATATGACAATTAGTGGGTATGAAAACTAGATGACATGACAAATAGTGGGCACAAAAACAAGATGACATGACAAATAGTGGGCATGAAAACTACATGACATGACAAATAGTGGGCATGAAAACTAGATGATATGACCAAGTGGGCATGAAAACTAGATGACATGACAAATAGTGGGCATGAAAACCAGATGACATGACAAACAGTGGGCTGAAAACTAGATGACATGACAAATAGAAGGCACAAAAACTAGATGACATTACAAATAGTGGGCACAAAAACTAGATGACATGACAAATAGTGGGCACAAAAACTAGATGACATGACAAATAGTGGGCATGAAAACTGGATGACATGACAAATAGTGGGCATGAAAACTAGATGACATGACAAACAGAGGGCATGAAAACTAGATGACATGACAAATAGTGGGCATGAAAACTAGATGACATGACAAATAGTGGGCATGAAAACTAGATGACATGACAAATAGTGGGTATGAAAACTAGATGACATGACAAATAGTGGGCATGAAAACTAGATGACATGACAAATAGTGGGCATGAAAACTAGATGACATGACAAATAGTGGGCATGAAAACTAGATGACATGACTGTCGTACAGTAGGTTATTTGGTATATTGGGCCCAGTCTCTTCTTCTTCCTTGTTCGTCTTGAAAAGGACATTGGTTGCGTTGTGTCCATTTACAGCGAAGCTGCGGTATTTGCGCCTTTCGGCCGACACAACCGACTTCCGCACGGCATTTTTTGGGATCGGGTTTGCCTTCTCTCTTCAAACCTTCTCCTCAGCCAGACTGCAGTGATGCAGCCTGTTTCAGGATCACCCCGTGGAGGTGGAGTAGGGTCTTGGTCAGCTCTGGTTCGCTGACCCTGACGCAGGCAGTCAAGCTATGGGTCGCTTACTGCATTCCTCAATTTTTGATGCGTCTTGGGTCCCATTGGGCCCAGTCTAAGTAAAGAGTAAAGGTTGGCTGATACATGAGAATGTATAGAAAATAGATTTCACAGGTGGTAGGTTGAGGGAAAAGATGTCTCTGGAGTGAGTAGGTTACTCTCATCCAGCCTATCCGTACAACTATGCTTTATTATGAGACAGTCTTTGCCTCCCTGTCTAATGAAAGAACAGGTTACTCTACACACACACAACAATATGTGACAACGACACACAAACGTGAAAAAACTAAGGATAAACGGGTATGGGTCTGACCAACACACTACAGTTTTCTTGTTGTTTATTATCACTAAACTGTTTTACATCAAGTTACCCAAAGAATATCAAGAAAAAGCATTTACATATAGAGGAAAATAAAGAAGGATGGTGTGCCTTCATCGTATAAAGGAAAATAACCCCAAAAAAATATTTACCCAAAGGTTGAAGGTTTTTTTTTTTTTTTGTTCATCCATCACGGGTGATGAAGACCACTCTGTTCATCCAATTATTTAGGAATATGTTAGGTTAGTCTATGGGTACGAAGGTGACCGATGAGTCCGATGCGGGCCTGGAAAGATCTCAGACAGGGAATGTTTGCATCATGTGAAGGTTTTATTACACGGTCTTTTCTAGCTTGTCTCCGCTGTTCCGCTGCTGATCTTCTGGATGATTCGCATGCCGCTGCACCTTTACGAAGAGATGTGCGCCAGGCAGTTCGGTCTTGCGCAGCAGCTTCCCATGTGTCTGGGTTTATGCCAAAGGTTTTCAATGATGTCTTTAACGTGTCTTTGAAGCGCTTCTTTTGGCCACCATGGGAGCGTTTACCCTTTTGCATCTCACCATAAAAGAGTATCTTTGGCAGTCGATGGTCTGGCATGCGGACTACATGACCTGCTCAGCGAATCTGTGACTGCATCAGAATAGTATCAATGCTAGGGATACCAGCTCTATCAAGAACGGCGGTATCCGGGATCTTGTCTTGCCATTTGATGTTCATTACCTTCTTGAGACAGACTGTATGGAAGTGGTTTAGCTTCTTTACGTGGCGCCTGTATACAGTACATGTTTCACATGCATATAGCAGCACTGGAAGCACCGCAGCTCTGTACACCTTCAGCTTTGTTTGTAGACTAATGCCACTTCGATGCCAAACGTTGGTGTATAGTCTGTCAAATGTGCTGCTGGCTTTGGAGATCCTGGTGTTCACCTCATCATCAATGACAATGTTCTGGGATAGTGTGGTACCAAGGTATGTGAATCTGTTCACAACATTCAGTTTCTCACCATTTACCTTGATGATTGGCTCAGTATAAACTGTGCCAGGAGCTGGTTGGTACATGATTTCTGTTTTCTCCGTGTTGATGGTAAGCCCAAAGTTGGCACAGGCTTCGGAGAATCTATCCACACTATGCTGCAGATCAGCCTCTGAGCCAGCATTGAGGGCACAATCATCAGCAAACAGAAGATCTCTGATGGTGTGTGATTTGACCTTGGTTTTTGCTTGAAGCCTCCGAAGGTTAAACAATTTTCCATCAATGCGATATCTAATGTCAATTCCTGTGTCCCTGTCTCTGAAAGCATCAGTCAGCATAGCAGAAAACATGATACTGAACAGAGTCGGTGTAAGTACACATCCTTGTTTAACTCCGTTTGAGACGGGGAAAGGCTCCGATAGCTCACCGTTTTCCTGAACTCTAGCCTGCATTCCATCATGCAGTTGCTGCACTATTGTGATAAATTTCTTTGGGCAGCCGTATTTTGCCATGATCTTCCATAGACCCTCTCTACTGACCGTGTCAAACGCCTGTAGTCAAGTCGATGAAAGCTGTGTACAGGTCACAGTGCTGTTCTTGGCATTTTTCTTGTAGCTGTCTTGCAGTGAACACCATATCGGTGGTTCCACGTTCTTTCCGGAATCCACACTGACTTTCAGGTAGAAGACCTTTGTCAAGATGAGCCGTAAGGCGATTCAAAAGGATTCTGGCGAATATCTTCCCAGCGATTGATAAAAGAGAGATGCCTCGATGATTGTTACAGTCTTGGCGATTACCTTTACGTTTATATAGATGTATAATTGACGCATCTTTGAGATCGTGTGGGATGGTTTCACTCTGCCACATTTGCTGGAAGATCATGTGAAGTTTCTCTATCAGAACTGCACCGCCATCTTTATAAACCTCAACAGGTATTGAATCGGAGCCGGGGGCCTTTCCACTAGAAAGTCGATGAATCGCTTTTTTAGTTTCCTCTAGAGCTGGTATATCATCTAATGCTTCATTTATAGGAATTTGGGGCAGGAGGATGATGGCTTCGTCGTTAATAGATGATGGCTGGTTCAGAATATTATTAAAATGTTCAACCCAGCATTGGAGCATTTTTTCCTTGTCTGTAATTAGTGTTTTTCCATCTGCATTAAGGAGGGGAAATGATCCTGATGATGTTGGACCATAGACTGCTTTGAGTGCAAGGTAAAAATTTTTCAAGTCGTGGCTGTCAGTAAAGCCTTGGAGCTCATCTGCTTTATTACTCAGCCATGAATCCCGCATCTGGCGTAGTTTATGTTGGACGATTCTACGCATGTTGTTGAAAGCGTCTTTCTTGGATGTAGAATTTGGATCATTTAAATATGCTTTATGGAGATGGTGTTTCTCAGCCAACATCTGCTTTATATCATCTGAGTTCTCATCAAACCAGTCATTTTGTTTCTTGATGGAAGGACCCAGGACCTCTGTAGCAGTGTTGTAGATCTGCTCACTTAGGGCTGCCCAATTTGTTTCCACACTTTGGCCGTCTAACGAGATAGATTTGAGACGGTCTTCTAGGGTGTCAGTAAATGACTGTTTGATTTTTGTCTTCTTTAGTTTGGTGACATCCAGCCTTTTTTGAGTTTTCTTCCCCTGAGGGCGCCTGGCTGGTTGGATACGAATTTTAAGTTTAGACACAATGAGGCGATGATCAGTCCAGCATTCGGCACCACACATGGACTTGGTCACCCGGACATCTTGCCTGTCCTTCTTCCTAACAATTACATAGTCAATTAAGTGCCAATGCTTTGAGCGAGGGTGCATCCAGGAGGTCCTGTTGCGGGTAGGAAGTCGAAAAATGGTGTTGGTGACAAGGAGGTCATGTTCTGCGCAAGTCTGGAGGAGAAGAAGTCCATTGCTGTTACAGCCAAACACGCCGTACCTTCCGATAGTGCCATTCCAGGAGATGATATCTGAGCCTACTCTTGCATTAAAGTCACCAAGAATGATGAGCTTATCTGCTTTAGGAACTTATGCAATGACTGCATGTAGTTCTTCCTAAAACTTATCCTTGACATCATCCTGGTTTGTCATAGTTGGTGCATACGCGCTAATGATGGTGGCATGTTTTCTGCCATAAAGCAGGGGGATCTTGACCGTCATCAGTCGGCCATTTATTCCCTTTGGGGGCTCCGCTAACTTGCCAACAATTGCTGTTTTGATTGCAAATCCAACCCCTGCTTCTCGTCTTTCTTCAGTTCAGCTCCAATAGAATGTATAACCTGCACCCTTTTCGCAAGGTTGGCCCTCGCCTGCAAGTCTAGTTTCACTCAGTGCTGCTATGTCAATGTTGTATCTGGCCAGTTCTCTCCCAATCAGGGCAGTTCGCCTCTCAGGTCTGTTTGCGTTAAAGTCTTTGTCAAGGAAAGTGCGCACATTCCATGCGCCTAGAATGAGGGGGAAAAAATCTGTCTACTTTTTCTTATGTGTCACCCGCCGAAGTAGTGTACCCACCAACCGCGGTAAGCTGGTTAGGTAATGGTGGAGCAGGCAATGTTTAGGGCACCTTTTCTAGCCCCTTCCTCATGCCATGGAGGTGAGCAGTGCTTTCCTAAAGAGGGCTGCTCAGACACTCAGGGGGCTGCCGAATCCCACTGCTGCTCCAATCAGTGGAAGACGACTATATGGCCTGAGCCGCCTGTGTGTAGGTCTGCGACTACGACTGCCAGCGTACCCACGCCTGCCGCTTCGCCGCTCGCCCATCGCCACAGGACTTGTTGTGAGTGGATGGATGAATGGACGAAAGAGTGACTTGCGCAGTGATTTGGATTAAAGTGAGGAAGAGTTGCACAATTTGTCGACCTCACTCTCTCGCCTGGGTCCATCTGAATCCAGTGGCAAGACAAGTCAAGACGACTGGAGACGAAGTCAGGTGCAGTGGATGACCAGGGTTTTCTACGTGCCTTGCCGTGCTCCTTGCGCTCCACAGCGCATTGCTGGTAGTCGCCGTCATGCCCGTTGAACCAACAGGTGTTTTCCGCACAGTCTATCGAATCCAGTCTTCGCATGCATGGGTAGGCAGACCCTAACTCACCGAAAATTTATAACCATTCGGCTACCCTCAACTAGTTTAGCCGGCCTGTCAAAGCCGTTGCCCGGGGGGTGGCCGCTGTCGCATGCTGACAGCTATGAGGAGCCACAGGTGAGAGCTGGATGCCAGGTTTGGACCAAAAGTGGCCGAGCTGCCCTGAAAAGGGCAGGTTGAAGGTTAGCACTAGGTTTACAGAATAACAATATTGGTACAATAAAAGACCAAGTAAAGTAAACAGAATCAAATCAAACCAACAAAATGTGTAGATACTTTCCAGCCACAAGAAAGTAAACACTCTCTCTCTCATTCATGTGGCCACCTCTCAAACTCTTACCTAATTTGTATTTCTTCCCTTGGGTCTGTGTTATCCCTTGGTACATTTTTTTCATGAAGATAATCCCTACTGGTTCTGTTGACTAATGTATCATCCCAGCTGTCGAGGATACAAATTAGCCCAAGTTCATCCCACAAAAAAACTAATGAGGTCGAAAAAGTTTACTTCCACGATAAATCCTGGTGACGATATGAGTCATAAAGGGGTGTCTTCACTGTTCTAAAAAAAACTAGCACTTTTCCTCTGATGGGTGCACAGGGGAATGTGATTCTAGATACAGGAACTACAACTGAATAATTTTGTTGCGACAACTCTTGCAGTGTTGAGGGCGGGCGGGGAAAACAGTCCTGTTTCCCGCTTGGCTGGAACGTTTATTTGGATATATATATATATATATATATATATATATATATATATATATATATATATATATATATATATATATATATATATATATGATTACACTGTCAGGTGTTGAGGAAAAATAATAATAATGTTTCAGGTATTTGCCACTGTTGGCTGATAAAATAGCATCCTGGATTTGGTAAGTCCAGTATTATAAGTCACAGTAATACAGTATCTCTGCTTGTACACGCTTAACCATGGAAATGGAAAAGGAAACAAAAAGAAAAGACCACTGGATGCCACTTGGGATCAGGTCTGCAGAAAAATCCTGAATAAAAATTCCACGAATCACTTTTTAACCAATAATACAAAGGAAATGGTTATGTTTACGCGCTAGACCTTCATCTAGAATTCTGAGTGACGACTGATAGATGGGTTATAGAAACAGTAGTATATATATCACTAAATTTCTTTCATCTCTAATGGCATTATTTCACATTACTGTGTGAGACCAAAAATTCAGAAGCGAAAGATGAAAGGTCAAAGGCTTTCTTTCCAGCGGTTCTCGTCTGAAGTGGTGACCGATATCAAAGACTTTCGCTCTCCTAGCGGTTTTCTCTGTAGAATGCCTGTGTTGTCAGATCAAAAGAAACTAGGGATTTCTAGACTTTAGCTGGATAAACTTCAAAGGGTCAGTTCCGCCTTTCTCACGTGCTGTCTGTCTGTCGAGTATTATATGATTGACAGATAAGCTCATGTGAGTGGAAAGGAGTAAAATAAAGCGTGATTTGTTTCCTGTTATGACTGACAGGTCACGAAGATGTGTAAACACAGCGTTGGCTAGTGTTTAAAGAAAAGAGGGCGGGGACAAAATGGTACATTGCAAAAATAGACGGTATAATGCATGTTTAGCTAGCAAATCAGAGAGCAGCTAGAAGGTTAAAATAAGCTGTCAGATTACTGTAGGCTCTGTTCCAGTCCACGTCACAATGACAAATAGTAGGCATGAAAACCAAATGACATGACAAACAGCAGGCATGAAAACTAGGTGACATGACAAATAGAGGGCAAAAAACTAGATGACATGACAAAAAGTGGGCATGAAAACTAGATGACATGACAAATAGTGGGCATGAAAACTATATGACATGACACATAGTGAGGATAAAAACTAGATGACATGACAAATGGAGACATGAAAACTAGATGACATAACAAACAGAGGGCATAAAAAATATAGGGTATAAAATAGTGTGCATGAAAACAGAGGGTATAAAAAAATAAAGGGCATACCAGATAGAGATGACAGAAAAGATAATGGCCATCTTGACACAGAAATAAGTCAACAACAGAAATGGTAAACTGAGATCTGTGGAGAGACATGATTGTTTACGCCTCATGCCAGTCACATGATGATGATAACAACCCATGAGGACAAATGCCTGCACTGTAAACATGTATACAACCAAGGTCAGTTGGACACATCATGAAGGAAATACTGGAACACAACATATAGCTGAATGTTGCTTCAAACCACAAGTGTTCTAATATTACTTTAGTCAGTATGACAGACAAGTCATTTGAGGTTACTTTAGTGTTATTCCATAGGAGAAAAACAAATGTTCAGTTGGTCTCAAAATGACTGTTATATGCTATTATATGTATATGTATATTTACTACCATTTATGTCTATATGTATTTCTACAGACATTTATGTTGATACTAACACTTAACACTTACCCTGAGAGAGTTCCTGTAACTGAGTGTGATCTCACTGCCTTCTTCCGGACTCTCAGGACATTTGATGTCGTTGGGGTCAGTAAAGTCCAGTTCTATTCTATCATATTTTTCAATCCTGGGACAGTTTGGAGTGAATTGGTTGAAGGCCCTATGCTCCACAGTGAGCAAAAGGTTAATGATGATGGTGGTGGTGGTGGTGATGATGATGTTGATGATGATG
Source organism: Oreohelix idahoensis (assembly GCA_024509875.1). Classification (NCBI taxonomy): domain Eukaryota; kingdom Metazoa; phylum Mollusca; class Gastropoda; order Stylommatophora; family Oreohelicidae; genus Oreohelix; species Oreohelix idahoensis. Next base: position 120,274 of record JAMPIV010013123.1, read on the forward strand.
GTGGTGATGATGTGATGATAATGGTGTTGGTAGTGGTGATTATGGTGATAATAGTGATGATGATGGTGATGACAATGTTGATGATGTGATGGTGATGACGATGTTGATGATGTGATGATAATGGTGATGGTGGTGGTGATTATGGTGATGATGATGGCGATGATGATGAGGATGGTGATGAGGATGGTGATAATGATGATAATGATGATGATGATAACTATGATGTTGGTGGTGGTGATGATGATAGTGATGGTGATAGTGAAGATGATGGTGATGATAATGATGATGGTGATGATGATAGTGAAGATGATGATGATGATAGTGAAGATTATGATGGTGATGATGATGGTAATGATGATGGTGATAATAATGATGATGGCAATGGTGGTGGTGATGATGATGATAATAATGATGATGGTGATGATAGTAATAATAATGGGGGGGTTTGGGATGTCAGGTATTCGTAGTACCTCTGGTGAAGGAGCTGTCATGCCCTTTTCAGGGCAGCTCGGCCACCTTTGGTCCAAACCTGGCATCCAGCTCTCACCTGTGGCTCCTCGTAGCTGTCAGCATGCGACAGCGGCCACCCCCCCGGGCAATGGCTTTGACAGGCCGGCCAAACTGCTAAACTAGGTGAGGGTAGCCGAATGGTTATAAACCTTCGGTGAGTTAGGGTCTGCCTACCCATTCATGTGAAGACTGGATTCGATAGACTACGCGGAAGAAACCACCTATTGGTTCAACGGGCATGACGGCGACTACCAGCAATGCGCTGTGCTGCGTAAGGAGCACGGCGAGGCACGTAGAAAGCCCTGGTCATCCACTGCCCCTGACTTCATCTTCAGTCGTCTTGACTTGTCTTGCCACTGGATTCAGATGGACCCAGGCGAGAGAGTGAGGTTGACGAATTGTGCAACTCTTCCTCACTTTAATCCAAATCACTGCGCAAGTCACTCTTTCATCCATACTACAGACAAAGCTGAAGGTGTACAGAGCTGCGGTGCTTCCAGTGCTGCTATATGCATGTGAAACATGGACTGTATACAGGCGCCACGTAAAGAAGCTAAACCACTTCCATACAGTCTGTCTCAGGAAGGTAATGAACATCAAATGGCAAGATAAGATCCCGCATACCGCCGTTCTTGACAGAGCTGGTATCCCTAGCATTGATACTATTCTGATGCAGTCAGATTCGATGGGTGGTGACAATGATGGCAATTCACACACACCCACACAGTGTTTACTTGACTGATTTTCTCACGTAATAACAATGTAAAAATAGTTTTCTTCATTCTTTTCTGTGAATGTTTTCATATGTCAACTAAAGTTTGTTTGAAGAAAGCAGTTGTCAGTCTAAATCTTGTCCTGGTACTGATGATGATTCAGTCTTATTGTATGGTTGTGAAATATGGAGAACAACCTAGTGTGCCAATGGTCAAGACAAAAATATGACAGTCATTATAACAGACCATAAATGGAGATGTTACAACAGGGTCATTATAACAGACCATAAATGGAGATGTGACAACAGGGTCATTATAACAGACCATAAATGGAGATGTGACAACAGGGTCATTATTATCATCATGTGACATATTCTTTCCAGAACGTTGTCTCCATTACAGCTGCTCTGAAAGCATCATGATTCTGGGCAAGTCGACCTGCATCAGCCAAAGACAAGTTCAGACTCTCTGTGATGTCCTGGGTCCACCGTCGTCTAGGTCGACCCCTTCCCCTTGTTCCCGGGACCATGCCTTCCATCACTATTTTTTCCAGACTATTATGTCTTTTTATATGACCAAAAAATTTCAGCTTCCTAATTGCGATGGTAATAAGGAGCCAATGTTCCTGTACATTTAGTGAGTGCAGTACTTCTCTGTTGGTCTTTTTTTCTGTCCAGGGTATTCTCAACATCCTTCTGTAGCATTTCATTTCGAATGATGTAATCTTTTTTGCAACTGTTTTATTGAGTGTCCAAGTCTCGCAGCCGTATGTTGCTACTGGGAATATACATGCTCTGATCAGTTGTAACTTTGTTTCTTTGCTTGTGCCTTGCCATAGGTTTTTCATCTGTATTAGCTTATGTGAAGCAATTGCAAGTCTTCTTTTAATTTCTACTGCACAGTTGCCAGAGCTGTTGATGATTGATCCTAAGTATTCGAATTCATTAACACTTTCCAGTTCTTCGTTATCAATTTCAATTATAAACAGACCATAAATGGAGATGTACAACAGGGTCATTATAACAGACCATAAATGGAGATGTGACAAGGTCACTATAACAGGCCATAAATGAAGATGTGACAACAGGGTCACTATAACAGACCATAAATGGAGATGTGACAACAGGGTCATTATAACAGACCATAAATGGAGATGTGACAACAAGGTCACTATAACAGGCCATAAATGAAGATGTGACAACAGGGTCATTATAACAGAGTATAAATGGAGATGTGACGACAGGTTCATTATAACAGAGCAAAGATGGAGATGTGACAACAGGGTCATTATAACAGAGCATAAATGGAGATGTGACGACAGCATCACTATAACAGACCATAAATGGAGATGTGACGACAGTGTCACTATAACAGACCATAAATGGAGATGTGATGACGGTCATTATAACAGAGCATAAATGGAGATGTGACAACAGTGTCATTATAACAGAGCATAAATGGAGATGTGACCCTGATAGGCTATTTGTAATGTGAGATATACTCAGAACTATTTATTCTATGGATGCAACAAGGAAGAAGCAAAACAAAGAAAAATATGACAAGACTAAATAAGGAAATAGTAGGCAAATGTAAAACAGCAACAAAATAATGGCTAAACCAGGAGAATTAGGAGCCAAGTAGGAACATTTCAGCAAGTACAACAGAATAATGACTAAACCAGGAGAATTAGGAGCCAAGTAGGAACATTTCAGCAAGTACAACAGAATAATGGCTAAACCAGGAAAATTAGGAGCCAAGTAGGAACATTTCAGCAAGTACAACAGAATAATGACTAAACCAGGAGAATTAGGAGCCAAGTAGGAACATTTCAGCAAGTACAACAGAATAATGACTAAACCAGGAGAATTAGGAGCCAAGTAGGAACATTTCAGCAAGTACAACAGAATAATGACTAAACCAGAAGAATTAGGAGCCAAGTAGGAACATTTCAGCATGTACAACAAAATGGTGTTAGACAGGGATGTGTGGTGCCACCCTAAACCAGAAGAATTAGGAGCCAAGTAGGAACATTTCAGCAAGTACAACAAAATGGTGTTAGACAGGGATGTGTCGTGCCACCCTAAACCAGGAGAATTAGGAACCAAGTAGGAACATTTCAGCAAGTACAATAAAATGGTGTTAGACAGGGATGTGTGTTGCCAACCTTAACCAGAAGAATTAGGAGCCAAGTAGGAACATTTCAGCAAGTACAACAAAATGGTGTTAGACAGGGATGTGTGGTGCCATCCTAAACCAGAAGAATTAGGAGCCAAGTAGGAACATTTCAGCAAGTACAACAAAATGATGTTAGACAGGGATGTGTGGTGCCACCAGATCTGTTAAATCTGTGCAGTGAAAATATAATTAGAACACTGGAGGACATGTCAGGAATATTAGTTAGTGGCCATAATATAAACAACTTGAGATATGCTGATGATACAGTCTTAATAGCAAAAAGTGAAAAGGAGTTGCAGGAAAAGATTGATACAAGAGTTACAGAAAGTGAAAATAAATGTGTTAGTAGCAAAAAGACAGAAGTTATGGCCATCACAAAGAAAATGACTTCTCCATAATGCACTATCAAAGTCAATGGACCAGTTTTAAAACAAGTCAATGGATTCTAATATCTGGGCACATTCATAACATTGGGTGGAAGATGCATCTCAGAAGTGAAGAGTAATGTAGCCCAGGCAAAAACAGCATTCTATCAAATTGAAAGTATTTTATGCAACAATGTGGTTTGACAGAAGAATGTTAAAAATACCATGGGCAGCTTAAAAAAGTAATAAGGAAGTCTTGAAAGAGGCCAAGGCACAAGGGAAGCTTATTTCTGATGTTAGAAGGTAGTAGTGCACTTTCTTTGAGCATGTTATGAGAAGATGAAAGCTGGAGTATATTGTGACAACAGGTAAGATAGAAGAAAGCTGGAGTATATTGTAACAACAGGTAAGCTGGAGTATATTGTAACAACAGGTACGAGGGGCGGTCGAAAAGTTTTGCACTTTAGTATGAAGGAGTCAAGGCACGTACCTGGAAATTGGTGTGAGCTTTAGTCCTTCTCTATGTATTCACCCCTCAAGGCAATGCACTTCTCCCATTTCTTCTTCACCTTCCTGATGCCCTGATTGTAGAACACCCCCGTCTGGGCTCGGAACCACGTTTCCAGTTCAGTAATCAAGTCCTGGTCGTTAGAAAAACGACATTCACGAAGTGGATTCTTCATGTTTGGAAACAGGAAGAAGTCACTCGGTGCCAAGTCCAGTGAGTATGGTGGATGGGGCATGATTTATACCCACACTGCTGGGCAAGGACGATGGAGCCATGAGCTGCATGAGCCGGCGCATTGTCCTGAAGCAGACGAACGCCTCTGGACAGCATCCCGCGTCTTTTGCGCTTCATTTCTTCTCGTAACTTCTGGAGAAGGCTTTTGTAGTATGTGGAGTTGATAGTACGGCCACGAGGAAGGTAGTCGGTGAGTATTAACCCGCGGCAGTCCCAAAAGATGGTGAGCATGACCTTTCCCACAGAGGGCACCGTCTTTGCCTTCTTTGGTGGTGGCGAACAGGAATATTTTCATTGTTTGCTCTGGTTTTTAGTCTCGGAGTCATAGAAATGCACCCAACATTCATCCACAGTAACCAGTCTACGAAAAAAATCATCTTCGTCAGCATTGCAAATGTCCAACATCTGTGCGGATGTTTCGGCTCGATGCTCCTTTTGGAATGGCGTGAGAAGGCGGGGAACCGACCTGGCGGACACCTTTGACATGTGAAGCTGCTCATGCAAAATCTTCAATGTGGTCCCATGACTTAGTCCCAACTCAGCCATGATTTCCTCGACGGTTATGCGCCTGTCTGAGAGGACTAGGGCCTCCACTCTTGCAATGTTGCTTGCATCATCTGCAATGGACGGCCTGCCGCTCCTTGGTTCATCTTGAACGCTGCTGTGTCCCGTTTGAAAGTGACTTTTCCAATGCTTCACAGTGTCATACGAAGGGCAGACATCCTTATAAACGGCAAACATCTCATCATGAATTTGCTTTGCGGATTTGCCCTGCAGGTGCAGGAATTTGATTACGCAACGAGCCTCCGTTTTGTCCATGACACCGCTTCATACACAATTGAACCAGTTTCCCAACAATTTCTCTTTCACACGGCACTCCGCGCGCACCATGTACGCACGGGAAATGTAAACCAATAGTGTGTCTTTACAATGATACACAGCAATCCCGCCAGTCTTAACGCTTTCTTAGTAAAGTGCAAAACTTTTTGACCGCCCCTCGTAAGCTGGAGTATATTGTGACAACAGGTAAGCTGGAGTATATTGTAACAACAGGTAAGCTGGAGTATATTGTGACAACAGATAAGCTGGAGTATATTGTGACAACAGGTAAGATAGAAGAAAGCTGGTGTATATTGTGACAACAGGTAAGATAGAAGAGGGGGTGTTGGGAAGTCAGGTATTGGTAGTACCTCTGGTGAAGAAGTTGTCATGCCCTTTTCAGGGCAGCTCAGCCACCTTTGGTCCAAACCTGGCATCCAGCTCTCATCTGTGGCTCATAGCTGTCAGCATGCGACAGCGGCCACCCCCGGACAACGGCTTTGACAGGCCGGCTAAACTAGGTGAGGGTAGCCGAAGGGTTATAAACCTTCGGTGAGTTAGGGTCTGCCTACCCATGCATGCGAAGACTGGATTCGATAGACTGCGCGGAAGAAACCACCTGTTGGTTCAACAGGCATGACGGCAATTACCAGCAACGCGCTGTGGAGCGTAAGGAGCACGGCGAGGCATGTAGAAAGCCCTGGTCATCCACTGCACCTGACTTCATCTCCAGTCGTCTTGACTTGTCTTGCCACTGGATAGAGATGGACCCAGGCGAGAGAGTGAGGTCGACGAATTGCGCAACTCTTCCTCACTTTAATCCAAATCACCGCGCAAGTCACTCTTTCATCCATTCATCCATTCATCCATCCACTCACAACAAGTCCTGTGGCGATGGGCGAGCGGCGAAGCGGCAGGCGTGGGTACGCTGGCAGTCGTAGTCGCAGACCTACACACAGGCGGCTCAGGCCATATGGTCGTCTTCCACTGATCGGAGCAGCAGTGGGATTCGGCAGCCCCCTGAGTGTCTGAGCAGCCCTCTTTAGGAAAGCAACTGCTCACCTCCATGGCATGAGGAAGGGGCTAGAAAAGGTGCCCTAAACATTGCCTGCTTCACCATTACCTAACCAGCTTACCGCGGTTGGTGGGTACCCTACTTCGGCGGTCGACATATAAGAAAAAGAAAGGACAGATTTTTCCCCCTCATTCTAGGCGCATGGAATGTGCGCACTCTACTTGACAAAGACTTTAACGCAAACAGACCTGAGAGACGAACTGCCCTGATTGGGAGAGAACTGGCCAGGAACAACATTGACATAGCAGCACTGAGTGAAACTCGACTTGCAGGCGAGGGCCAACTTTGCGAAAAGGGTGCAGGTTATACATTCTTTTGGAGCAGAAGAGGAACTGAAGAAAGACGAGAAGCAGGGGTTGGATTTGCGATCAAAACAGCAATTGTCAGCAAGTTAGCGGGGCCCCCAAAGGGAATAAATGACCGACTCATGACGGTCAAGATCCCTCTGTTCTATGGAAGAAAACATGCCACCATCATTAGCGCGTATGCACCAACTATGACAAACCAGGATGATGTCAAGGATAAGTTTTACGAAGAACTACATGCAGTCATTGCATCAGTTCCTAAAGCAGATAAGCTCATCATTCTTGGTGACTCTAATGCAAGAGTAGGCTCAGATAACATCTCCTGGAATGGCACTATTGGTAGGTACGGCGTGGGTCACTGTAACAGTAATGGACTTCGTCTCCTCCAGACTTGCGCAGAACATGACCTCCTTGTCACCAACACCATTTTTCGACTTCCTACCCGCAACAGGACCTCCTGGATGCACCCTCGCTCAAAGCATTGGCACCTAATTGACTATGTAATTGTTAGGAAGAAGGACAGGCAAGATGTCCGGGTGACCAAGTCCATGTGTGGTGCCGAATGCTGGACTGATCATCGCCTCATTGTATCTAAACTTAAAATTCGTATCCAACCAGCCAGGCGCCCTCAGGGGAAGAAAACTCAAAAGAGGCTGGATGTCACCAAACTAAAGAAGACAAAAATCAAACAGTCATTTACTGACACCTTAGAAGACCGTCTCAAATCTATCTCGCTAGACGGCCAAAGTGTGGAAACAAATTGGGCAGCCCTAAGTGAGCAGATCTACAACACTGCTACAGAGGTCCTGGGTCCTTCCATCAAGAAACAAAATGACTGGTTTGATGAGAACTCAGATGATATAAAGCAGATGTTGGCTGAGAAACACCATCTCCATAAAGCATATTTAAATGATCCAAATTCTACATCCAAGAAAGACGCTTTCAACAACATGCGTAGAATCGTCCAACATAAACTACGCCAGATGCGGGATTCATGGCTGAGTAATAAAGCAGATGAGCTCCAAGGCTTTACTGACAGCCACGACTTGAAAAATTTTTACCTTGCACTCAAAGCAGTCTATGGTCCAACATCATCAGGATCATTTCCCCTCCTTAATGCAGATGGAAAAACACTAATTACAGACAAGGAAAAAATGCTCCAACGCTGGGTTGAACATTTTAATAATATTCTGAACCAGCCATCATCTATTAACGACGAAGCCATCATCCTCCTGCCCCAAATTCCTATAAATGAAGCATTAGATGATATACCAACTCTAGAGGAAACTAAAAAAGCGATTCATCGACTTTCTAGTGGAAAGGCCCCCGGCTCCGATTCAATACCTGTTGAGGTTTATAAAGATGGCGGTGCAGTTCTGATAGAGAAACTTCACATGATCTTCCAGCAAATGTGGCAGAGTGAAACCATCCCATACGATCTCAAAGATGCGTCAATTATACATCTATATAAACGTAAAGGTAATCGCCAAGACTGTAACAATCATCGAGGCATCTCTCTTTTATCAATCGCTGGGAAGACATTCTCCAGAATCCTTTTTAATCGCCTTACGGCTCATCTTGACAAAGGTCTTTTACCTGAAAGTCAGTGTGGATTCCGGAAAGAACGTGGAACCACAGATATGGTGTTCGCTGCAAGACAGCTACAAGAAAAATGCCAAGAACAGCACTGTGACCTGTACACAGCTTTCATCGACTTGACAAAGGCGTTCAACACGGTCAGAAGAGAGGGTCTATGGAAGATCATGGCAAAATACGGCTGCCCAAAGAAATTTATCACAATAGTGCAGCAACTGCATGATGGAATGCAGGCTAGAGTTCAGGAAAACGGTGAGCTATCAGAGCCTTTCCCCGTCTCAAATGGAGTTAAACAAGGGTGCGTACTTGCACCGACTCTGTTCAGTATCATGTTTTCTGCTATGCTGACTGATGCTTTTAGAGACGGGGACACAGGAATCGACATTAGTTATCGTATTGATGGAAAATTGTTTAACCTTAGGAGGCTTCAAGCTTCTTCTTCTTCTTCTTCTTCTCGTTCGCTGTTGTTTAGAAATGTCTACACAAGAAGTCCGGTTTTCTGGATGTATGTTGCTGTGGTTGAAAGTTCTTCAAGACTCCCAAACAGCTTTGTGTGGATGTGCGTCTCTGTGGGCCAATGTTCAGTTCGCAATTGACTAAGCATGTGGCAGTCTTGCAGGATGTGTTCGGCTGTCTGTGCTGCCTGTCCACACGTACATAGGGGTGATGGGACCAATCTCAGTCTGTATAAGTGACTGTTCAGTCTGTTGTGTCCTGTTCTCATACGGAACAGGATCACCTGTTTTGCTCGATCAAGATATTGATAGTTGTCTCTTTGTTGATCAATTTTCCTGATGGCCTTGATAAGGGTCTTCTTTTCCTGGAATGTGATTGTTTGTTCTTTTTGTTCCTGTGTTGCTCCCTCTTTTGCTAACATATCTGCTCTCTCATTTCCTGGTATGCCACAGTGTGATGGTATCCACTGTAGCACTACCCTTCTTTTGATATTTACTTCGCATAGGACTTTGTTTAATTCTGGCAGTTTATCACTGTTGAGGGCTTGCAGAACTGACATTGCATCGGTAAGGAATACAACCTGCTGACATTGGCTTATTGTGTTATTTATTATTCCTGCAGCAATGCTTATGGCCTGTACTTCAGCAGCATAGTTTGAACAGAATATTCCAGTAGGTGAACATTCCCTGCCCACACTGTCCAAGATCTTTCCAGGCCCGCATCGGGCTCTTCAGTCACCTTCGTACCCATAGACTAACCTAACATATTCCTAAATAATTGGATGAACAGAGTGGTCTTCATCACCCGTGATGGACGAACAACCAAGATAGAAGAAAACTGGTGTATATTGTGACAACAGGTAAGATAGAAGAAAGCTGGTGTATATTGTGACAACAGGTAAGATAGAAGAAAGCTGGTGTATATTGTGACAACAGGTAAGATAGAAGAAAGCTGGTGTAATATTGTGAAAACAGGTAAGATAGAAGAAAGCTGGTGTATATTGTGACAACAGGTAAGATAGAAGAAAGTATATTGTAACAACAGGTAAGCTGGAGTATATTGTAACAACAGGTAAGCTGGAGTATATTGTGACAACAGGTAAGATAGAAGAAAGCTGGAGTATATTGTAACAACAGGTAAGCTGGAGTATATTGTGACAACAGGTAAGCTGGAGTATATTGTGACAACAGGTAAGCTGGAGTATATTGTGACAACAGGTAAGATAGAAGAAAGCTAGTGTATATTGTGACAACAGGTAAGATAGAAGAAAGCTGGTGTATATTGTGACAACAGGTAAGATAGAAGAAAGCTGGAGTATATTGTGACAACAGGTAAGATAGAAGAATGGAGTATATTGTGACAACAGGTAAGATAGAAGAAAGCTAGAGTATATTGTGACAACAGGTAAGATAGAAGAAAGTTGGAGTATATTGTGACAACAGGTAAGATAGAAGAAAGCTGGTGTATATTGTGACAACAGGTAAGATAGAAGAAAGCTGGAGTATATTGTGACAACAGGTAAGATAGAAGAAAGCTGGTGTATATTGTGACAACAGGTAAGATAGAAGAAAGCTGGTGTATATTGTGACAACAGGTAAGATAGAAGAAAGCTAGTGTATGTTGTGACAACAGGTAAGATAGAAGAAAGTTGGAGTATATTGTGACAACAGGTAAGATAGAAGAAAGCTGGTGTATATTGTGACAACAGGTAAGATAGAAGAAAGCTGGTGTATATTGTGACAACAGGTAAGATAGAAGAAAGCTGGAGTATGTTGTGACAACAGGTAAGATAGAAAAAAGCTGGAGTATGTTGTGACAACAGGTAAGATAGAAGAAAGCTGGAGTATGTTGTGACAACAGGTAAGATAGAAGAAAGCTGAAGTATGTTGTGACAACAGGTAAGATAGAAGAAAGCTGGAGTATGTTGTGACAACAGGTAAGATAGAAGAAAGCTGGAGTATATTGTGACAACAGGTAAGATAGAAGAAAGCTGGAGTATATTGTGACAACAGGTAAGACTGAAGGACAATGAGACAGAGGATAACAAAGAGAGAAGATGTTTGACATGACAACAATAACAGAACTGATAACTAGTATTGCTGACATGAAGTTGTGGAGAGACAAGACGGCATGAAATGAAGTCAATAACAGAACTGAAAACTAGCATTGCTGACATGAAGTTGTGGAGAGACATGATGGCATGAAATGAAGTCAATAACAGAACTGATAACTAGTATTGCTGACATGAAGTTGTGGAGAGACATGATGGCATGAAATGAAGTCACTAACAGAACTGATAACTAGTATTGCTGACATGAAGTTGTGGAGAGACATGATGGCATGAAATGAAGTCAATAACAGAGCTGATAACTAGTATTGCTGACATGAAGTTGTGGAGAGACATCATGGCATGAAATGAAGTCAATAACAGAACTGATAACTAGTATTGCTGACATGAAGTTGTGGAGAGACATGATGGCTTGAAATGAAGTCAATAACAGAGCTGATAACTAGTATTGCTGACATGAAGTTGTGGAGAGACATGATCGCCTACGTGAACAGTCATGGTACTACTTTATGTTATATGGTATATGACAATTATGGGTAATAATAAAATCTTTAATAGTTATGTACCAATAAGACATCAGAGGGTTGGAGTGGCTAAACGTTATAGCATTCACCTCTAATTCTATACGTACTGGGTTTTCTCCCAGTGCAGGGGATATAACTGATGGACATTTTTTCAGAACCAATGGTTCCTAATTATGTCATACTCCCCCTTGATCTCCTAGGTAGTGAGATCGGATGCCATACTCCCCCTTGATCTCCTAGGTAGTGAGATCGGATGCCTAGCCTTCTTGGATAAGGGTGAAAAAATAGGAGGTGCCATGTACAAGTTGCGCACGTTAAAAATCCCTCAGAAGTTGGAAATCTTAAAGAGTAGGCCATACAGCTGCTGCACTGCCAAAGTTTAAACATGAGGAAACCTACCCACAACAAAAATATTTCTAGAATGTTTGATTCCTGTATACACACACTGGGATCCTCACTGGTGCTAGAGTTTGTCCACTGTCCTGAGATCCTCTTTGTATGATCTAAGATAGGAGATCAGAGCACTGATGGAGCTGTCTGTGTGCAATGAAGATGGTCATTAAAACCAAAAACAGAAACCAATAATGATTAATGTACAGTGTAGAATATTGACAAGTATCACTAACAACACAAGTATCCCTAACAACACAAGTATCACTAACAACACAAGTATAACTAACAACACAAATATAACTAACAACACAAGTATCACTAACAACACAAGTATTACTAACAACACAAGTATAACTAACAACACAAGTATAACTAACAACACAAGTATCACTAACAACACAAGTTTGAAGATTAAATCGAGTGTAAACAGAAAGAGACAGTGGATGAGAGAGAGACTACAGTTGTAGTTGTATGGCTCGGCTCTACTCCAGCTAATCTATTTCTCCATAACCAAAATTATGATTAAGAGTTTTAAAACATGCACTGGAAAAGCAGAAACAGTAGGAGGGGAGGTGATTATAAAAGTTTGGTGTAAGGTGGAATAATGTTGCAGAGAGCACTCTCTATCTGCTGACTCTCTATTGCATCCACCACATGCATGGTTCCAGCAGAGTTTGAACAGTGGAGACCGCCCACTTAATGTGAATGTATGTGTGATGCACTCTGGCTGGTTATGTGCACATACGGAAATTTTGATCGCCACTCTCTAAGGGATTCACACTTGCTAATTTCGCCAACTTTTATGAACTTTCAGGCTTTCATTTTATACAAAAAAGGCTGTCAAAATTAAACAGCACCATATGGATGCTGTACAGGGTAGCACTATTGGGGTATTACTGCACTAACAAAATCTGAAAATTAAACATTGCTATCAAGAACTGCATTCACTGATAACTGTTCTGAAGGACTGCTAATGCCAGACTGACAAAATGTACCCACTCTAAAAGTTTGTCATACCAACAACTTTCTCCTACATTCATGCTCTCTTCTCTTCCTGTCTAACTTGCCAAATCAGTTTTCAGCTCATACAAATTCCGATTTATCCCATGAGAATCACAACTACATGAAAGTGAAATCACAATTTTTGGTTTATAAGGAATAACTCTAGACTAACTCCTGTCCACTGAAGTACAGCAAACAGACAAGAAATATTATGTTGTCTCACCATGTCAGACACAAAATCAATAATTCTACAAGAAAACTGTGCTTGCTGTCAAGTAGAAAAAAATCTAATCCACAATATTAGCCATTTGATAATCATAGGCACAGAATACCAAACCTACTTCCGAAGATTATAAATGACAATTAGCGTTCCTGTTCCTTGAAAGGCTGTCAGCTGTTGGCGTAGCTCCCCTTCTTCTTTGAACAGAGAGTAGTCAAGTACTGCCCGCAGGTTTCTCTCTCGACTGTTATTTTCCACTGGTGTCAGTGCATGCACAATTAAGGGAAATAAACCATTAGATTTTTGTTATGCTGATCAATAACATACAAGATAATTTCCTGTATGGATCAATAAATTAATGCCCCTGTCTTTTGTTTCTCAAGAAGCACATGGTAGCTGCAGTAATTGGTTCTCATACAGGAAGCCCATATTTCCCATCAGTCATGACATAAAAGGTGACCAAATGAGGTTGTGTATGGAGCTGGCCAGCTCATCATGTAAACTACTATTGTAACCACCACTGTAACCACCGCTGTAACCACCGCTGTAACCACCGCTGTAACCACCGCTGTAACCACCGCTGTAACCACCGCTGTAACCACTGCTGTAACCACCGCTGTAACCAGTATATGAAGAGCTTTTATGTAGGCTTTCTGCATGGGAACCAACTGTTTCAAAGCAGTATAAGGTCTACAACTGCACCAATTATATCTGACCAAACTTATGATCAACCTGTTTAAAAAGATCCTTGCCTACTCTGGAGCTTACCTATGGAACAGCCTTCCTCACCTCCTAAAAACTTAAATAATTAATACTTCAATAAAGCACTATTCAAACATGTAATCAGCACAGACTATCTACCACCATAACAATGGCCTTAACCCTCTGCACATCTCAGGTGTATGTCAACCACTTTCGTCTTCTCCATCCCGCTCCAAGTAGAAATTCTGTTTTTTTTTAATATGTAGAATATTTGTAATTTGTACGTAGTATTCTTACATGACGCCCGTAGAGTTAACTCATTCCGTCCAAACGGACGCGCCACGCGCCAGATAGGACTTCCGGTCGGACCACTGGCGTACCTTGCGCCAATGTGATATATGTCGAGTTTGAACGAAAAGTTATAAATACCTAGCAACTAGCCGAGTTTTAAATGATTTAATTACATCCGGCACATGTTTATGGACGTTTTTGAGCAAAAAAAAAATTTGTGTAGCTAAAATTGTGTGTGTTATATCCATTTCTATTCCTTTGTTTACATACAAAATGGATCGAGAATCTTCAGACCAATGACGCATGGCGCGTCAGTGCGATATATGTCGAGTTTGAACGAAAAGTTATAAATACCTAGCAACTAGCTGGTTTTTAAATCATTTCATTACATCTAGGACATGTTTATGGACGTTTGTGAGCAAAAAACAAATTTGTGAAGCTAAAATTGTGTGTTTTATATCCATTTCTATTTCTTTGTTTACATACAAAATGGATCGAGAATCTTCTTCTAAACACCTGCTTTCGGCTGAGCAAGCACGACGCTAATTTCTCAGTGGACAGAAGATAACTCGAGCGACACGGATTTTAGAAGTTAGGTTTAGTAATTCCAATGAAGACATTGTAAAGACTTTGTGTCAGAATATTCATGAAAGTGATCATTCTGAGGGCGATGTCGATCAGCTGATTGAACATGCAGCAAAACTTTCAGTCACTAAAGGAGAAGGATAAAGAGGCAAAAACACCATTGTGACCAAAAGTAAAGCTATGAGAACTGCCACAAGTCTAGAGGCAGGTGCATCCTCACAAGCTGTCCCAGAGTGGTTAGAAATTGCTGAGGGGATGACACAAAATGCATTTCGATTTTGTCCAAAGAGAACACCAGGTGTGACTGAGGGGTTTGACCTGTCAACCCCATTGAAATGTTTCAGTGTTTTGTTTACAGATGAGGTTCAAGATTTCATGTTCCAGTGCATCAATGATTATACCAGACTCAAATCTATTCAAAATAACCCTGCGAAACAATATTCATTGTATTCTCGGTGGACCAAAGTCACACGCCATGAACTTGATAAGTTTATTGCTGTCCTAATAAATATTGGGATTCAGAAAAGACCATGCATTCGCAACTACTGGTCTACATCTGCAGAATTTTATACTCCTTGGTTTCTTCAAATGTTTTCAAGAAGTAGATTTGAAGCATTATATCATACAATGCTTCATGCCTCTGATGAAAATTCACAAGGAAAAGAAAAGATTTTATGAACATGTTGTTGCAAAATATTCAGAGTGCCTTTTACCCATTCCAAAATCTCAGTTTGA
The DNA here is from genome assembly GCA_024509875.1 of Oreohelix idahoensis. Classification (NCBI taxonomy): domain Eukaryota; kingdom Metazoa; phylum Mollusca; class Gastropoda; order Stylommatophora; family Oreohelicidae; genus Oreohelix; species Oreohelix idahoensis. Next base: position 135,550 of record JAMPIV010013123.1, read on the forward strand.
ATGAAGTGGTAACAGGGTATAAAGGCAGATGGCAATATAAGCAGTATAATCCAAGGTTTTCCTTGTATCTTCTCAGGCCAAAGTGGAAGCACATTGTCAAACCAAAAATGATAGAATATAGTTGGTGTAAATAATATTAGTCATAGTTGTTTTGTATTTACAGAAATTTGTGGTGTAGGAACAAAATCATATAAATTATATATTTGAAGTGATTGTGGTAAAATGTGTTGTGTTTCAAAATGGATGTGCACTGATATTCTGAGATTTTTCTGCTATGGATTAAACTGGAGCTGACATATGTGAGTACAGTTTATTTATCTTTTTTCCAGTTATTTTTGATTAGGTCTACACTTCACATAACATGACAGACTCTTTTCCTACATCAAATAATTATCTACAGCATTTCACAAGATTCTTCAGTCAATTTCCCACATGTTGATGTATAACATCAACACCTAGTTAAATAAAATGTGTATCTACTGCCTGTTTTTAAAATATAACCTGAAGAGAAAAATTGCAAACATTTTGAGCGGTTGTTTTTACAAACATATGTGGCTTTGAGAAAAAAAATCATAAAAATTACATCTATGAAGTGATAGTGATAAAAGTTTCTAGATATGTTTCAAACTAAATGTGCACTGATATTCTGAACATTTTATTGCCATACATTAATTGGGAGCTGAAATATTTAAATTTAAGTATACAATTTTATTTTATTTTTTAAACATTTTTAAAATCATGTCTACACTTCACAAGACATAACACACATCTATTCATATCAATTAATTATATGAATCAATTCATAAGATTCTCCAGTCAATTTCACACATTTAAATGTATAACATTAACACCTAGTTAAATAAAATGTGTATCTACTGCCTGTTTTTTTAATATAACCTGAAGAGAAAAATTGCTAACATTTTGAGCGGTTGTTTTTACAAACATATGTGGCTTTGAGAAAAAAAATCATAAAAATTACATCTATGAAGTGATAGTGATAAAAGTTTCTAGATATGTTTCAAACTAAATGTGCACTGATATTCTGAACATTTTATTGCCATACATTAATTGGGAGCTGAAATATTTAAATTTAAGTATACAATTTTATTTTATTTTTTAAACATTTTTAAAATCAAGTCTACACTTCACAAGACATAACACACACCTATTCATATCAATTAATTATATGAATCAATTCATAAGATTCTCCAGTCAATTTCACACATTTAATGTATAACATTAACACCTAGTTAAATAAAATGTGTATCTACTGCCTGTTTTTTTAATATAACCTGAAGAGAAAAATTGCTAACATTTTGAGCGGTTGTTTTTACAAACATATGTGGCTTTGAGAGAAAAAAATCATAAAAATTACATCTATGAAGTGATAGTGATAAAAGTTTCTAGATATGTTTCAAACTAAATGTGCACTGATATTCTGAACATTTTATTGCCATACATTAATTGGGAGCTGAAATATTTAAGTTTAAGTATACAATTAAAAAAAATTTTTTTAACACTTTTTTAATCAAGTCTACACTTCACAAGACATAACACACACCTATTCATATTAATTAATTATATGAAGCAATTCATAAGATTCTCCAGTCAATTTCACACATTTAAATGTATAACACAACTACCTACTGAACTTATGTATTTGTCCACTGTCTGTTTTTAAAACCTCACCTGTCTGAAAAAATTGCATCCATTTTCGGGCCTGGGTAAAACCCAAAAACAGCCTGGGGGGGAATGAGTTAATACATGGTGCCTATAGTTAATACATGATGCCTGTATAGTATATACATGATGCCCGTATAGTTAATGATGCCCGTATAGTTTATACATGACACCCGTATAGTTTATAAAGGTCTCTTACGAGACAAATAAATAAATAAGACTACTGCTCCATTAGGTCATGTGATACGAGATGACTAATCAGAAGTAATGCCATGTGGCTGGCAACTTCATTATGTCAAACAATGTGCTTAAAGAAACCACTGCTGCAACATACTTCCTGCAAGGTGGCAGCTGCAGGGGTGGCTCCATCATCCAAAGAGAACAAACAGGAACATGATGATGATGACATGACATTCTGTATGTGGGAATGTACAAATATATATACTTGATTTTCAAAGATTTACTCTGATAATTCATGTGAAGATGTGGATGTGTATGATAATGAGCAGAGGTACCTCTAATTCTGCTATAGAAGTGTGCAATTTTTATTTTTTTATTTGTAACCAGAATGTGCTGATGTATGCAAGAACGAGTTTATCTCTTTCACTATTGTTCATGTGTCATCTCACTGTTGACGCTTTTATGAGTGAGTGACAGGAAATACGCGTATAATGAAAGCTGAGATAAAGAGCAGAATGTCTGATAAACTTGTGTGCTCAGCCGTTAGAATAAAGTTGGGTTGTTCATTTTTCACATGCTTTCGGACATACTCAATGACAATATTATGTGATTTTTTTTTTCTTTACAATGAGTAACAAGGCTAAGACAGATTCAAATTCTGGAGAGGAAATTAATGAAGAGTCTAATGATTCTAGAATCTTGATCAAACTGGAAAAATGATGTTTGACAGCAATAATGACAATTACATCTTTTTAAAATAATTGTTTAGTCTTGCGCCTGCTGGTGATCTCACTATATATATATATATATATATATATATATATATATATATATATATATATATATATATATATATATATATATATATATATATATATATACAGTACTTTGCAAAAAAAATGGCAGTCATATTGCTCAGCTAAATATGCTGAAATCTAATTAAATATGTATGTTCTGCCCCAAATTTGCACTCCATTGAAGTGAGCAAACACTACCAAAAGTAAAAAAAAAAATTAGCGTAGAGTAACGTCCCTTGATAATAGAGCAGACGACAATTTCTAATGCTAGTGGCAGAAAATGGATACAAAGTCAAAGTGTATGTTAATTTCACAGCTTTGGAATGAAGGAAATCAAACATGTTCCAACATTTCTAAAACCTTGAACATTCCTGAGCGGACTGTCTACAGAGTTGTGAGTAAATTAAAAGCAGGTAATGGAATCGAGCGAAAAGAAGGTAGTGGGAGGCCAAGAATTTTGGACACAAAGGACCATCGGCGTCTCGCCCAAATCGTTCGGGCAGGGTCAATGAAGAGTGTAGAAAACATACGGCAGCGCATGATCGAGTTGGGAAGCCCAGAGGTATCTAATGCTACTGTCAACCGGGAGCTACACAGGATGAATTACACAAAAAAGCGGGTAATTTCGTCACCATTGCTCACAGAGACTCACAAACAGATGCGCTTGAACTGGTGCCACGAACACCAAAATTTGTCATGGGACAATGTGATTTTTTCAGATGAATGTTCTGTTTGGTCTTATCCTTCTCAAATAAATATTTGGACGAAAGGCTCTGTAACGCCTGTGTACCAGTGACCGAAACATACCTAGAAATTCCATCTTTGGGGAGGGGTGTCAGCAAGAGGTGTCACCCCACTGTGTGTTTTCACAGGAATTCTCACGAAAGAAAGGTACATCGACATACTAGAGGGACACCTTCTGCCATTTATGCAGGTCATGTACCCCGATGGATGCACATTTCAACATGACAATGACCCAAATAATACAGCTCATACCACCAAAGCATGGCTGCAAGAGAAGAATGTGATAGTGCTGAAGTGGCCCAGCAACAGTCCCGATCTAAACCCATTTGAAAACGTTTGGGCACTACTCAAGAATCAGTTAAAAAAGAGTGGACTCAGAGACGTTGAACAATTGAAAAAGGTAGCTGAAAAATACTGGGACAGTCTGACTCACAATTACCTACAAACATTTGTGGGAAGTATGCCTCGCCGCATCCAGGCTTGCCTTGCTGGAGAAGGCAACATTATACTGTACTGAAACCAGTGTTAATAGATAGGGGAGATACCAATCTTCCTCTGGACATACAGTTTTTATTATTATTTGCTTCTATGAGTGTGCTGCGTTGCAAAAATATGACTGCCATTTTTTTTGCAAAGTACTGTATATATATATATATATATATATATATATATATATATATATATATATATATATATATATATATATATATATATATATATATATATATATATATATATATATATAATCAGTTATAGGATATGTTAGTGGGCATGATACTGCCTCCAAGACTTCAGACACTCCACAGTGGCAGGACTCATCTAATCCTTAAGTGGTTCCTACACTTTCACCAATTATGTGCTAGTACAAAAATTTCTGAAACTACACATTTTTAGCCTATAATTTTTTTTTTCTAAACTCTTCATGCTTAATGCAGCTATTAAATTGATCCAACATAAGGCAAATCATTATGCCATCTGTCATTTCACCAAATTTTCAGAACTTTACCAAACATTTGTAATTAAACTAAAATTCATTTGTACTTCTTGATCTCAACTTCATTTTACTAGATCTGAAACTATTCATAAATTTTTAATGCAGGAAAATATGACACAATGAAATATACCAGCAACTAAAGTTGACAGTTTTCCACAAAACCAAAGATGGCTACTGTAATGTTATGATGTATGTATATAAGCATTACCTCGTCATCTACACAAGCACACACATGTTTCAGAAAGCACTCAGTAAAAGCATGTTCAGTTCGTAGCCATGTTTTATTTACAGAATATCGTACATGTCAAGATTCGCATTATATTACAATGTGTGGTTCGTACTTTAATGTATTCATATTACATCCCCCCTTTTTTGAAAAAAAAAAAATGTGTGCAAACATTTCCAACGAAATGTTTCATGTGAGAAAGGATAAGTATGTGTAATGCTCAGTGTGAGTATATATATGTCACTGTCTGTATCGGCTGGGAGGTGTCACTGTACGGCCAGAACGAGTGGTGTAAAGTGCTGGTGGTTCTGCGGAAGTCCCTGGTTTAGCTTGAGTTGGTTGTGATTTCGGCCTTGGCGCTTGTTGGTTTTGTGGGGCACCAAGGTCTGGAGTTACTGCATTGTCTGTTGAAAGCATGGGAATTCTCTGTTCTGTTGTATTCTGTGGGATTTCTCTTATGTCCACTCTGTTTCGCCTCAGGAGGTTGCTGCTGCTGTCTGGTCTTAAAGTATAGCTCCTGGGTTCAGGGTTTCTGGAAATGATTGTTGCTTTTGACCATGTGTCATTGTTGTGGTTGTAGGTAGTCACATGCTGACCAGGATATAATGGTGGTAAGTCTTTAGCACATTTGTCATAGTTGGATTTCTGAACTTGCTGACGATGCTGAAGTTGATCGTATGTGCTGTCTCTATGTTGTGGACGGAAGTGGACCTTAGATGGTAGAAGGTCTTTAATTCTTCTATTAAACATAAGTTCTGCTGGACTGTCGATCTTACTGTCTACCGGTGTTGTTCTCCATCTCAAGAGTGCTAGGTGTACATCCTCTGTTCTTGTTTTCTTCATGATTGACTTGATAGTTTGTATCTGTCTCTCAATGAAACCATTAGATTTAGGGTATCTAGGTGATGATGTTGTGTGTTTGATCTTCCAGTCCTTAGTGAAGTTTCTGTATGCTTGACCTGAGAAATGTGGACCGTTGTCTGATCTAATTTCATCTGGGATGCCAAACATGCTGCAATACTTCTTTGTAATGTCTGCAATAACAGCTGATGGTGAGGGTTGTGGAAGTTTCTCAATGATGGGAAATTTGCTGTAGTAATCAGCAATAACAAGATAGTCATTATTGTCGATTGAGAAAATATCAGTTCCTATAATGCTCCAAGGGCTCAATGGTATGTCTGATGGTATGAGAGGTTCTCTGCACTGCCTATTTGCATGTTCTTGGCAAATTGAACAGTTTTTACATAGTGTTTCTATGTCCTTGTTTATCTGTGGCCAGTAAACATCTTTCTTTGCTCTCAGTTGTGTCTTCACAATACCAAGGTGACTATTATGGAGTTGTTTAAGGATGATATCGCGTTGTGTGTTTCTGGTACTACAATGCGATCTCCTTTAAGGATCAGACCATCTTCGTTGCTTAACTCGTCCCTCACAGAGAAGTATGGACGGATGTGTGTTGGAACTTCCCTGATAGAGCTTGGCCATCCATGGTATATCAGTTCTTTGAGAGAGTTAAGAATAGGATCTCTCGTTGTGTCTTCTCTGATGTGTTCAAGCCGATTATCGCTACACTTGACAGAATCAACTTTGATGTTTGGGGTAAGATCTGTTATCTTGTTGGGGTTTGGTAGTCTGCTGAGAGCATCTGCAAAACCTATATCCTCTTTAATGTTGTTAATAGTTACCACACTCAGCTTTTCGCACATTGGTAAACCCAAAATTGCAGGTCCTTCAACATCTACCAAGTAAAATGTTGACGATGTCCATTCTGAGCCTCTGTATGAACATTCAAGTGTTACTGCTCCAAAGCAGTCTATACTTGTTCCATTGTAAGCTCTTAGCTTTGTCCTGCCACTCCTACGTTTTACATCCCTTGTGGGAAATCCTTGCTCATCCACCTTGTCAGGCATGATCTGTCTGAATATTCTTAAGGGTAGAGTGTTACCTTGGGCACCTGTGTCTATCTTGAACCGAATGTTTCTTTCTTTGTGCATTTTAATTCCTGGTATTCGGAATTGTACCTTGCAGAAAGCCTGCGTTCTCTTTGGTTCATTACTGAAAGTTAGTATCTTCACAGTATCAAAAGTGGAAGGATCACTTTCTTCACTGGAGTCAAGGTCCTCAGTCATCATAGAGTGTGTTTGTTTTGACGACTTTCTGCTGTGAAGTTTGTGTTGAGCACTGTCTTGTTTCCTCTTGAAACATAATTTTATCCAGTGGCCCCTCTTTCTGCAGTAATGACATGTAGAGTCTTTAGCTGGACAGTGGTTTTGTATGTGGTTTAGGCCACAACATTTACACATAGCACCTCTGCTTGTGTTGTGTTTTTCTTGTTGTTTCGAACCAGTTGCTTTGTTGTGTCTAGGTTTATAGCTTTTCACTGCATCCACCTGGGCTGCTAATGTACCTTGCTGAATTTGTTTAATGTTTAGTGCTTGTGCCTCGTGTTTCCTGCCTTCATCCAGAAGTTGTTGTAAAGTTAGCGTATCACTCTGGCTCAGTAGCCATTTCTGGAACTCTGGCATTGGTGTGCTAAGAAGAATCTGTTCAATAATTCGCTCTTTTTCTTCTTCGTTGCTAAATTTACATACTCTTGTTTTCTCCTTAATGCGAGTGAAGAAATCATCTAGGCTTTCACCACGTTTCTGTCGCAGGTGGTGAAGCTCTAATCTTGCCGCTCTAAAGTTTGTGTGCTTTATGATCAGACGCTTTTCAAATTCGTCCAATATGGCTACGGGGTCGGTTGCCGACTCAACCGGCATGGCGGTAGCAAAACTGTTGTAGATTTTCAAACCTTCATCGTCCAATGCTTCTAGGATATATGGAGTTAGGGTTTGTCCTTCCAGACCAGTGGTCTTGGAATATAGATCTATGCATTGGCGCCATAACAAGAAAGCTTCACTCTTATCATCTTGACCGGCAAATCTCATTTGCGGTGCGCTGCGGTAATGTTTAGCTGCCATTGTTGACCTCGATGACGAAAATTAGCCGAATAAACTGTACTCACGTGTTATCGTGTAGCTGTTTTGCGTCAGTCCGGTATCGACCGCTGCCACCATGTAATGTTATGATGTATGTATATAAGCATTACCTCGTCATCTACACAAGCACACACATGTTTCAGAAAGCACTCAGTAAAAGCATGTTCAGTTCGTAGCCATGTTTTATTTACAGAATATCGTACATGTCAAGATTCGCATTATATTACAATGTGTGGTTCGTACTTTAATGTATTCATATTACGAGGAAATTAATGAAGAGTCTAATGATTCTAGAATCTTGATCAAACTGGAAAAATGATGTTTGACAGCAATAATGACAATTACATCTTTTTAAAATAATTGTTTAGTCTTGCGCCTGCTGGTGATCTCACTATATATATATATATATATATATATATATATATATATATATATATATATATATATATATATATATATATATATATATATATATATATAATCAGTTATAGGATATGTTAGTGGGCATGATACTGCCTCCAAGACTTCAGACACTCCACAGTGGCAGGACTCATCTAATCCTTAAGTGGTTCCTACACTTTCACCAGTTATGTGCTAGTACAAAAATTTCTGAAACTACACATTTTTAGCCTATAATTTTTTTTTTCTAAACTCTTCATGCTTAATGCAGCTATTAAATTGATCCAACATAAGGCAAATCATTATGCCATCTGTCATTTCACCAAATTTTCAGAACTTTACCAAACATTTGTAATTAAACTAAAATTCATTTGTACTTCTTGATCTCAACTTCATTTTACTAGATCTGAAACTATTCATAAATTTTTAATGCAGGAAAATATGACACAATGAAATATACCAGCAACTAAAGTTGACAGTTTTCCACAAAACCAAAGATGGCTACCAGGTCACATGACATAATTTGCAAAATTTTTGTTTCTAGTTCTCCCACTTGTGTGTAAACCCTGAAAACCTCAAATTGATGTAATGAATGGTTGAACAGGTATTCATTTTTAACTAACCTTTTAGCACTTCTATATAAAATACTCTGATAACATTGGAAATGTCAGTCTGTAGAAACTCAGGTAAGCAGAGTAATTAAAAAACACCACCCAAAAAAAAAAAAAAAAAACTTAAAATTTTGATACAGGCAAAAAAAACTTGTAAACAAAACAGACAGCTGCAAATCCATAAACATTTTACACATACAGAACCTCACGAAAAAAGGATATGATCTGGAAAACTGTAATGTAGCATTGGCACCAGAACTGTGTCACTATTTATGGCTTTAAGGTATGTCTGCGACAGTAGCCCAATTCCTGCACTTTCCTTGGTCCTAGTGAACACTATAACATCTTTCCCCAGACGCATGGAGCCAGACTTGAAGCCATTTCCATACATACCAACTGGATTCCTTAAGTCTTTATCACAGAAACCAAAGCTGGAATTGAGACACCAATTACCTTGTTATCATACAACTACTAACACAATGAAAACACACAAATATAAATTATATTATGGCACGAGATTAATAGTGAAGATTAACTAACCGTAAATGAAACTTTCCCTCTGAGCATCTGAAAAAGCTAAAATATAACAACAAAAATTGGAACTGAGTCAGTTTTGTTATTGTTATTGTTGAACAGAATCGACATCATTGCACTCCAGGCAAACCCATAGGTGCTCAGTCTCCCTCAGGATATGTCGAAGAGTGTGAATGTTAACTGTTCCTGTAGCTCACTGGTTATAAACACGACGGATGCATCCTCTCTGCTAGCCTTATGTTTGATGCCAAATTCCAACAGTCTTAACTTTGATGATTCATCTATTGCGGTGTCATTCTCTAACAGGTGATCATTAACCCTATTCAATTCTTGACTTTTTAAGGTTTTTTGTGTGGTTTTTAAGTAACATTTTTTAAAAGCATGTAAAACATTTTTAAATATATTAAACCTATCAGTATTATGTATCAAAGTGTTTGGAATTGAATGGATGGACCTTAGTATAGTTGTAGTTATTTTGGGATTTGCTTTACCTTGGTTGAGTAGTAACAAGTTAATTTCTTAATTAGGTGCAGAAAAAATAACAAACAATTACATACAATGAAATATTCAAAGAAGGAAAAAAACTAGCAAATGCAAAATGTACAAAACAGTGGCTCTTATTTAAAAGTATGTCCAATTTTGTATATGATTTGAAAAAAATTACACGAATCTGATCATAAATTTATCAATAAACAAATTTATTTAATTATTAGGTAGAAAGGGGTAATAACTGGGCATGTGTACATGATTATGATGATAATACAAAATAACCTCTAAAATCTTTACAAATGCATGAAACAAACAAATGTTTTGCATCAATATGTTAGAAGATGAATAAACTATGTGTTTATGGTACTGTATTTGTAGCAATAATTTATTACAATTTAATTATTCAAGGTCAAATTAATTGCAGAACTGGTCATACAAATGTTTCACTACATTAGACTGCTTAACTTTTAACTCTGTAAATTCCCCATTAACTTTTGTTCTTCTAGTAACTTCTGAATATCCACTAGCTGACATAAAATTAGACATGATAGAAGCTGTTTTATTATCCTTCCACTGAACTGTTTACATCTCCATCTCCCTGATGTAACACATGTCACCGCGATCTGATTTTGTTTTCAAATGATTTTATTTGTTTTTAAAGGCTGGAAAACCTTTTCTTTTTGTTTGTAATAGTTTCCCATGCACAAACACCTTCCTTTAAAACATACTGTAAAAGTTGTACACTAGTGTAAAAATTATTTTTTTTAAATAGGCTCTAGCCTTGGTTAACATGAGACTTTATTAGTCTCACAACTACATCATAAGTCAAACCAAATGGGAAAGTTTGGGAATCCTTACCAAGATAACTGTAAATCATGTGTATATCCTGTGTCAGCCTCAACAAGGATCCATAATTTCATTCCCCATGTACTTGACTTATCTCTAACATACTGCCTAAATGGTCACCTGCCTTTACTACTAACCATCCGTTATTTGTGCAAAAATGTTGTTGAGGCTGATAACGTTTCTTGCATGTCCTATGAATTAAATCAAACAGAAAGCATACTTTCCTCCTTTAGATGAACCCTAGGCAACAGGGTAGAAACTTCAGACACAGGGCACCACCATCCAAATCATTTTAGCCTTTGAATCTGAAGGCTAATGAAAGAATTTAACATAGCCTAATGTTAGTTACAGTTTGACAAACTATGGGTAATTGTTTTTTTTAATCACACATTCTACATTATAATTTAATCTTTAAAATAAAAAAAAATGTATACTTATTAAGAACTTAAAATATTTTTAAACATTATCCCTCCAAAAAAAATTTATAAAATCCACCACTTTGTGGTCTGTTTTATTTTTTTTAACTGTGTATCTGTTCGGTTTTGCAGATATAAATGTCCTTAGCAACTGTTGCTATGGACGAGTAACCTTTAAAAAATGAAGTAAAGAAGTTAATTTTCGCAATATATGTTAAAATCATTACAGATTTTAATAGAAAATAGGGTATAGTAACTATTTAAATGGTAGTTTTAAAAAAATTTGGTCACTAGGCTATGACATTCCATTAAAATGCCTAGCACCAGGGTTAAACTTACGTTCTCACAAGGTACCTTGCCGCGTCTGCTTCATAAATTGGGTCAGCAGGGACATTATGGTCAATATCCATGTCTGAATCCAATGTTTCAGTGTCCCAGGCATCACCATCCGTAGAATTAGTGATGCATTCATCACTGAAATCATCGCTGAAGTTCATTATTTTAATATTTTTCCGTGATAGTAAAATCCTACTTTACCGAAAAATTCAAAAAGGCGGCGAATGTTTTTGGTGTTCAGTCATGACTTTAACGTTGATTATTTTCTTATAAAATTTGTTTTAAAAGAAAACGTATACGTTTTAAATAAATTTTATCAAGTATTTTTTTCTAAAATAACGATAGTAATTGGACAAAAATGTTTTTAAAGCACTTGTATACACAATTTTACAACAGACCAATACAATCACAACATGGGATGTTTCGGCGTTTATCTTTCGTCAACTACAATCACAAACAGGAGATAGAATAGACGTAACAAAAAGTTGAAGATAAGATAAGAAACGTATGATAATCAGATCGCAGGAGACTATTTAATCAAATGTGTATTGCAAATGTACTATACCTTAGCATGTTATAAAGACGATTTTGATCCATTCCACACCCATCATCCTGGACACTCAAGCACCGAGTGCCATGTAAGACTAACTGGTCAATCTTAATTTCTTTTGCCTTTGCATCATATGAATTATCTGTAAACAAAATCAGTAAACAAATTAAAAAGACAACAGACTAACTCTTAACTCCACTCCTAGTACAGCACACAGAATTATCAAATAATATGGTACCTCATTTTTTTTCTTCATGTTCTTTTCCTTTATTTCTGTCCTTTTTCATTTCCACCACTTTTCTGCCATATTTCTTTTTATATATAAAATCTGAACTTTCACCCTTAAGTTACCAAGTTTTTAAGTTATGCGAACAAAAAACAAACATCACGTGAAATGCCACAATGGCTCCAAACATAGATGCCCAACCCCTGCATATTCTGCATCCGGTGGTCAGAAGTCCTAGCAAACACTAACAGTATCCAAAATTAAACAAATAATTTAAAAACACTTTTAATAATCTATACGGTTGCAGATAAAACAGGAAGTGAATATGGATAAGACAAAACCTAAAAAGACAATAAAGAAAAGCAATTAGACATACTTGCAACTGAAACCACAGGAGAAGGGAAAAGCCAGGAAGGGAGTCAAGAAAGAACTGAAAAGAACAGCAGAAGAGAATGAACTTAAACGTTAAAGGCAGATTTGAACAAAACTGTCAAAAATATGAAGATGTGGAGAGCTCAACCACAGCACTATGCTCCGCTGCGAATGAAACAGATGAATTGTGATAGTATGAAGCACAGACATGTCTGCCTTATTCCATTCAGAGTCAACATCTGGCAGAAGTAGATCAAAAAAAACCTTGAAGTACACAACATCTGTGTAAAGTTTACCCAAGAAACAAGAAATGCACCAAAACTCAAGCACTCATATGTGGGCTAGCAACAGCAATCAAATACAATAAGAAATGAAGAAACCGCAAATCCAATAACAAAACAAAGAATTGATGAAAGTAAAAAGAATACTGTGGCATGGCAGGATGTCTTCAAGACAATAATATAGAACATTTCTTGTTAAAATATAAGAGGTATGAACAAATGAGAATACCAATTTAACCAGTCAGCCAGTTCAGCTACATCATTGGAAATGTGAGTGTGCTGAAAAGTACAGAGGAAGTGCTCGAAGAAATGAAAGCCTTACAGCACCAAATTGCCCAGGATGTAGTTAAATTGTCAGCACTGAAAGAAGAAAATGAAATGATACTAGTTAAATTATCTGAACTGAAAGAGGATAATGAAATTACACTAAAAAGGATAGAAAATCAGAGACAGGAGATTAACATAGAGAAGCGATAGAAAAGGAAAGTGGCAAACAAAAGCAAGAAGCCAGATGGAAAGAATGGGTAACAAAAACCATCAAGCACATAGAGAGAGTTTTGATAGAGGAAAGAACAGAAGAATCGTCACAAACCTAAGTGTTGAAAAAAGTCTTTAATTACATAACAGAATCACCACGAAGAGTAGGCCTTATGCCTCAAGCAACTGATAGGGCCAATACAAACTAAGAGCAAACTGATAGTTCTAACACAAAACAAAAGGGATACTAGCTAATATAAACAATGGATAAGAAAGGATGTAGAATTGTTCAGTGGAATTGTAGGGGTATCAAAAAGAATTTTGCACCCCTACTAGCAGAGACAGGAGGAACTAACACTATATATGCTTTTCAAGATATACTTTTAAACCCAAATAGTTGTAAGGGCTTTAAGATATTTTGGCACGATAGGAAATAAGGTAGAGGAGGGGGTGTCGCAGTCTTAGTTAACGAAACATTTAAAATTATAGACTGGGAAGTATTTGATACAACCAACATAAAAGGTATCCAGGTCACTGTAGCAGCTGAACCAAACAATCTAACAATCTTAAATGTATACGCTAAAAATGGTACAATTAAAGATAAAGAAATATTAGCCATAAGCACCAGACTAGGCCCCAAAACAGTCATAGTAGGCGATTTTAATTCACATCACTATGCTTGGGGTGGACAACATGCAGACAATGCAGGAAAGCGCCTACTGGACTTTATAGAAAACAATGACCTGCTAATACTAAATGATGGAACTGCAACTAGAATAAATCCACAAGCTAACAGGGCAGACTCAGCAATAGACATAAGTATAGCAACTAACAACCTAGCGAATGTAAATTGGGAAGTGTTACAAGACACAAACTCAGATCATCTGCCCATTGTAATAACCATGCATGAAAACGTCATTCCAAACCCAGAACCAGAGAAACCGACTTTCAACTATAAAAAAAGCAAACTGGGAAGCCTTCCAATCAGAGCTGGAGGTGATGGAATATAAAGACATGGAATCAGATGATACTGACTTGTGGGCAGAAACACTGACCAATGAAATTCTGAAAATAGCAATAAAATATATACCCAAAAAAAATTTGCCACAGCACCTGAAACCAATAAATAACATTAATAAAAAAAGAAAAACTCAGTGGAATAGAAAACCAGTTGCCTGGTGGAATAAAAGCTCTGTGCAGAAATTCATGAGAGAAGAAAAAGGGCCTTACAAAAATATAGAATTAACAGAACAGAAGAAAACTATGATGAGTATAAACATATTAGGAATGAATCTAACAGAATAATATTTAAAGCCAAAGAAACTAACTGGAAGGAGTTTTGTCAGTCACTTAAACCTAGCACTCAAATTAAACAAGTATGGAAAAAGCTTAAGGCAATCAAAGGGAACAATAAGAAAACAATAATGCCAACAATCAAACTACCAAAGAGAGCAGAAACAGATAAAGAAAAAGCTAATGCCCTTGCTGAGTATTTCTATAAAGTCAGTGCAAAAAGTAGTCTTGGACAGGAAGAAAATGAGAGAAGAGAAAGGATACATTTTTTAAAGGAACTACCAGACCAGATAGATGAAACAAACTATTTAGATGCTGATATAACAGAGGAAGAACTAGTGCAATAAAAGAGAAATCTAATACTGCCTCAGGGCATGATATACTTAGTTATGAAATCCTTAAGAAGGTACCCAAAAAAACTATAAACACCATAACTTCCCTTTATAATAAAATCTGGAGCTTAGGAAAGATACCAAAAGCATGGAAAGTAGCTATGATAGTACCCATCCTAAAACCCAATAAGGAAGCCCATGATGTAAGTTCATATAGGCCTATCTCCTTAACATCACAACTAGGTAAAATACTGGAAACTGTTGTTAACAAGAGAGCTAAATTCTACCTGGAAAAAAATCAGTTATATAGCCCAAACCAGTCAGGGTTTAGAGCAGACAGAAGTACAGTAGACCAGCATGTAAGATTAGAACACGATGTAAAGCTAGGGTTCAAGAGGAAAGTGAAAACAGTGGCAGTCTTTTTGGATGTCGCTAGAGCATATGATAATGCTGGAGAGATGGAGCTCTTTACAAAATGAAAAAGATTGGCATTACTGGTAAAACCTATAGGTATCTAGAAAACTTTTTACAGGACAGGTATTTTGCTGTATATGTGAACAATGATAAGTCAGAAATATATGAACAACAGAATGAGATTCCTCAGGGATCAGTAATTTCACCTTCAATTTTCACTATAGCTGTAAATGATTTAGCAGATGAATTTAACGACATTAAGAATGCAGTATCACAATTTGCAGATGACTGTGCCATTTGGCGATCTGGAAAAAACTTGGACCATGTTTACCAAAAACTTCAAAAACAAATAGACAAAGTTTCAGAGTGGATGAAAAGTTGGGGCTTCCAAATTAATGTAAACAAAACAGTAAGTATGATATTCAGCAAAGGAAATTTTTTTTTTAATAACAAAATCAATATAACCATTAAAGGACAGAAAATATTTACCTCCTCAACAACTAGATTTCTGGGCATAACTTTAGATAAACAACTAAATTGGAATAAACATATAGACAATTTAGTAGAAAGCTGTAGGGGACCCCTAAATATACTAAGGATAGTAAAAGGTAATGGATGGGGGGCCAGCAATAAAATAATGCTTATGTTCTACAAGTCTTTCATCAGGGGGAAACTGGATTATGCCAGCATAGTCTATGACTCAGCTGCAGCTTCTAACAAAGCAAAACTAGACAGAATTCAAAATGCAGCCATGAGAATCATTACATGTGCATTTATATCAACACCAGTAGAAGCACTAGAAGTAGCTCTTGGCATACTGCCCCTTGGTCTAAGACAGAAAGAACTAAGATTAAATTATTGGAGTAAAGTAGCACAAGAAGTGACCCACCCAGCACATAAAGCATTTGTCAAAAACCAACCAAGTGTATGGGACATCCCTTTAAATAAAGATAGATATCAAACAGGGTGGAGAACTACAGAAGATCTAACGCAGTTCAAAGAACTGTCAAACACAATTAAAAATAGTAATAAATATAGAAGCAAAATACCACCCTGGGAACTAAAAACACCAATCATAGAATACTCACTTACTGAAAAGATCAAACAAAACATAGAAGATAAGGAAGCCAAAATGATAAGTAGAAAGTTTATAAATCAACTTACAAAATAAAGTCTGGCTGTCTACACTGATGGATCCAAGGGTGATAGTGGGCAACTAGGTGCAGGAGTAGTAATACCACAGTGAGGAATTAAAAAGAGCTACAGTGTAACAGAAGGGGCTTCGATTTTTACCGCAGAGATGGTAGCAATTCTAAAAAATTTAAAAATAATCAAAGATAACCCACCAGAAGCTGTTACGATATTTACAGACTCACTATCATCACTACAAGCACTAGAACACCCAGGTAAATGTAGCCGGCCAGACATAAAGGAAGAAATTCTAGCAATTAATACATCACTAGGGAACAGAGGATGTAGTGTGAGGCTAGTGTGGGTTCCAGCACACATAGGTTTAGCTGGTAACGAGTTGGCAGACCAGAACGCCAAGAATGGAAGAATAAGTAAAAACAATATAAGAGCAGGTCTGGGAAGGTTGGAGATCAAGAGCCAAGTGAAGCTAACTATAAACGAGGAATGGAAGACAACATGGAAGAACAGTAGAAAAGGCAGACACGCATTCAAACTGCTGAAAGAACCAACAAGGATGTGCCAGGTCAGAGAAGAATTAAAGATACCATCGAACAAAAAACTGTGGCGTCTCCATCTCGGTGCAGCATACTTAATGATAGAGGAACCACACTGCCAAGTGTGTCAGGAAGAGAATGACATAGACCACTACCTGATCCACTGTAAAAAGTATGAACAACAAAGGCTTGAATTAAAAACTTACTATAGAAATCACAATATAGACATGACAGGTGATAAGGTTTTAAGTATAGATGCCCCAGGAGAAGCCCAATCAATACTTAAAAGATATATACATAAAACAAAGGAAAACATATAAGGTTAGTACTTCAGAAAAGACATTCAACCAAATAGAAATTAAGCAACAAGACCTAACAAATCATTAAAAAAAAAAAAACAGAAAAATTAGCAAACTTACTAACTACTCATAGGACATGGAAAGACAACGAGGTTTAAAAAAAAACAACTCAAAAAAAACCAAATACTAATACAAATTAAAACCAAGTGTAAAGGACAATAGTTAATCTATAAACAATACAAAAGAGAAAAAAAAATGACAAATACTAATATAAATTAAAATCAGCAACTGCAAAAGATGATAGTTATTTAAATTGAATACAAAATTAGTAAATAAAATGACACTAAATACCCCAATTATAACCAATTTTCAGGTTGAACAGGGTAGACCAAGATGGAACAAGAAGAGGCAATAATGGGCAGCTGTTAAGTGCCCGCTCTGCACCCATCACCTCTTCAAAACAACAACAATACCAATAGATTATTTGCAGGCATCAAATTTACCTATAAATATAGAAGAGATGTTGAGAATGGACAGACCTAGGGAACTGCATGATATAGTCATCCAGTATTTAACACGAACAAGGGTTAATATATAGTGGTTAGGAATGTGAAGGTCTGATGCTGTTCTTACAATGCATACTTTTAACAGATGAAAGTCAATTAAATATCTGTTAATATAACTGGAACCACCAGGCCTTTATACCCCTCCCCCTTAATATTATTCTTGTTTGCAGTTTCTGCTTGATTTTGTTCAGTTTTATCTCGTTTTTGTTTGTTTGGGGTTTTTTTGTTTTTTTTTAAACATACAAGCATAATTGGTAATTGTGATTTGTCCTAATTACAATGATTTGACAGGTGTGATGCCACTTTCCCATATTGGCAGTTGTTCATATTATCTGGAATTGAAAACAATATGGGACCCAAAGACGCAGCAATAGAGAATGCAGTCAGCGACCCATAGCTTGACTGCTTGCGTCAGGGTCAGCGAACCAGAGTTGACCAAGACCCTACTCCACCTCCACATGGTGGTCCTGGAAACAGGCTGCATCACTGCAGTCCGGCTGAGATAGTAGTTCTGTACCCCTTGCAAATTAATTCTGTACCCCTTCAGCTCCCCAAACAGCACAGATATTTAACAAACCCATGCCACATAACTCCTGTCAGACCTTCAGCTCCCTAAACAGCACAGACATTTAACAAACCCATGCCACATAACTCCTGTCAGACCTTCAGCTCCCCAAACAGCACAGATATTTAACAAACCCATGCCACATAACTCCTGTCAGACTAACAAACCCTTGCCACATAACTCCTGTCAGACTAACAAACCCATGCTCCATAACTCCTGTCAGACTAACAAACCCACACACATAACTCCTGTCAGACAAACAAACCCATGCCACATAACTCCTGTCAGACCTTCAGCTCCCCAAACAGCACAGACATTTAACAAACCCATGCCACATAACTCTTGTCAGACCTTCAGCTCCCTAAACAGCATAGACATTTAACAAACCCATGCCACATAACTCTTGTCAGACCTTCAGTTCCCTAAACAGCACAGACATTTAACATAACTCCTGTCAGACTAATAAACCCATGCCACATAACTCCTGTCAGACCTTCAGCTCCCTAAACAGCACAGAAATTTAACATAACTCCTGTCACACTAACAAACCCATTCCACATAACTCCTGTCAGACTAACAAACTTATGCCCCATAACTCCTGTCAGACTAACAAACCCACGCCACATAACTCCTGTCAGACTAACAAACCCATGACGCATAACTCCTGTCGGACTAAAAAACCCATGCCACATAACTCCTGTCAGACTAACAAACCGATGCCCCATAACTGCTGTCAGACTAACAAACCCACACAAATAACTCCTGTCAGACTAACAAACCCATGCCACATAACTCCTGTCAGACTAAAAAACCCACGCCAAACAACTCCTGTCAGACTAACAAACCCACGCCAAATAACTCCTGTCAGACTAACAAACCCACGCCACATAACTCCTGTCAGACTAAAAAACCCATGCCACATAACTCCTGTCAGACTAACAAACCCACACCACATAACTCCTGTCAGACTAACAAACCCATGAAACATAACTCCTGTCAGACTAACAAACCCACACAACATAACTCCTGTCAGATTAACAAACCCATGAAACATAACTCCTGTCAGACTAACAAACCCACACCACATAACTCCTGTCAGACTAACAAACCCCTGCCACATAACTCCTGTCAGACTAACAAACCCACGCCACATAACTCCTGTCAGACTAACAAACCCATGCCACATAACACCTGTCAGACTAACAAAACCACGCCACATAACTCCTGTCAGACCTTCAGCTCCCCAAACAGCACAGACATTTAACAAACCCATGCCACATAACTCTTGTCAGACCTTCAGCTCCCTAAACAGCACAGACATTTAACAAACCCATGCCACATAACTCTTGTCAGACCTTCAGTTCGATAAACAGCACAGACACTCAACATAACTCCTGTCAGACTAATAAACCCATGCCACATAACTCCTGTCAGACCTTCAGCTCCCTAAACAGCACAGACATTTAACATAACTCCTGTCACACTAACAAATCCATGCCACATAACTCCTGTCAGACTAACAAAGCTATGCCCCATAACTCCAGTCAGACTAACAAACCCATGCCACATAACTCCTGTCAGACTAACAAACCCATGATGCATAACTCTTGTCAGACTAACAAACCAATGCCACATAACTCCTGTCAGACTAACAAACCCATGCCACATAACTCCTGTCAGACTAACAAACCCATGCAACATAACTCCTGTCAGAATAACAAACCCATGCCACATAACTCCTGTCAGACTAACAAACCCATGCCACATAACTCCTGTCAGACTAACAAACCCATGCCCCATAACTCCTGTCAGACTAACAAACCCCTGCTGCATAACTCCTATCAGACTAACAAACCCATGCCACATAACTCCTGTCAGACTAACAAACCCATGCCACATTACACCTGTCAGACTAACAAACCCATACCACATAACTCTTGTCAGACTAACAAACCCATGCCACATAACTCCTGTCTGACTAACAAACCCATGCCACATAACTCCTGTCAAACGCTCAATGTCTTCGTCATTTCTGTATCCACGTTTCTCCTCCATGTTTGTTTCTCTCTCCATGTTTCATTCTGTCTCCATCTTTCTCCTCCATGTGTGTTTCTGTCTCCATGTTTCTTTCTGTCTCTATGTTTCTCCTCCATGTGTGTTTCTGTCTCCATGTTTCTCCTCCATGTTTGTTTCTGTCTCCATGTTTCTCCTCCATGTTTGTTTCTGTCTCCATGTTTCTCCTCCATGATTGTTTCTGTCTCCACTTTTCTCCACCATGTTTGTTTGTCTCCACATTTCTCCTCCATGTTTGTTTCTGTCTCCATGTTTCTCCTCCATGTTTGTTTCTGTCTCCACGTTTCTCCTCCATGTTTGTTTCTGACTCCACGTTTCTCCTCCATGTTTGTTTCTGTCTCCACGTTTCTCCTCCATGTTTGTTTCTGTCTCTACGTTTCTCCTCCATGTTTGTTTCTGTCTCCACGTTTCTCCTCCATGTTTGTTTCTGTCTCCATGTTTCTCCTCCATGTTTGTTTCTGTCTCCACGTTTCTCCTCCATGTTTGTTTCTGTCTCCATGTTTGTTTCTGTCTCCACGTTTTTTCTCCATGTTTGTTTCTGTCTATATGTTTCTCCTCCATGTTTCTTTATGTTTCCACGTTTCTCCTCCATGTTTGTTTCTGTCTATATGTTTCTCCTCCATGTTTGTTTATGTTTCCACGTTTCTCCTCCATGTTTGTTTCTGTCTCCACGTTTCTCCTCCATGTTTGTTTCTGTCTCCACATTTCTCCTCCATGTTTGTTTCTGTCTCCATGTTTCTCCATGTTTGTTTCTGTCTCCATGTTTCTCCTCCATGTTTGTTTCTGTCTCCATGTTTCTCCTCCATGTTTGTTTCTTGTCTCCATGTTTCTCCTCCATGTTTGTTTCTGTTTCCACGTTTCTCCTCCATGTTTGTTTCTGTCTCCACGTTTCTCCTCCATGTTTGTTTCTGTCTCCACATTTCTCCTCCATGTTTGTTTCTGTCTCCATGTTTCTCCTCCATGTTTGTTTCTGTCTCCATGTTTCTCCTCCATGTTTGTTTCTGTCTCTCTCTAACCCAGGGGGATTCCAGAAAAGGACTGCCTGGTAATGCTATAAATAGATTTCCCCAATGTGTGCCCAATCCATCGCCAGCGTGTTCTTATCATCTCTTATTCTACTGGCTCTTGTCTGGTTCTTGTCATCACAGTGGTGTACTAAGCGAGTTGCTACGGGTCGGGAGGGGGGGGGGGGGGGGGGGTTGCCATATGACACTATTATGACAGCACTTACTGTTAAAATATGCTTGTACGTGTGTTTCTTTATGGGGAGGGGGTGCCAAAGGTAAGATCCGCCCCAGGTACCACATACTTTAAGTATGCCTCTGTGTCATCAGTCTAACATTGGTGACGTCACATTTTTACAATCTTTCTTTTCTGTGCAAGCATCCATTAATAACAGTCTGTCACTTACTTGTTGTTGTGTTTGTTGTTGTTGTTCATCATGGTAGACAGTCATACAACTAGACTGACTTGACACGCAAGTTGAAGATTCTGATTTATTTGCATGGCACTTCATTTCTAGCAATTTCATAAAAAGTTTCCAAAGCAATGAAAGTTACTCTTGTATTTTTATGCTGATATCACTGTCTTCTCCAACAGTGTCCATCTTGCTGCCAAGATACATGTATGATTCTATATCTTGTAGGGGTGTTTCAAGTGCAATCTTGATCTCATCTGCTGCATTTATTCTCATAATATTTGTCTTTTCTATGTGCATTTTCAGGCCCAATTACTATTATCTCTTAGTATTTTCATTCTGTCCTGCATTTGGTTATGGGACAGAAGAGCCAGGTCATTGGTGAAATCTAGATTATCAAGCTGTTGTGTCACAGTCCACTGAATTCCATTTCTGTTGGCTGATGTCACTGTTTTCATAACATAATCTGTAGCCAGTATAAGAAAATGGTAACAAGCAGCAACCCTTCCACACTCCAGTTCTTATTTCAAGGTGCTCAGTATGTTGTCGTTCATGATGAGCTCTACATTTCATGTATGTATGTTTTCTGTATTAGAATCCATATATGTCCATGTGCTGGCTTTAAAAACCATGGAAGATGGTCGCATCCTTAAAGATATCTTCTATTGACAACTGGCAGATGGCTTAAGAACAGTTGGGCGACCACAGCTGAGGTTCAAAGATGTGTGCAAGAGAGACATGAGGGCACTGGGCACAAATCCAGCAACCTGGCAGAATGGAGCTGCCGATCGCACCATGATACTCCCTATCGCGCCACCTCAGATTGGGCAAACAATAAGCTCTCACAGCAAGCAAACAATAAGCTCTCACAGCAAGCAAACAAGAAAAGAGCATGCCAAAAGGAACACCAGGAAAAAAAGCAGCTGAGGGCTATCAACTCAGGGGCACATTGCCATAGTGAGACACGACTGAAGGGCTATCACCTCAGTGGCACATTGCCAGAGTGAGTCATGACTCAACGGCTATCACCTCAGGGGCACATTGCCATAGTGAGTCATGACTGAAGGGCTATCACCTCAGTGGCACATTGCCAGAGTGAGTCATGACTGAAGGGCTAACACCTCAGGGGCACATTGCCAGAGTGAGTCATGACTGAAGGGCTTTCCCTCATTGGCACATTGCCATAGTGAGTCATGACTGAAGGGTTATCACCTTGGGGGCACACTGCCATAGTGAGTCATGACTGAAGGGTTATCACCTTGGGGGGCACATTGCCATAGTGAGTCATGACTAAAGGGCTATCACCTCAGGGGCACATTGCCAGAGTGAGTCATGAATGAAGGGGCTACTTCTACTACTTTATGGGGAACAGAAGGAAGCAGAAGATAATGTTATCCAGGAATGTTGGCTCCTTGAGAAAAACAGACTGACAGTATGGCCTTCATCAACTTCCTTGAGGAAGAAACTGTATGGCAATAATACAAGAACGAGACATTCCACTCATTTTATTACACATGCAGAGACGTCAGCAAATGAGGAAGCAGAATTATCACATCGTATACAAAGTTTAAAAATATACTTGCCAATCAGTTCAGCAAAGGCACTAAATGCCCATGTGTGACTTGTTGAATTCGATTCAAGGTATTGTGGGTGAACCTGAAAACAAATAAATGTCATATCATGATTGTCTGCTAAACAAAAGGATAGGACTGCTGAGCCAGATGAATAAATTAGTGGGCTGCCATGAAACTGATAATAAAATGTTAAAACACATGACAACTGATTCTAGATTCAGCTCTATATGTGAGAAACTACATATTATTATCTACAGTACACTCTGGTGGTATCCCTCTCTAGTCCATTCTTCCTTCTTGGCTGAATAATTCAAACTAATAGTATTCTCGCTCCACTGTAAGTCAATAGACTGGTAAGTATTAGTCACACACGTGCCGCACTAACTTATCACTCCAACAAACAAAACAAAAGAAACAAACATCAAAATTTCTACTGAACAGTAATAGTGTTTGTTTCCTGCAACAAAGTATTAACTGGCAAAGTCTATTTCAAGAACTTGACTGACTCCATGTTTCTAGCTACAAGTGTGTTATATTTGAGCATGTGCCCTCATATAACCAATGGACCTTATGTCTAGGATGAACATGGCACGCCTAGCAATAAAAAAAAAAAGCAAAACAAATGAAAAGAACACATACAAAATGAAGTTGAGGAGCACAATCTGAGAACATGTACACTGTAGGAGCACAATTTGAGAACATGTACACTGTAGGAGCACAATCTGAGAACATGTACACTGTAGGAGCACAATCTGAGAACATGTACACTGTAGGAGCACAATCTGAGAACATGTACACTGTAGGAGCACAATTTGAGAACATGTACACTGTAGGAGCACAATCTGAGAACATGTACACTGTAGGAGCACAATTTGAGAACATGTACACCGTAGGAGCACAATCTGAGAACATGTACACCGTAGGAGCACAATCTGAGAACATGTACACTGTAGGAGCACAATCTGAGAACATGTACACTGTAGGAGCACAATCTGAGAACATGTACACTGTAGGAGCACAATCTGAGAACATGTACACTGTAGGAGCACAATCTGAGAACATGTACACTGTAGGAGCACAATTTGAGAACATGTACACTGTAGGAGCACAATCTGAGAACATGTACACTGTAGGAGCACAATCTGAGAACATGTACACTGTAGGAGCACAATCTGAGAACATGTACACTGTAGGAGCTAGTAGATGTACAAGGGTAAATAGAAAACAGAAGTTGTAAACTTCACTGGATTTCTTATGTCATCTCTCTCTAACATAAAACATTTTACATTCAAACAACACATTGACTTTACTACAAATTTGTTATTACCCACCAAGCATCTCATAATAAACATTCCCTCTTAAAAGCTAATTAACACCATATAATATTATCGGTAACCCGTTCCGTTTCTCTCACTCATTCATTTCCAATTGTATTATCTCCCCTTATTTTGTTTCCCCCTTTATATCTAAAATCTGTCTGTACCCGGTGTGATCCTTGCGGGTTTCTTGTCAGAAGACAGACACAGAATAGGAGCACTGATCCCTTCTACCCATTATAAGTGGCAACTAATGTGAGCCTGTGTATGGGCCTGACAAGATCATCATATAACACAAACTCCTACAGAAACCAGCACTGTTAGAGCACATGACCCAGCACTGTTAGAGCTCATGAACCAGCACTGTTAGAGCACATGAACCAGCACTGTTAGAGCACATGAACCAGCACTGTTAGAGCACATGAACCAGCACTGTTAGAGCACATGACCCAGCACTGTTAGAGCACATGAACCAGCACTGTTAGAGCACATGACCCAGCACTGTTAGAGCACATGAACCAGCACTGTTAGAGCACATGAACCAGCACTGTTAGAGCACGTGAACCAGCACTGTTAGAGCACATGAACCAGCACTGTTAGAGCACATGAACCAGCACTGTTAGAGCACATGAACCAGCACTGTTAGAGCACATGAACCAGCACTGTTAGAGCACGTGAACCAGCACTGTTAGAGCACATGAACCAGCACTGTTAGAGCACATGAACCAGCACTGTTAGAGCACATGAACCAGCACTGTTAGAGCACATGAACCAGCACTGTTAGAGCACATGACCCAGCACTGTTAGAGCTCATGAACCAGCACTGTTAGAGCACATGAACCAGCACTGTTAGAGCACATGAACCAGCACTGTTAGAGCACATGAACCAGCACTGTTAGAGCACATGAACCAGCACTGTTAGAGCACGTGAACCAGCACTGTTAGAGCACATGAACCAGCACTGTTAGAGCACATGAACCAGCACTGTTAGAGCACATGACCCAGCACTGTTAGAGCACATGAACCAGCACTGTTAGAGCACGTGAACCAGCACTGTTAGAGCACATGAACCAGCACTGTTAGAGCACATGAACCAGCACTGTTAGAGCACATGAACCAGCACTGTTAGAGCACATGAACCAGCACTGTTAGAGCACATGAACCAGCACTGTTAGAGCACGTGAACCAGCACTGTTAGAGCACATGAACCAGCACTGTTAGAGCACATGAACCAGCACTGTTAGAGCACGTGAACCAGCACTGTTAGAGCACATGAACCAGCACTGTTAGAGCACATGACCCAGCACTGTTAGAGCACATGAACCAGCACTGTTAGAGCACGTGAACCAGCACTGTTAGAGCACATGAACCAGCACTGTTAGAGCACATGACCCAGCACTGTTAGAGCACATCAAGTGCTTTAGCAATGAGACAAAGCTGTATACAAAATTAATGTACCTAACTTTATACTGTCAAGGTGCATAACTGGGTATCTATATTTGTTTGTGTACATATTTAACACAAATATGTGTCATTTGCTACAAATTTTAAGGTGGTCTCTTCAAACTGGGGCTTTAGTACAAATCAACACAGATGTTTTAAAATCATGAAGATGTCCGGATACGCAATCTCAGAATAAATGTCATAAGGTGTAAACTGCAACAAACAATGTCCTTCCACAACTAGAATGAGCCACTGTTTTTAGTTCTTCGTTAAAAGTTGAGTTCAGATTTACTTTCATGTGCAATAAAAATATTGTATGTGCTCAGATTAACTCTGAGTAATCTTGATTGACTGAGTAATCTTGATTGACTGAGTAATCTTGATTGAC